>ML776736.1:809366-886107 GCA_009831015.1 Picea engelmannii
TTTTTTGCTGGGTTTTCTTCCCCTAGAGGGTTTCCCAGGATAAATGTTGTGTCTCTTGTGAATGTGTATTTCTCAATGATCTTGTTCTTATTATGCTCTTATCTAATGAAATGCAAAGAACTATAATAATGGCATAAACATTAGCAACTAATACAAATACCTGTGATCAGAAGATGAAGGTAGATCTGCGCATGCATGGATAGGTCGATAAAAATGGAGTTTCATAAACTCACGACAACTGCTGCGAACACTGGAAAACTCGCCCAAGTGGCTATACTTGACAGAATAGGCGGGAAACTGTCCCAAACTGAGCGCCCTAGTCTCTAGGCTCCTCCTGGCATCTGTCGGACTGAATATATGATCTCTGAAGCTCCGGATGTCACCCCCTAGGGGTTTGCGCACCTCTTGGGCTCTGTGAGTGCACCCTAGTGATTCCACAATCGGAATCCACTGCTATATGTGTCGAAATGTGTGCCCTGGTCTCCTATGTATTGGGTCGGAAGGGTTTCCTCTGATTTGATCCGGAATACCCTTTGGAACCCCAAACGTCCTTCCTCAAGAGCTACACAATTCCTGGCTGTCTGATGCGCCCTAAGAGATTCCACTGTCGGAATCTGATGACTGGTGGCTCAAAAGAAGCGCCCTGGCTGATCCTCAATTGGGTCGGAAGGAATCTGCAAGATAAACCCTGGTCTCGTGCAGCTACATCAAACCCTCTCTAACCCTTGCGCCCTCACTGGTTGAGCTGCGCAATCACTGCGAAACTGAATATTCCTAGATGGCACGGTGAAATACCTAGATGGTATCTCCGATAGGCTAGGGTGTGTCTCTCAACACTGAAACCAATCAAGGTGGTGGTTTCCTCCATAAATCCACAAAACAATAGAAGGTTGATTCTCCTCCTCTGGAAATTCTCTCAACATCAAATCATAACATAGTGAGGAATTAGGTCGAATTCCTCTTCTTATACCTTTCCTGATCTAATTTTCCATTGGCATAACGTAAGCTTGGTGACTTATTCCTAAATTGTGAATGATTAATTAATTAAGTCACTCGAAAACCCCTTTTTCTTCTATTTCTTCATTCACTTAATGCCACTTTCAGGTTAGACTTTGTTGACTCAAACCTCCTGAAGTGACTCTAACCTCATAATAAGGGACTCCAAAAATGGGGACATGACATCGATTCATTTAGAATTCAGCTGAGCTATATGATAGAGAAGCAAGTTAACGGTAACATTTATATGAAGAACTTGTTTCTATTCTGGTAAATAATAAAAATACGCTATTTGGAATTATAGAAGGTTTTAAAAATGGCAAGCTTCTGCATTATCACAAGAAAAGGAAAATCAGCTATAAAAGAATGCAAATGATATGGCAATGTATGAGGATTTTCATCTGATAGGGAAAGTTGATTGTAGAAAATGTTGGAAAATGAAGATGAGCACAACATATAGAACTTACAGATTTCTTTGGTCAAATCCACACGGATTGATATATTTATATAAATTCTAAATAAATACAGCTTTATGTTGACTATAGGCGATGGCATGATCTCTAAAGGCATGTCTGTGTTATTGGTATATTTTATGTAATATACAGAATAATTGGGCCATGTTGATGTAGCTTGAATAAAATTATTATAATGATCATGGTGCTCACATCTGGGATGATCTTTCCAGAGTAATTTGTCTATATGTTGGCTATTCTGCTGAAGATGCACTACATTTTTAACATGGTTTGTCATTGATTTAATGATGACATTTATTTGATGATTTCTCTGAAACTAAGTAGCAAGATTTGCCAGTTCTAGGTAAGATCTTATTCTTCACACACCCAAAACTATTGGGAAAATGTACTCCGACCATATTTGGGATGTATGTTTTACCCAGATATGCTTAGTGCAATAGATAACTTTTTTGTTCTTGTTTTACTAAATACAACATTTTGTTCATGCCAATTAGAAGTCTACATTCCTGGATGATAGTAAACCTGAATCTTGATTAAAACTTACTAAAAATGCAAATGTCTCTGTTCCTTTTATGGCCAATTTTGGCTGTTTTCAGGTAATATCTGGCCTTGTGCTTGCATCTTTTTGCAGTCCATGGCCTTCTAAGATTTACAGGACGATATCTCGAATAAATGTGTAATTTTCTTTGCAATCTTTAGAGCAGGGGTTGGGCATCCACAATGAAATTCTAGAAAGCCTTATTGGCTTTTTTTGTTCTAACTTCTAATAATAGTGGTAGTCTTGATTTATGGTCTAGATGAAAAATTTCCTTCTTGTGCTAAGTTCCTGATAATGTGGCTCCGGAACATCTTTACCGAAGCCAGCTGTTGCACTTGTAATTTTAGATTTGCGACATCTTTTTATAGGCCAATTGGTGCACTTGATTTCCATGCATTCCTTTTTTTCTACGTGCTTGAGAAAACCTTTACACTCTTGTTTTGGACAGAGATATACTAGATAAAATGAACTATTCTGACTATTCCAATAAAGGTTAGCTGTTGAATGCCAGTCAGTGCAGTCTGCATCTAGATGACTCGTGCGAACAGTTTTGACTACAACATTTTGATTGTATTTATTTAGGTCTTCTTTTCTTTGTCACTACATTATGATATTAATGTAATGCCAGTCACTGCATTTAGACATATCATTGGTACAATTTTGACTTCATTGTTTTTATAGTAGTCTTCCTTGCTTTGTGTTTGCATTATGATATTTATCTATGAATTGATGCCAATGTATGATAAGCTATTTGCTTAAATATAGCTCAAAAATGGAGTCTGCAATATCAGCTATCATGGTAACTAAAGTTGTCAAGAATTTGACAAGCCTTTCAAGTGCCACCTTTCCAGACCAAGCATGTCTTCTTGAAGATGTGTATTGTATCATAGAATATATGATAGTTTTAATGAAAGATAATCTGATAGTTTTGGTAAATGGTGTTTCTATAAATTATATTAGAAGTGCTGTTAGTATTTTGTGCTCATAATTAATATCGTTTAATTTTTATATTTTCTTACAGGATATTTCTAGGCACGTGTCATTGGGACACCAGATGGGGGTTGCTCCTGCACAGGATGTTGGAAAATGGGTTGCAGAAGCAGCTGCAGAACAGAGCATGCAGAGAGATGAAAGGAATGGTGTAAGAGATTATGCATCAACTGCTAGATCTGTATCCACAGATGCTTTCATTGATGCTAGAGGTGAATCATATGTTGGTGCAGAAAGCATGAAATTTGGAGGCTGCTCTTCACAAAGCAACTCAAAACATGCCCCTATGTTTCCCAACCTGCCATTTAATGATTATCAATTGAAACAACTTAGAGCCCAGTGCCTTGTCTTCCTAGCATTCAGGTGCAAATTTCTTGTAATTAAGCTAGTTAAAATATATGATAGGTGGTAGTCATTGTATTCTGGGTTCTCTTTCATTATATATCCATCTTGGGTTGATGAAAAATTGAATATTAAAATATTTTATGATGTAGTGATTATATCTTAGCTTCAAGATCGTCACTAACACTTATCATGTCTTTGTTTCCATTGCAGGAATAAATTTCCTCCAAAAAGACTTCATCTAGCTGTTGCATTAGATAATAGTCATGCCAAAAACAAAGGTGAGTATGGTTAAACATAGATTTTCCTTGTGGCTACAAGTTTAGACTATAGAGTAATAATAATGGAAGTATGTATGCACATAGAAATGAAAGTGTGTATGCAATGTGCATGCATGTAAAATTGGTGCTGATATAAATAGAAATCACAAAAAATAATATTTACAAGAGTACTGAAAATGGCTTAGTCTCATTAATGAAGTAAACAGTGTACATGCATTTACAAGGTGATCATCATAATGGAGGTATGAAGCACAGTGCCCTTCCTCTATTTTTGAGCATCCCATTCATTTAGATTTTGTAACTTCTGCTATGAAGGTTCAAAACTGAAGAAATTTACTGAGATGCACAATTGGAAAAACAAAATGGCTTATTTAAAGAAAGAGGATATAGAATCCAGGCAGTTTGAGGGTTCATCCTCTGATTTGCAAGGTTCAGAGAGAAACTGAGGGGGAAGTAGCATGGAAATTACAAACGAAAGTTCTTGCAGCGAGTAACAAATTCACCCCCACACTGTCAATGTTTATGTTTCCTGCACTGCATGTGTCTTTGACATATGGAATTGTTCTGTTGTGGATTTCATTCCTTCCAGGGGTTCTGTGCACTTGACTTCTTCTTCATCCATATCCTCCTCCCCCACATCCCCATTAGTTTCCCTACCACCATCTCCATCAACAGCACTATCCCCATTACTAGCTCACCTCCATCTCTCCAATGACGGACAGTTTGGGGAATTGCAACGGAAACAGATGTACACTGCTATAGTGCACAGTATGAAGCCCTCAAAACTGTAACAGCAATCAGGGATCAATTTACCACACCACTGATATAGCCATGGAATTGGACTTTTCATAATGAACATCCCAGATTAAAAACCTGTTGTGAAAGACTGAAAACAGCAAGCTCCACTCAGAGGTAACAGATTTCAAACAACTGGTTTCTGAAATGAAAAACCAAGAAAACATATGCTTGCAAATACTGTGTGCGGATTCCACCTATGCTCCATTCCGAAATATCTAACATCAAAGCTCTGTGTTAGATTTAGAGAGGTAATGCAGAAAAACACTGTCTTTTTGAAACTGTTAGTGAGAACAGTAAAGAACTGAAATAAATCTATCCTTAGAACAAGTAAGTAAACTGATCATAGGCAGTGCTAGAATAATCTCTTTCTAAATAGATCACAGTAGTTTCACTAAGATCTAAGCAAGCTGATCTAGGTGAAAGACAAACAGTTCTAAACCATAAAACAACTAGAAAGTAGATAGTCAAATCTAAGCAAAAACAGATCTAGGTAATGACAGATTTAATGGATCTGATGTAGATCAAACAAAAGCTAACAGATCTAACTAGAAATGTAGATCTGTATAGATAAAGTTGTCAAAACTAAGTCTAATCTTCAGATCTGATCTATATCTAAGTAGTGAACAGATTATTACATAAATAACTTTAAAACAGAGAATTAATAAACAAGAACAGTTCACTTACCTGCCTTGTAGTCTTACGTCTGAAGGAGACACAGCCACACACTAGAGATGCAATGCCACTTGTACTTATGCTCAGAAAAAATCAGGATCATAGATCTACCATTTAGGTTAGATCTCTTGCCAAGAGATGAGTAGAATTTCTTGCCACCAAGGAAGAGAACAACACTTAAATATCCCACGGAATTTCTGAGATCAAACCCTCACACATGCTGAATAAAACAAGGACTCAAACCCTCACACAGGACAGAGGTTACWGRCAGCTTGGAGGGGCCRCGRCTCAAGGAGAAGGGGCCGGATCTATGCTAGAAGGTCACGGCTCAAACTGAACAGCACTAGAAGGGAGACGACAGCCTTTAGGAGAAKATCTATGGACTGTAGAAGATGGCAGCAGCTCCAATCCTCAACACACAGGTAACAKCCACATAATGCAGCCCTGCAACAAGCCTTAACTCATCCCCAARCAAGAGGCAAATATCAATAATCAAGAARCTGAGAAYTGATCAGATTTGGGAGRGCCGAACTGTCAYTAGGAAAAAACTYAGTCACYGTTGCAAAGGGGGCCGCAKCTAGCAAGGAGAGATCCRCCCTCTTTAGAATAGAACAAAWGARKGTGTAATAAAGATAGAGGYAGGAWCTCTATTTATACTTTTAGGCTAGGTTAGGGTAATAAAAAATATTAATTAAAATAACATGTTTAATTAATATAAATATTAATTAAACATGTTATAATTAAAATATTTAATTTATATTTTCTCATTAACCCCCAAAGCAAAAACAAAACCCCAAAAACATAAGCAAGGGTAAAGGAAGGGGGTTTAGGAAGGGTGACTTGGTGGCAATACTTGTCCATTCATTCTCAAGGTGACCTTAATTTTATCATCATTGCATATTGGATACATCCTTCATGCAGTCATGTCCACCTTCAAGGAGGGACATACACCAACAACTGCCTGATCAAGGACCAGGTTGCCCCAGAACATTTCTGGGGTCTTATCCACCAAGGTACAAGGCCAAGGATCAACCCATGCCCCAGACATGGGTACCCTAGAACATTTCCAGGGGCCCTAGGCATATCTAGGGACTTTAACTGCTTGGTCCCAGACCAAGAACCCCAGTCATATATTGGGGGCCCTCTCAGAGGTCTTTATTGCTTGGTCCCAGACCAAGAACCCGAGTCATATACTGGTGGGGGGGGGGGGGGGGGGCTAACAAGGGTCTTTTGCCATGGCACTGACTGTTTGGTCCCAGACCAAATCCCCAGGAGTGCATTGGGGGCCCTAGATCTTGGCTAGGGTCTTTGCCATCCTCCCGGAGAATGGCTCTTGCAGCTGCTTTAAATTCAACACTCTGCAAGAAGACATGAGAACACATCAGGCCTTGTTTTAACAAGAAGCGTAAACACAGCAGCAAATCCTTAATTTCTGGGTTCAAGTGGACCGGAAAAGCGAACAGCATTCCCTGCTTGCTGAGGTGGAGCTCCAACAGTCTAGGGATCAGGTGACAGCAGAGAGGAAAGAAGGGAAGTGAGTTGTTTTCCGAGATCTCAGAGCCATCATTTAGGACTTACCCCTTTTGTGTACGCCCCCCCCTTGGTCAAAATGACGAGTTCATCTAAGTGGGGGACAGATTCAGGGGCCCCTGTTTGCCATCTCCATTGGAACTATAATGGTGCGTTTGGTCTTCCTTGGGAACACTCTGTGGCATGGTTGGGTCCTGTGAACTCCTCTTTCTCATACAGTCACACGTGAGCCCCATGCAGACACCACCTTAGATCCATGGGTATCCATGGGCATGGTCTTGCTGACATGAGACATGGTCTGGTGACATTAGAGGATTCAGTGGGGTCACTTGTCTCATAGGGAACACCCTCCAGAGCCAGGTTACTATGGTGGCATTAGACTAGCATGCTAGGTTTTTGTGGGCTCGGATTCATTTGAATTCCTGTAGAAATTTGTGCACATCGACTTCTAATGCAAAACAGAAATATCACCTTTTCACTTGAGGTTTCTCAGATCTTAACCTTGCGAATTTTCAGTCTTATGGATGTTATGAAAAATAATATAAAACAACTGCAGAAAGAGTACAATATTTCACTTTCTAGCAGCCCAAACTTATAGGCAATTCAAGGAGAAAAGATACCAAACAACCTGGATAAGTCTCAGCCCTCTAGGGCAACTTATTCCACTTAAACGAGTTTTGAAAATTCATTTTTACAGCAGTTATAACAGCAGTAAAACAACAGGTATACCATTAGTAAAACAACCCTTAGATTCTTTAATGATGATGTCAAATGACTTAACAATTGTCCTTTTATTTATGTCAAATCATCAAGACATATAGCTGTAAATAACAATACATGAAGAATATATATGGCTGAAAATCAAATCTGGAAAACGCACAAG
Source organism: Picea engelmannii (assembly GCA_009831015.1). Classification (NCBI taxonomy): domain Eukaryota; kingdom Viridiplantae; phylum Streptophyta; class Pinopsida; order Pinales; family Pinaceae; genus Picea; species Picea engelmannii. The sequence continues at coordinate 816,870 of ML776736.1, forward strand.
TGTTAGACAGCTGAAAATTTCATTTATATGCTCAAGATGAAGTACATGTACATACCATAGTCTCCTTTCAATGCTAGTACAGGTCCACTAGCTCTCCAAAACCCTAGCTAGGGAAAACATGAAAACCCTACCTCAACCAAGGAGTTCTGATATGCAAGAATTACTCGAACATACAAAGGCTAGACATCCTCTTCTCTTCTTCTTCTCCACCAAAGATACCATAAGGTTTTATAACAAAACCCTAGTTTCAAACCTCCAAGGGATAAACCCTAACCCTAGACTTCAAGATACTCCAAGTTACTTCAAGAAGACCAAGAAATCTTGGCAACTCCAATAGAGAGGGAGATCAAGTACAAGTGAAGACCAAGAGAGAGAGAGAAGATACTACATCCTCTTCTCTAGGTCACATTTCAACTTAAGAGTGAATATAGGGATGAACACAATGATATGAATGTTTGATCATTTTCAATGTCTCTTCCACAAGAGTAAACCCTAGTCACAAGAGCAAACTCCAAACCAAGACATTGTCTTTCCCTTCCATAACTTCTCCTAGGGTTTCCTTATGAACCCCAGTGAATCACTCCAAGAAGATAAGTACAAAGAGAAGTGTATGATGATGATGAATGAGAAGGACTCTCTGCTTTCTCTCTATATATGAGAGGTAAGGTAGGCCAACAATACAATGTGGGCCTACGCCTTTACAAGCAACCTACAAGCAAATCGCTTCACTCCAAACTTCAAAGTACACATGCCATGATCCAAGGTGATGTCATACATATTAAGGGATCCTAGATGATGTAACTATATGAGGTAAGTCCACATCCCTCCATCATAAGCCTCCATGGACTCCATCGATCCTTCTAAGCAATGTTCTCCACTGGGTCAACTACCCCTGCAAGAACATTGTTGTAGCTTAGGAATCCTCGAGCCAACACCAAGTCTCTGAATGAGAATCCAAGAAATCCCATTGTATCTAGGGATGAGGCCCTCCTCTAGGATGCACAACGCTCCTTGTCCCAAGTAGGGTGTTCCCAATCAAGCGAACTTTCCATGTGGCCACAATGAAGGGCATCCACTGTTCTATCAAGAGAACTCTGAGGCCTAAGGGAAGAATACCAAACTAGCACCTAACTGAGGTCAAGCAATCATTGAGAAAGTTATCTTTATTGTGCAAATCCATCACAAACCATCTCACATGTGCCAATCCATCTTGAACCATCCAGGGAATAAACATACACCGTGTACCCCAAAGCTCATGATGCACCCAAAATATGGTGTAAACACTTTTGGAGTAACCCGGAAAACTAACACTATCTCTTTATGAGGAAAGTGTCTACATTGACCCCTGTCGACTCCCTTTGGAACTCCTTCAAACCCGCTACCTGGGAATTTGTACCGGGTACTGTCCTAGAATCAACCATTGTCATCTATAAAGAACCCATCACCCATGCTATCACAACATTTCTATCGAAAGAACAATGATCACCTGTGAATATGAAGGAACATAACTATGGAACATCATGGGCCAAAATCAAAGGACACCACATCATGGGTTGTCTAGGACATCTTGCAAAGATAAACATATCTCCATTCATGATCAGTGTTGATATTATGGTAGCTGCGGGAGGTATTTACCTCCACGTGTAAACTTGACGAGAATAGAATATTTCGGGAAGCAAGAAGAAACCCTAATTAATTGGTTAATAACCCTAGAAGACAAGTCGGCTCAAGAGAATGACTTGTATTAGGTTATTAGCCTCCAAGAGAAGATGTCTGCTAAAGGAAATGTTATATAATAAAGAATTAGTACCCAGAATGAGAAATCAACCCAGGCAGTCTGCCAGAATTAATATAAATACAGGAGGCTAGTCTTCATTCTGTCCAGTATTCTCAGAATTGCAGAAGCAACGCTTGTGCACATTGCGGTTGGCCAATTTGTGCGCAAGTTTGGAGGAGAGCTGCTGTTGCAGCTGCTGTAACTAGCAAATTTCGGTTTTGGCTTGGACTATCTCTTGGTTATGGTTTGGACTCTTTGATCAACTCTTGTTACTCTTGCTAGGTGTGCTATCCTTGGAGAAAAGGTGCGCCACCTTTGTTTGGCTATCTAGCCTAGGGTTTGCTTCCGGAATGATTCTCTGTCAAGGTTAAGGTGCCCGGGGGTGGCTTCGACCTATGGTTGGGTGACAATATTGCTATATTGTCTATGGTTAAACGAGCACATCCATCATATTCTAACAGGTTATGGGCCCACACTATCTTCGGACAGTCTAACCGCTGGAAGATAGATTGGGAGGATTTGCTCAGTTGCAGTTGTAGTTGCAGCCAGTTTTTGCTGCAGCAATGAAACCCTAACCCTCTCATTGAGGCACCTTAAGTGAAGGGATTGACCTAATTTCCGGATAGACTAGTGTGCCCTAGCCTAGCGCATCTCCTGGTACTCTCAGCAAGCTAAGACGTCAAGTTTGAGTTTTTGGTCAAATCTAGGGTTGACCAAGTCAAAGCAGCCATGACTTACTCTATGAAGTCAGAAAACAAGTTAGAAGGGGCTTCTAACTTCAGAGCATGGAAGACAAGGATTGATCTCATCCTTACCAAGAATAAAGTGTTGGATATCGTGAAAGGAAAGATTGTGGAACCAGAGTTTGAAGAAGGAAAAGAGAAGGAACCACAGAACGTTGCAGTTATGGAGAAGTTCAAAGACAATGACATCAATGCCATGAGTATCATAGTGGATTCTATAAAAGACCACTTGATACCCTACATCTCCCATCTTAATTCGTCTAAGAAGATGCACGATGCCCTAACAAACCTCTTCTCACTCAGAAACATTGGACAAGTAATGAGTCTGAAGAATGAGCTCTGTGACATGAAGATGAATGATGATGACAACATAACATCATACTTTGTGAGAATCTCTCAGTTAAGAGATCAACTACAAGCTATTGAAGAAACCATTTCAGAGAAGGAACTGGTGAATATAGTACTCAATGGTCTTCCCAAGACATGGGATGCATTTGCCGCAAGCATGAACACAAGGAAGGAGTATCCTATATTTGAAGAACTTTGGACTTGCTGTGCACAAGAAGAATCAAGGATTAGTGCAAAAGAGAAACCTCAAAAGAAATACGATGATCAAGCCTTCACAACAAGATTCAAGAACTTCAGGAACAAAAGGAAGTTTGGCTCAAGGAAGAAGCCAAATCAAAAGAAAGATATGTCAGAAATACAATGCTTCAACTGTTGAAAATATGGTCACTACAAGAATCATTGTCCTGAGTTAAAGAAAAGGAAGGAAACACACGAAGCATCAGTTGCCGAAGAAAGGGAACCCTCAAAGAAAGCCAAGCAGGACAAAACACACTTCTTCTTCTAAGACAAGGGAACAATACTCTTCATAGTTCTTGTACATACCATGTTTTCTGTACATATCTTGCATATCTATTTCTTAGAAGATAATATGTTCAAAGAGAAACTATACCTATGGAAGAACAACAAGATAAGGACTACTATCACAATGACTACAAGTCAGACAATACACATGAAAGGATGAAGTATAGCTGCAAGACAAGCCAAAATCATAATAAATCTTGAAGAAACCTAGAAGAAGTAAAGACAAAAAGAAGTCAATAATCAAGAGGAAATTGGACAAAGACTTATGACACTTTGCAGAAGGCAATAAGGATGCATACAAAAGCGTGGACTCTGTTAGATGGAGGGAGCCGATTATATATTTCCAAAAGAAGAGCATGCATTCATACATGAAGCAAGGATTAGGAGGGAGCTAATCGTATGATCCATTGAAGATGATGAAGTATATATCCATGGTAACAGCCATGAAAAGCAGGATGTGTTCAGTTTGACTTTAGAAGAAGCCTTCTTCGAAAAGAAGCCTTAAAGTATCCCCGATTGTCCATCCACATCCATGATCCTATGATGAAAGAAAGAAGTTGGAATCTTCAGGGCATGGAATCTATAGAAAACTCCATGGACCTAAGAGCTAAAGAAAAACATGAGGAAGAACATGAAGATTCCAAGAGAGAAGGAAAAGCCAAAACAACCAGTCATTGTATCGAGAATCACAAGACTACCAGCCTGATCTAAACTCACTAAAAGCAATCAAGCAGAGGAACTGATGAATAACAATGTATGGAAGACTTATGAATATAAGCATTGCGAGATCTAGAACTAGAGGTTCTCCTAGATGGAGGGAGAAGACTATGATGATTGTTTGTTCCAGTAAACCAGACATACCTCTACATGAGCCATTATATTGTCCGCAATATCCATGGGTTGGAGTTTACATCAGATGAATGCAAAGATTGTTTTCCAGAATAATTGAACAAAGAGCGTATGTAAAGCAACCTCAAGGCTTTGAGGTATACCAGAAAGAAGCCCTTGTATGCAGACGAAAGAAGATTTTGTAAGGATTCAAACAACTTGGTGCAAAGCTTCTCATGCACAACAAAAGCGTGGTGAAAACCTTCTATGATAAAAATCAGAATGGTTACTCAGAAGTCCAAGACGATGGATTGTAAATCCATGACAAACTCTCACGATGACAGAAGAAGTGCCACATGGATATGTTCCAGTCTGAGCCTTACCACGATGTTATGAGCTAGCAGGAAACAAAAGAGATGAATTCAACTATGATATACTGTTAAGATCAGAGGTATATGAAGCCTTTAGAGAAAACCAGTCTTCTAGAAAGACCGAAGTACATTGAGATCAAGCATTACATTCTCCTTAATGAAGTCCAGAAAAGAGAAGTGGTTCTCCAATATATATCTCCACAGATGAGCAGATAAGCAGATATTTTGGTAAAGCCTTTGTCCAAGATGAAAGAGTTTGCGTACTCAAGAAACAACTGGAGCTCGTGGAGACGACTTCCTTATTGAAAAGAGAAGAGATGACTCCCAGGTTGGGAGGGAGCATTGATGTGTTATTGATTTATGGACAGTCATTTTTCAGTTCGAAAAATGCTCCAGGATGAGCAGTTCCTTTCCAGTTCGGAAAGTGGTTCGAGATTTCCGACAGACAGGCATTTCCCAGTTCAGAAAATGGTCCAGATCGAATGGTTATTTTCGTAATGAAAATGTTTCGATGGATTGCTGATGTACCATAGACAACGATTCCCCTTGTGGCCAGTGCGGGGGAATGGTCTAGGACAGTGTCTCTTCTTGACGGTCACTCTCAGTAGTGGTCAAGAAGGTTGGTCCGCCTCGCCGAACAGTCATTCTTTCGAAGCTCGCAATTGTGATCAGTTTCAAAGAATGGTTCGTTTTGGAGGTTGGTTCAGGACAGTCATTTCCTTAGGAAATGGTCCGGACATTCCTTCCCTAGGGCAGATTCATTCTCTCTAGGTTGCACTTTGTTTAATGCCGGAGGAATGGCCCAGATAGGTGAATGGTCCAGGTTCAACAATCAGGGATAGGCATTCCCTAGGGCAGACTCATTCTCTCCAGGTTGCACTTTTTTAGTGTCGGAGGAATGGCCTAGATAGGTGAATGGTGCAGGCTCAGAAATTGGGACAATTATTCTTCCTTGCTTGAGAAGAATAGTCCAGATAGCTCATCATTGATGTTTTACCTTCTGAGGGTAGATGCTCTTCCAGATCTCACAGATGTGAATGGAAGAATGGCCCAAACGATTCAGTTTATATCATAACAATGTTTTCTGTGCAGGTTGACATCAGATGATATGATTATTATGGAGACTGTATGTCTCTAGACAGTAGATGTATGCTACTATGGTGGATGTGTTCCACTGATTGTGACTATAAGTCACTGATCAAGTATCTGTGTGCTACTTGGTGTGGTAGTGTACCACTAGATTGTAGTTATGTACTACTATGGATAGACACAGTTGTGTTCTATTGAATGATATTGTTCTGATTGCCTTGAAAACTATCAGTAGTGTTGGAAATGATTATTAGCTAGATGGATGATCAATGGACAGAGATTTCCCAGATAGAAAATGGTCCAGGACATTTATTCTTCTAGGACATATGTCCAGATTAAAAGAATGGTTCTTGTGTCACTCTGTGGAGTGAGTGAATTATCCAGCATCATGTTTGATTACTCAGATGGAGTATGGTTGCGAGAGATGGTGCAGTTGATGACACTGATAGTGATGATGGTGCTCATGATCTAATCATGAGATAATATATATGACTATGTTGATGCTACCGAGTGAATGGTATGTTTGTGCTCAAGACCATTACCTTCAATACCTCCCTAGCTAGGAGGGAGTGTTGATATTATGGTAGCTGCGGGAGGTATTTACCTCCATGTGTAAACCTGACGAGAATAGAATATTTCGGGAAGCAAGAAGAAACCCTAATTAATTGGTTAATAACCCTAGGAAACAAGTCGGCTCAAGAGAATGACTTGTATTAGGTTATTAGCCTCCAAGAGAAGAAGTCGGCTAAAGAAAATGCTATATACTAAAGAATTAGTACCCAGAATGAGAATTTGGCCCAGGCAGTCTACCGGAATTAGTATAAATATAGGAGGCCAATCTTCATTATGGCCAGTATTCTCAGAACTACAGAAGCAACGCTTGTGCGCATTGCAGTTGGCCAGTTTGTGCGCAAGTTTGGAGGAGAGCTGCTGTTGCAGCTGCTGCAACTAGCAGATTTCAGTTTTGGCTTGGACTATTTCTTGGTTATGGTTTGGACTCTCTAATCAGCTCTTGTTACTCTTGCTTGGTGCACTATCCTTGGAGAAAAGGTGCGCCACTTTTGTTTGGCTATCTAGCCTAGGGTTTGCTTCCGGAATGATTCTCTGTCAAGGTTAAGGTGCTCGGGGGTGGCTTCGGCCTATGGTTGGGTGACAATATTGCTATATTGTCTATTGTTAAACGAGCACATCCATCATATTCTAACAATCAGGACAAGTGGATCACATCTATCGAAGTCATAAAGATAGAAATCTACACAAGTCAACTCTTCAATTCTAGAATACAAAGCCCCTGGCATAGGTAACTATCTATGCAAGGCTATCAACAACATGTCAATGTGAGAATCTCTCTCATGCATGTCAAATCCTCTGACAACTGAAAGAATATGAACTAGCTCAACTCCCTCATCTTGAGAGAATCGTGAAGCAAGAGTATCATCATGGGAAACTCCCTCTAAGAGAATCCATGGGCAACTCACTCTATTTGAGAGAATCCATCAACCTTGTCCTTGTACTCTATAGTACTACTACTCCCATTAGCTGCAAACTTGGAATCAACATCATCCTCCATCAAGGTATCACATTTCTCCTCCAATGAAAAATTGGAAGACTCACAGATGGAAGAAATCAGTGCAACATGACTACATTGACTAGCATATCTCCTAGGAGGTAAACTCGCCATCATTGAAAATCTGGGCATTCCTATATGCTCCTATGCATCTTTTAATTCTGGGTAAGCCATCTCGACCTCCTACAAGATGGAGTAGGTTAGGACATATACATACTCAATCTCACCTCAACTCCCTCTAAATTTGACTCATCTTGAGTCTTAAATGAATTTCTGGAAGAACCTCCACATTTTCCTCAATTACTAAAGGAGAGTCTTGTGAACTAGAAGATCTCACATCCTCATAAAGTATCACATATCTGCTCACCACAATCTCCCACTTTGACGAAATATCGATCTTATATGTTGTAGAAGTATCATAGTATCCATCAGTACAAGATGCAATCACGACATCTTGAATCCTGGAATCATTCATTGCATCCTTAATAGGTTCTGAACCTATCTCCATGACATTCCGCCATGCATGTGCCTCCTCAAAGCTAGAAGGCTCTTCCAGCCTCCAACTAGAATGTAAAAGTGTCACTGGATCAACAAGTAATCTATAAATACCAGCCTTTCTCATCCCACTAGCCAAAGTCCTTGGGCTAGCTAGACTACAATCACTGATGGTGCAATGTTGTCCCTTAAAAGAAACTCCCCTCTACATTTGTCATACAAGACACTGAAAGAAGATTCTTCTTCAATGTAGGAACTAAAATAATATCACTTAGCTCAAGAACATCACTCGAAGGCCTCTGCAAAGAAATGAAGGCAATTCCTGTCATAGGATATGTAGCGTCATCACCAAGCTCCACAGTCATGCCTCTCTCTAGCTCTTGAATCCTGCTAAATAAAGACTTGTCATATGTCATGTGTCTCGAAGCTTCATTGTCCACATACCATCCAACACTAGACATAGTGTTAGAGGATAGGAAAAAGGCCAAAGCCATATCCATTTTGGAAAATCTGCAATATGAAGAAGATCCTCTACTGATTACAGGCAAAAAAACATTGGCATTTATTGGAACAAATCAGCCACCTATTGCGAGTCTTCTTGGCTATCTCACCTTCTAAAAATAAAACCGTGCCAGTCAATAATCACATAGATTTACCACCTACCAGTGCCTGTTAGAATTTGCCACACCTCAGGTCTGGTCTATTGTTTCGACAGTTATACACAAATTAACCATTTGAACTGTAAAAATAAGCACACTGAGATGAAAATTAACCATTTGAACTGTAAACATAAACACACTGAGATGCCTAATTACTTTAGCACAGCGGAAAATACATTAGCAATTAGATCATACACAGGTACACACGAATCTTGAGTCCAAAATCACTTGTTCTTAAACCAAGAACCAATGGGCTCCCGTACCAGGGACAATGGCCCAATTCTTACACAACAGAATATACCAAAATACTTACAAATACTGATGAAACCCTCGGTTTCTGTGCCAATGTTGCTTCCCTGAGGCTGAGGGTTAGGGCATTCCTTGCTTCCACAAATCCTCCTCTTCCTCTGCAACTCCTGCACAAGATTGGCTGAGTCCTTCCAGCCCTTATCCTCTGTCCAAGACTGCTGTAACAAACACCAAGTGGCTGTCCCAAAAGGCTGCTGTAACAGGTCCTTAAGGCTGCCCCAAACTGCCAACAGTTAGGCTGTCACATCAGCCCAAAGTCTGTCCTTAAGACTGTCCTCAAATCTGGTCCAAGGGACTGCTGTTATAGCACCTTTGTGTCTGCTGTTCCAGCCTCCTTAGCCTGCTGTACCAGCACCTTCTTCAGCCTATTACCCACCTGTAATATCTCTTGGACAGCCCTTAAATTTTGTCCAGTAGACCTGTGATTGTCCACACAGCTGTAACTGCTCCTCCACTCACCTGCTGTCACCCATCTCTGCTGGCCTAGACCGCTAGGCACCAACCGTAGGCCTAGTATCCACTGGCCGAGTTACCTAGACACCAGCCACTGTCATTTTCCAGCAGGCCGAGTGTTCTTATGGGCTGCTGCTGGCTTCTGTTCTTAGGCCGAGTCCCCTGTCTTGCTGTAGCTAGGTTCTACCTAGCAGGCCGAGTCTTCTCCTAGGCTCGGCCTGCTCTTCCTTGACTGTCAGCAAGCCTACGGTCCTCCTCCTCTTGAAACCTGCCCAAAACAAGACACAAAATAGCAGACCAAACCCTCACATCTGAGGCTGTCACAGAAAATCAGAATTGAGGCAAGCTGCCTCACCTCTCCTTAAAGTGCATGGCTGAGGTCAGTAAGGTTTCTCACCAAGAATCCTCACACTTATGTCACAATGACCCTTAACTTCTTTATATACAAGTCCAAGGGGTGTGTCAAAAATCCCTTCACAAGTCAACATTAGATTAGACCTTTCTTTGTTAATTTTGAAGCTTATACAGATAACAACAATTCACAGTAGTCTTCTTTAACCTTTAACAGATAAACTGAAGCATAAGAAACATTGGAAGAACAACATTCACACAGAGGACAAGTATTTATCCTGGGAAACCCTCAAGGGGAAGAAAACCCAGCAAACTTCTTGTGATATATTATCAGTCAAACAAGTACAATGACAGTGCAATACTTCTCTAGAAAGAGATAAGCCAATAACACTTACTGCTGTCTCTATGTCTTTAAATATCTCTGAGCCTCTATCACAAACCAGTAGCTTTTGCTGTTCTCTTGCTGCTATTACAAATCTGTTTTGGTTTTTGCTTGTTGGCTGCCCCAAATATGGCCTTAAGGCTGTCTCAGAACTGCCCTTAAGGCTGCCTCAGAACAAAGTTTCTCTGCTGCCTCAGAACAGAGTAGATGGCTCCTACATAATAGAGTAGATGGCTGCTACAGAATAGAGTAGATTGTCCTCATAGCTGCTGCCCAGAACAGTGTTATAATCCTTCAGAAATAAACCTCCTAGCTGCTGTTCCAGAACTGTGTATTTGCCTTCATAAATAAACCTTCTAGTTGCTGCCCACCAGAGCAATGCTAACATACTTAAGAGCTGCTGCCTTCAGAAGTAGTGAACTGATATGTAGTGAGGCGTGCCTCCCCTTCCCTTATATAGGATAGACTTTAGGTTAGGAAGGTTAGGTTAGGGCCCACCCCCTAGGTTAGGACCGACCTAGGTTAGGGTAGGGCTGACCTAGGCTAGGTTAGGTGGCCGACATACCTAGGTCGTTTAGAGGAGGGAGGTTAGGAGGAGGCCAGCTTGTAGGGCTGTTTGGAGGGCTGCTTGGAAAAATATCCTCTGCAGCTGCTTTAAATTTCAACATTCTTGTGGGTGTGAAGCCCCTTCTCAAACCCACAAAGCCCATCATCAAGCCCCCAAGCCCCATCTCAAACTACAAGGGGGTTTTCTCCACATTGAAAGTGTGATGTGGTGCCCACGACGATTCTCATATGCCCAACACCTATGGCACGTGACAATACTTGCCCAAAGCTACAAAAATCAACACTCCCTCTTAGCGAGGGAGGTATTCTCATCACACTCCACAATCACCTGGAAGTGGCTCTGTCTCCCACACTCGATCTGCTACCAGAGTTTCTCTCCAATCCACCTGATTGGATGCTCCCTTTGTCACTGAGGCAAGTCCTGCTGTCTGGAATGATCCCTCCCTGGAAGACACCTTGCTCCTAGACGCCTCTTGCTCTCGAACATTCCGCCTGACTATATTAACCCATGACACCGTCCTAATAGTCTTGGAAGATGGCTCTCTCCCATCTAGACCTGAATTTTGGCTCCCACTGAGCGACTGACTCTTCCTCTGAGCCTTCTAACTCTCTCTGAAGTCGGACTCCCTCTGAATCCACTGACTCCCTCTGGGTCTACACAACCTCTGGAGCTACATGCTCCCTGTCCACTCTCCTTTGCACAATCTCCTGTGGGTTGAGTCCCTTTGAACTCTGGCTCCCTCTGAGCTTGTACCACTGGTGGGGCCACTTGCCTCCCCGCTAGTGGAGCTACCTGCTCCCTCTGTACCTGTGTTGCTGGCGGGGCCACCTACCTCACCACTGGTGGAGCTACCTGCTCCCCCTCATCTGTCTCTCTGCTCCTGCTGGTCACAACACGCATAGGCTGGCACTTCTTCCTATACACGTTGCCCTCTCTAACTCCAGGACCACTGCTGTGTATGACTAGCTCCTCTGGGCATCCAACAACACTTGTCCATCCCAGAACAACACTTAATAGCCCTATACCTCAATCCTTGAGGTTGAAAACACACTCCTGGAACCCATAGCACATTTTCCACTTTCAACACATGCCTTGACTCCATCCGGAATACCACTACTCTAGATCCATGTACTGGTCCTCATACCAAGCTCCTTGTACATACTTGAGTCAGACACTGTGAAGCTCTCGAACAAATCATGTGCCCTTGTCATGAGTCGGTGGTTCCCATTGTGTAAGAACCATGCAATCCTCCAAGGCAAACTTCCTGCTTACCCAAGTCACGATCATCTAGTGAACTTTTGCCCAAGTCCATCATGTAAGTCACAAGACTCTCTGTGTCTACGCACACACTGCACCTGAACCTGTGTCCTCTCTCTGAACAGTTCCAAGTTGCGGATGGACACTCGGTCTAGTCCACTCTAGACCTTCGCAACTCATCTCTGCAAGTTTCCTCATCATCCTGGGTCAAATGCCTCATACACTGTCACATGTCAACAATGTACAACTCTTTGGCCCAATGAAGACTCAATCTCGTCAACCTGCCATCCACATGAAGCTATCTCGTCCGTGCCAAAGCACCCGAGCTGCACCCATCGCAACTCACTATGACAAGCCACTGTAAGTCCATCCACAGGGTTGGCAATCTACCACATAACATAGTGCTGTGATCCGGGCTCTCCGCCAATCCACCATAACTCCCAACCTGCTACACCACCGAGCTGCAAAAGTCCACAACTCCTTGTATGGATGGTCTGGTCCATGTCTCAAACCAGAGACCATCTAACCAGCTGCTACCTGCACTAGTCATTGTAGCTCCCTCTCAGAGCTAGCTCCTCAACACTGCTACAACTCCCTCTCATAGCTGCCACTTGTGTAAATAACTCTGATCCAACTGCCCTTATTAGAACTATAGCTCTGAAACCATGTTAGAATTTACCGCACCTCAGGTTTGGTTTATTGTTTCGATAGTTATACACAAATTAACCATTTGAACTGTAAACATAAACCCACTGAAATGCCTAACTACTTTAGCACAATGGAAAATACTTTAGCAATTAGATCATACACAAGTACACAAAAATCTTAAGCCCAAAATCACTGGTTCTTAAACCAAGAACCAATGGGCTCTCGTACCAGGGACAATGGCCCAATTCTTACACAACAGAATATAGAATTTTCTGCATTCTTTACCTTTAGAAATTTCTGCACTCTTTGATTTTTAATGCGAAACAGAAATTTCACTTTTTCACTAGAGGTTTCCTGTATTTAACCCTATGAATTTTCAGTCTTAGGGCTGTTATGAAATAGAGTATAAAACTGTGGTGGAAATAGTACAATATTTGACTTTCGAACAGCCCAAACTTCTAGGCAATCCAAGGAGAAAAGATACAAAACAACCTAGATAAGTTTCATCCCTCTAGGGCAACTTATTCCACATAAACCAGATAAAAAAATGCACTTTGACAGCAGTTAAACCAGTAGTAAAATAGCAGGTATAGCAGCAGCAAAACAACCATTAGATTGTTCAATGATGATGTCAAGGAACTTAACAATTGTCCTTTTACTTATGTCAAATCATCGAGACATATAGCTGTAAATGAAGAACATATATGGCTGAAAATCAAATCTGGAAAATGCACAAGTTTTGGACAACTGAAAACTTCATTAATATGCTCAAGATGTAGTACACGTACATACCATAGCCTTCTTTCAAGGCTAGTACAAGTCCACTAGCTCTCCAAAACCCTAGCTAGGGAAAACATGTAAACCCTAGCTCAACCGAGGAGCTCCAATATGCAAGAATCAGTCCAACTCATCCTCCAAGGTCCACCAAAGATATCCTAAGGTTTTTTCGCAAAACCTTATTCTAAAACCTTCAAGGGATAAACCCTAACCCTAGACTTCCAAGATGCTCCAAGATACCTCCAATAAGACAAAGAAACCTCAACAACTCCAAGAGAGAGGGATAGATCAAGTACAAGTGGAGAGAGAGAGAGAGAGAGAGAGAGAGAGAGAGAGAGAGAGAGAGAATATTAGTGTGTAGTCTTCTCTAGGTCACATCTCAACTCAAGAGTGAATATAATAATGAACACAATGATATGAATGTGTGATCATCTCTAATGTCTCTTCCACAAGAGTAAACCCTAGTCACAAGAGAAAACTCCAAATCGAGATGTCCTCTTTCCCTTCTATAGCTTCTCCTAGGGTTTCCTCATAAACTCTAGGGAATCACCTCGAGAAGATAAGTACAAAGAAAAGAGTATGATGATGACGAATGAGAAGGACTCTCTCCTTTCTCTATAATATATATATATGAGAGGTAAGGGAGGCCAACAATACAATGCATGCCTAAGCCCTTACAAGCAACCTACAATGAGCACTTGTAGGCCAACAAGTGAAGTGCTCCACTCCAAAGAACACATGTCATGCTCCAAGGTGATGTCACACAATAAGGGCTCCAAGATGACGTAGCTATGCAAGATAAGTCCACATCCCTTCATCACAAGCATCCATGGACTCCATCAATCCTATTAAGCAATGTACTTCACTGGGTTAGCTGCGCCTTGCAAGAACATTGTTGTAGCCTAGGCATCCTCGAGCCAACTCCAAGCCTTTGAATAAGAATCCTAGTAACCCCATGCTATCTAGGGATGAGGCCCTCCTCTAGGATGCACAATGCTCCTCCTAAGTAGGGTGTTCTCTAATCAAATGAACTCTCCATGTGGCCATAATGAAGGGTGTCCACCAATCTGTCAAGAGAACTGAAACATCTAAGGGAAGAATACCAAGGCAACACCTAATTGAGGTTAAGAAAACATTGAGCAAGCTATCTCCATCGTGCAAGGCCATCACAAACCATCTCCCATGCACCGACCCATCCTAGACCATCCATGGGTTGAACATACACCATGTACCCCAAAGCTCATGAAACACCCCAAACACGGTGTAAACTCTTTTGGAGTAACCCGAAAAATTAACGTGGTCCCCGACTTCGAGATAGTTACATTGCTGTATATTATTTCCCCACTAGCTTCATCACACTTCACACTTCATAGGGAGTTTGAGGGGGACCCTTTCCTTGACCTCTATGCCAACATCTCTCACTATACCACCATTGGGGAGGTCATTCTTCTGGGGGACTTCAATGCCCATATCGGAAACCTATATGTGTCTATACATGATAGAGCTGAGGATGCACTTTGCCTCCAGGAGTTAGAGCCAAATTCTGTGGGCCTTCACATGAGTTTTGAGGATGAGATCGGGCCTCTTGTGTTGATTTTTACCTTTAACTCAGCATATGAAATTACAGCCAGTGATTAATGAAACACAGAAATTTATCCTTGCTGATATAAATCTGAAAATTACGCTAGTAACCTACTGCTGAGTTAAATAACAACAAAAAGATAGCGGAAGCATAAAGAACCAGGCACATAAAAAACACAGTACACCAGATATTACCCTGGCAACTCCAGTGTGGGGAATACCAGCAAAGTGGGGGGGGGCTTTATTGGCTCTTGAGAAAGTGTTTAAAGCAGCAAAAAAACATCAGAAAATTTTCTTACAGAAAATGTCTTCTTCTGGTAGACTGTAGATGTACGGCCCAGCTAAGTTAACCCTGCAATTCAGCCTCTGCTCAAGCAAGACAAAGACCTGTACGGCCTACTTGAATCAGCCCAGAACAGTCTCAGAACTGGCATGTATGGCCTGGGACAGTTTGGCCTCTTCTCTGGTGCACTGTACGACGTCCTTCCTCTGCTGAGTATGGCTTGTCTTCTGCTCCTTTGCTTGCTGCTGTAATGCTTGCTGTTGAACTTGCTCTTCTCCTGCAGATTTTGCCTCAGCCAAAGCTCCAACACTGCCCTCACACTTAGCCAACACTGCCCTCAGCCAAGCGCCCCTCTTGCTCTCACTTGCTCAACCTGACAAATGAGAATTGTGTTCTTTCCTCACACCCTCAGCCTCCTTTTATTTCTCTAGCAGCCCCCATTCCCTTTGAGATGTGTGCCAAGGCTTGGCCTCAATGGCTGAGATTTGGGGCTGCTGGACCCCACTCTCCACTAGGTGGTGTTGAAAATCAGTGACATAAGCACACTAACAAAGAGCTAATGTCACATATTTAGTAAAAAAATTGATTTCTGTCTTAGATAAAAATAACCCATATCATAGTTATGCTTCATAAGCAGAAACACACATTACCAAGCACATTTGCAGCGGGAAATAACAATGAACAACAATTACAAATCCATGTAAAACTCAGAAATTTAGGCAACCGGCCAGGGAAAACCCCAATGTGGGGAAACCCAACGAGAGACATTTATTAGCAGCGTCAGGAAAGTACATATCAGCAACAAAATTATATTTTCCAGCAAGAGAAAACACTTACAGCACCCAAAAACTGTCCCCACAAATTCTGCCTTAGAAAATGTGCCAAACCCGTACTGCTGTACGGCCCACCCAGAAAACAACTTGAAATTTGTGCCAACAGGTTGTTGTACGGACTGTACAGTACGACCCTTTTGCAGCAAGGAACCTCCAAAATCTGCTTTGAAAACTGTGCCAGCAAATGCCTCGATTTTTGTGCCCTCTTCCCTGTTGTACGACTGTACGGATCCGTACAGTACAGCCTTCAACAACTTCACCCTTCACACGGAAAAATGTCTTGGGATATGTGCCCAAAATATCTTGGGAAAATCGCCCAGTTTGCTGCCCTCACTTTCCAACTTCAAGCTCTCTCTCAAAAATCTCTCAAACTCCTTTTCTTGTCTTGCACACTACCTTAGGCATACTCTTATAATCTGAAAGTGACCTTTCACCTTCCCCATCCCTAAATCCAATGACCAAGATCTAATCTTGCCTTTACATGATCAAGGGACATGATTCATTCCCTCCAAAATAATTCACTTAAAATATTAAAGTACAAAAACCCACTTTATGACATAAAGTCACTTTAATATTAGAAGGTACATTTTATAAAAAGTCACTTTAATAAAAGAGACACTTTATTACAACTTTATAAAACACTTATTACAAAGTCAAGTGCCTAGTAGTGCAAATATAAGGTCACTTCTGCATACAAGACAAAACATGCAGAGTACCTCCGGAGCTATAAAAGCCAACACTCCCTCTTAGCGAGGGATGTACTGACTGTCATCACCATCATCCGGTCCCATCACACTGTTCGCAGTAGGATCTCCCTCTGAACTTGGAGCCAATCCCAATACTTGCACAGAACTCGAACCAAAAGACATCCTCCTGACAACTACCCTGAACCCTAAGCTCCTTGGAGAGTCCATCCTTCCACTCCGAGCTTCTGTTCGATCACACTAGCTGAGCCTCCTGTCAGTGCTCAAAAGAGACTCCCACTCTTCCCTCAGAATGCAAGACTGAATCTTTGGGTCCATTGCAGTCTCAGGAGCCTTCTATTCCTCATCCGACTCTGAATCATAACCTGTAGGTTGTCCTCACAACTTGTACAACCTATCCATTCGATCACCAATCAACTGTGGTTCTACCGTATTCACTCCCTCCCTGTAGATAAATACATGTCCCCTCTTGAACAATGTAGAATATCCATCATCTTCTAAGGATGAGACCGAGAGCAGGTTAACCCTCAACCCCGGAACAAACAAAACTCCATCAACCTCCAGGTGTCCTCTATACTCAAGTCGGAATCTAATCCTTCCAACTCCACACACAACTCGTGCCATACCTCCTTCACTCTCCACCAGTCGGTTAGGACCCGTCTTTGAGATACTAAGGAATATATGCCATATTCTTGTCATGTGACAAGAGGCTCCAGTGTCAACAATCCACCTGCTATCACACGCAAATCCAACACTACCGACACTGGATACTAGAGTGACCAAAGAAAATTCGATATCAAACTTGGATGAAAGGTCCTCCATCGTTGCTGTATCAGGCCCCTCCTATTCCTTTCTCTTCTTCTTCTTCTTAGGACACTGAGAAGCAAGGTGTCCCAACTGGTTACGACAGTAACATCTGACTTTACTCAAGTCTCTCTCGGAACTCCCTTTCTTCTTCCCCTTGCCCTTTGCTGCAAGAGCAACATTCTCATGAGCTCTGTCTTCCTTCTGTCCACTACTTTGAGACCCCATCTGAATCTCCTCCTGAGTGAAGTCGTCCCATAGCCTACTCCAATCTGGAAAATTCTCCTGACCCATCACACACTTCAAAGACATCCCACTCCTTTGTGAAGCCTTTTAAGGCTATCCTTCCCAACTCTGCTTCTGAGATGACCTCCCCTACTACAGCGAACCCATCCTTAACCTGAGCTATCCGGGTAAGATAAGATGCAACACCCTCACCCATAGCCATCTTCATGTCATGCAATTTATCTTTCAAGGCCATCTTCCGGTTTTCATTCTTAGCCTCATACACATTTTTCAATGTATCCCACATCTCTTTGGCTGTCTTCTTCTCAGCCCAATGTGGGATGAGTGGGTCCTTTACTCCATCCAAAATGATCCTCTGTGCTTTGGCCTCCTTTACCTCATGCAAATCCAAGGCAATAGGATCTGCTATGGGAGCTACAACAACAGTGCTGACATAACTCCAAATCTTGTTCTCCTTGAGAACAGATGATATCCGGACCTTCCACTGCAAATAGTTGGAAATGCCTTCCAATTGATCCTCATATCTGATGCGTGCAGCCATTTCCTTGTCAACCGTTCAAAGAAAAGCAACCAACAGATTTCCCCCTTCAAATCTTGCCAAAATTAACATTGCTCATTGTACCTCAGAGCCCAAGCTCTGATACCATGTAGAAAAGCAGTGACATAAGCACACTAACAAAGAGCTAATGTCACACACTTAGTAACAAAATTAATTTCTGTCTTAAATGAAAATAACCCACATCATAGTTATGCTTCATAAGCAGAAACACACATTACCAAGCACATTTACAGTGGAAAATAACAATGAACAACAATTACAAATCCATGTAAAACTCAGAAATTTAGGCAACCAGCCAAGGAAAACCCCAATGTGGGGAAATCCAATGAGAGAGATTTATTAGCAGCTTCAGGAAAGTACATATCAGCAGCAAAATTATATTTTCCAGCTAGAGAAAATACTTACAACATCCAAAAACTGTCCCCAAAAATTTTGCCTTGGAAAATGTGCGAAATCTGTAATGTTGTACGACCCACCCAAAAAACAACTTGAAATTTGTGCCAATAGGTTGCTTTATGGACTGTACAGTATGACCCCTCTGCCGCAAGGAACCTACAAAATCTGCCTCGAAAATCGTTCCTACAAAAGCCTCGATTTCCATGCCCTCTTTCGTGCTATACAGATTGTCTTGGGATATGTGCCCAAAATCTGTTGGGAAAATCGCCCAGTTTGCTGTCCTCACTTTCCTCCTTGAAGCTCTCTTTCAAAATTCTCTCAAACTCCTTTTCTTGTCTTGCACACTACCCTAGGCATACTCTTATAATCTGAAAGTGACCTTTCACCTTCTCCATCCCTAAATCCAATGGCCAAGATCTAATCTTGCCTTCACATGATCAAGGGACATGATTGATCCCCTCCAAAATAAATCACTTAAACTATTAAAGTACAAAGACCCACTTTATGACATAAAGTCACTTTAATATTAGAAGGTACATTTTATAAAAAGTCACTTTAATAAAAGGGACTTTATTACAACTTTATAAAATGTTAAGTTTTAATGTTGTTATTAGGTTATTTTCAATTTACTAGAGCATTCAATGCATTTCCAAAACATCAACATAAAGAGTATCACTGAAAGAAACACAATTACAAGTTACACAACATTTTATCCTGGGAAACCCTCATGGGGGAGAAAACCCAACAAAAGCTTCCTCAATAATAGATTGCCAATACAATGCCAAGACTAAGACAAAACCACCAAGAATAAACTAGGATTGAGCATGTGCCTCTCTTCTCCTTCTTGCAATTGCAGCTTCCTTCAAAAGGTGCGCACTAGAAGTGTGAGTGAGTGAGTAAGTGAGGCACCATCCTCACTTATAAATACTAGTTGAGGAGGCGCTAGGGTTATGTCTCTTCACTTAGTAGGGTCGACTTCTTCCAAGAGTGGTTAAAACCACTTTATAAACCCTAGGGGCCGACTTTACAAATGCCACCATATAAATATGTTTTGACCAATCCACAAAAGGGGATTTGGTCTTATACAAGACTCGACATGATCAATCCACCAAAGGGGATTTGATCTATAAGATAATAACTCAAATATAATTAGAGTATTCTTCAAAGTTACATTATTTCAACACTCCCCCTTAACGAGAAGGGTATTCTACTGACATAACCCAATACAACATCATCGGGAGAGAGAGAGGGCAACATCATCAACAACATCTGGAACATTGACTGACACTTCTATAAATCATCGAAAGTTTTTCTCATCATCAAAATCATCATCGTTCACAACATGGAGCTAGAGTAACATCATCATCATCGTTCATAGCATGGAGATGGAGTAACATCATCATCATTATCACAACATGGAGCTGGAGTAGCATCATCATCATCAGCATGAGCATGAAGCTGAAACATCAACATTAATAGTATGAAGCTTAGACCAACAACCTCACCAACCCGAGGTTGGAACAACATCATCAACAACACGAGGCTGGAACAACATCATCAACAACACGAGGCTGAGACAACAACATCATCAACACGAGGCTGAGACAACAACATCATCAACATATGGCAATAGAATGAGGCAGGTGCAACAACAACATTTTGTGGTACTCTGACAGGCCGTACTTACTGGACCTTCGGGATCTGCCCAGGAATCATAAGATATCCTAGGATATAAAATCCTAACAAGCTACCACATGGTACTCTGATAGACCGTCCTTACCGGACCTTCGTGATCTTCCCAGGAATCAAAAGATTCCCTAGGATATAAAATCCTAACGGAGCTACCACTACTGACCACAGCTAGCATATACATGCACAGGTACTTTGATAGACCGTCCTTACCGGACCTTCGGTATCTGTCCAGGGATGATCAATCCCCTAGGATATAAAATCCTAACGGAGCTACTCATTGTTGCTCAGGATACCGTAGTATCATCATCACTCCCCCTTTCGGGGGATGTCCTTTCAGAGACCACCAAGCTTGTCTCCTTCACTCAAGATGACAAGTGCTTTCTTCAACCTGCCCTCTATACTAAGACAATATGCTATCTTGACAGAAATCTAAGTTAGAGAATAAACTCTATAAACTCAACTTTAATCAATCTAATACCTTGACTTTAATTTTGACCAATGGTTAGTATGATTTCAGCATACAACCTAGATGTTCATAAGATCAAAATAATGTGATAACAAATAGATGCATATCAAAATAATCAAACCTGGGGTGCATTCTTCCTTTGAATGTGTTGGATCTGAGATCCCTCTGGATCTATGATTGTTATTTAGATAAAAGATCCTTTCTCCTGCAAATACCCTTTAAAACTAATAGTACAGTTTAAACGTATGTAAGTACATACCTCTGACAGTATCGGCAAGCAGTGGCACCATTCGGTAGCAGCGGTGATAAACAACAAACCTTTAAAAACTTCAAAGGTGTTGCAACTTGTAATTTAAATGTAGCTGGAGATTTGCTAGGTTAAGGTGTACTAGGACAATAAAAATTAGTCCCAACACTTCACAAAAACTTTTACTGCAACTGGTGCTAGCACTGCAACTGGTGTTGCAACTGGCACTGCAACTGATACTTAGAGTTTTATGAGGAAACCCTAATTCTTCAAACTTCAAATTTTGGAATTCTAGTCCAAGGACTAGATGCGCTAGGCTGAGGCGAGTTTGTTGGAGCCGACTGTTCCAGAAAATTCCAAGTTTTACCCCTTGAAACTTGACCTATGCATTTTTGGACTGGTACTTCTGGTACTGGTTGTGGTTTCCTGGTGCCAGTCAAAACTAGCGTTTTACTTTCCGGAGAGTTTGGCCATTGAAAAGGTGCGCTCAAGCTGCTAAAAGATGCGCTAGGGTAGGGCACACTTCCCTAGATGGTTTTTGGTAAAAAATTCCTCTCCAATAAAAAGCCCTAATTTCTTGTACGACAACAGTGACGGTTTTAGATACGTAGTGAAAGGTGCTCTATTTAGACAAACTCTGATACCATGTTAAGTTTTAATGCTGTTATTAGGTTATTTTCAATTTACTAGAGCATTCAATGCATTTCCAAAACAACAATATAAAGAGGATCACTGAAAGAAACACAATCAGAAGGTACACAACATTTTATCCTGGGAAACCCTCATGGGGGAGTAAACCTTGCAAAACTTCCTCAATAATAGATTGCCAATAGAATGCCAAGACTAAGACCAAAACAACAAGAATAAACCAAGATTGAGCATGCGCCTCTCTTCTCCTTATTGCAACTGCAGCTTCCGTCAAAAGATGCGCACTAGAAGAGTGAGTGAGTAAGCGAGGCGCCATCCTCACTTATAAATACTAGTTGAGGAAGTGCTAGGGTTATGTCTCTTCACTTAGTAGGGCCGACTTCTTCCAAGGGTGGTTAAAACCACTTTATAAACCGTAGGGGCCGACTTTACAAATACCACCATATAAATATGGTTTGACCAATCCACAAAATGGGATTTGATCTTATACAAGAACTGACATGATCAATCCACAAAAGGGGATTTGATCTATAAGATAATAACTCAAATATAATTAGAATATTCTTCGAAGTTACAATATGTCAACATAAAACACCTATTACAAAGTCAAGTGCCTAGTAGTGCAAATATAAGGTCACTTCCACATGCAAGACAAAACATGCAGAGTACCTCTCGAGCTATAAAAGCTAACAGGTTGTGCGCCCCCTTGGACAAGGACCCACACTCCACTAGCAAGCACCTTCAAAGGTGTGCCCTCTCTCCTTCGGCCCCATATTCCACTCAAAGATGGATTTTGCTGCAGGCCTAAGTCTACCTTAGGCTAAAATACAAAGGTTGATCTGGGTCTGTTGGTGTCCCTCAGCTGGCCTAGGACACATAGGCAAAACTGAGACACAAGGAGAGGTTGAAGGTCATTGCCCGGGCGTGGTGACCAGATGGTGGCAATGTCACCCACAAATGCATAATGGAAATGAAAAGGCTGGCTTGCGATGAAACCCCCTTTCTCTCAGCCATGCAACTGAGAGTCACTGCCCTGGTTTGGTGACCAGATAATGACAATGTCATACCACTAGATATCCATGGACATGATAGGTCGGCTCGTTATGAGACCAACTATCCTTCAACCTACCTTTCAAGCATTTCTTTGTTATATTATGGGTCCCCTTTTATTCAAAGATAAGTGTTTTATTGCTTTCCTGGGTGATCCCTGGGCAAAGCATCTGGAAGGTTCATATATGGCTTTTATCTTTTACCCAACACCAACCCCTCTGGGCCTTTAGCCCCTTCTTCTCATAAAATGAGGGACAACCCTTCTTGGGTCAATACACCATAAAATCACAAGAGATAAGGAAACAAAGGGGAATAATGATGGAAAATGGTAAGTATGGTTGGGAACAATACAATCGCTCAATAAGGGATTTCCCAGTAGCAAACCCTTTCCTAATGAAGACCACTTACTAGGGCACAATGTCAACCACCAAGGTGAAGCAGGGCAAAAGGCCTAATGTCCAAGCACATATTATGAAATCTAGAGCAATCTAAGATACAACATAATCAAATGGCTTAGGTATTGAAATGATGCTCACCATAATACTGACTTGTACCTCATGGAGCAAGGCTCACTGCGTTCCAGAAGCCAACTGGTGTGGTGGATGCCATCTGCAAACCTGTGACCATCTGTGCTGGTGAGTGGGTTTTCCATCTGTGCAAAGGGGTACTGCTGGTCATGTAATCTCTTGACACTCCATATCTGCAGCCTGAGGGCATCGAGACATCATCTCCTGAGTTATCCACAAAATGGGGATAACATGGTGCACGCCGCATTCTTCACATGGCAGTTTGATCTCGTCTCCGAAACACTAAGGAACACTGACCTTATTCCTGTCATGTGGTGAGATGATCCACTGTCCACGAACCATGCCCCGCTGTCCTCAAAATCAGCCAACCTGCTGCTGCTAGAAAGAGTGACAACCAGAGAAAATTCGTCCTCGAATTTCTTTGCAAACGCATCCATCTCAGTAGATGCTGTAGATGCTACCTTCGACTCCTCCTTGTTAGGACACTTGCTGGCATAGTGGCCAATTTTGTGACATGCAAAGCATCTCACTTTGCCCATGTCCCTGGAGCCTCTCACTCCACTCTTCTTCTTTGCATGAAGAGCCACATTCTCCTCCTCCTTACTCTTCGACTGACTAGCCTGAGATGCATCCACTCGCAGCTCCTCCTAGGTGAAGTTGTCCCACAACCTCTCCCAATCAGGGAGTTTCTCCTGTTCAACTACCCCTCGGACAAACACGTCCCAATGCTTAGTGAAGCCATTCAAGGCTGTCCTCACTAGCTCAATCTCGTCCACAGTCTCTTCCACTGTTGCAAGTTCATCTTGAATCTGAGTGAACTTTGTGAGGTAAGTTACCACCGATTCTCCCTTGGCCATCTTCATGCTTCTCAATGTCTCTCTGAGTAGCATCTTCCTGCTTTGGTTGTTAGACTGGTATAGCTTTACCAGGGCCTCCCACATTTTCTTTGTTGTCTTGCTAGACAAATGTGGGATGATGTGGTCCTTGACACCATACACAAGTATCCTTCTGGCCTTGACATCCTTCTTGGTATGGGCAACTAGTTGTACTGGATTAGCTGGGGCTGCCACTTTGCCTTTTGCAATTTCCAGTAACCCATTCACCTCCAACACCAAGCTAATTCGCTCCCTCCAAGGACAGAAATTTGAGGGTCCATCTAGCCTGTCCTCAACCCTTAAGCCTGGACTGGCCATTTGAGTCTACTACCTTGTTTCACCCACACTATCTGATCTTCTATCCCACTTGCTGATTTACCCTTGCTGGTCTGCACAACAAGTCACTTTGCTGTCCTGTATTCAGAGGCTATGCTCTGATACCATGCTGATTTTTACCTATAACTCAACATATGAAATTACAACCAGTAAATTATAAAACAAAGAAATTTGTCCTTGCTGATATAAATCTGAAAATTACGCTAGTAACCTACAACTGAGTTAAATAACAACAAAAAGACAACGGAATCATACAGAACCAAGCAAATGAAAAACACAGTACACCAGATATTACCCAGGAAACCCCAGTGTGGGGAAAACCAACAACGAGGGGGCTTTATTGGCTCTTGTGAAAGTGTTTACAGCAGCAAAAAAACACACCAGAAAATTTTCTTACAGAAAATTTCTTCTTCTGGTAGTTGTACGACCCGACCACATAAGCTGTACGACCCAACTAAATTAACCCAACAATCCAGCCTCTGCTCAGCCAAGAGAAAGACCCGTACGACCTACTTGAATCAGCCCAGAACAGTCTTAGAACTGGCCTATATGGCCTAGGACAGTTCGACCTCTTCTTTGGTGCACCGTATGGCCTTTAGGACCTCCTTTCTTTGCTGGGTACGACCTGTCTTCTGCTCCTTTGCTTGCTTCTGTAAAGCTTGCTATTGAACCTGCTCTTCTCCTGCAGATTTTGCAGCCAAAGCTCCAACATTTCCCTCACACTTTGCGAACACTACCCTCAGCCAAGCGCCCCTCTTGCTCTCACTTGCTCTCACTTGCTCAATCTCACAAATGAGAATTGTGTTCTGTCCTCACACCCTCAACCTCCTTTTATTTCCCTAGCAACCCCCCATTCCCTTTGAGATGTGTGCCAAGGCTTGGCCTCAATGGTTGAGATTTGGGGCTGCTGGACCCCACTCTCCACTAGGTGGTGCGACCCCCCTTGGACAGGGACCCACACTCCACTAGCAGCCACCTTCAGAGGTGTGCCCTCTCTTCTTGGGCCCCACATTCCACTCAAAGATGAATTTTTTTGCAAGCCTAAGTCTACCTTAGGCTGAAATACAAAGGTTGATTTGGGTTTGTTTAGGGTGTCCCTCAACTGGTCTAGGACACATAGGCACAACTGAGCTAAAAACTAACATCTTGCAGTATATGGGAGACATCTTTTACAACTCGGTGAATCCCACAATTTGTTGATCTTGAATGGTCTCCCCTGCTACCTTGAATCAATAGGGTTCCTCCCACATTTCCGACAGGGACCCACACTTCACTAGTAGCCACCTTCAGAGGTGTGCCCTCTCTTCTTGGGCCCCACATTCCACCCAAAGATGAATTTTTCTGCAAGCCTAAGTCTACCTTAGGCTGAAATACAAAGGTTGATTTGGGTTTGTTTAGGGTGTCCCTCAACTGGTCTAGGACACATAGGCACAACTGAGACACCAACCGAGCTAAAAACTAACATCTTGTAGTATATGGGAGACATCTTTTACAACTCGGTGAATCCCACAATTTGTTGATCTTGAATGGTCTCCCCTGCTACCTTGAATCAATAGGGTTCCTCCCACATTTCCGACACCTCTCTGTCTCTCATCTCGTTGGCAGATCATGCCTTCCTCACCTTCTCCCTCTTTGCAACAACCCCCCCTCCCCGACCACTCCCCTCGCAACACCTTTCTTTTAGACAAAGATACGTTGACTCATGCACCACCTACCTTAAAGAGTTGACTTTTAGTGTACCCTTGGCTCCTACCCCATGAGCTGTTGGTTTGACAAGGAATGCAAAACCATCCATAAGCATCTTCGCATCACCATCACACATGAACCCTCATCTTCCCCTCACCTCTACAAAACCTACTGTTGCCTCCTTCACTATAAGAAGCATGCACTCCTTGCCTCGAGGAAATGTGAACTTTGCACACCCCTTCGCCACTCCCCAAAAACCTTTTGGCATAACCTTTTGCATAAGTGCCATGCCATTCCCCAAAAACCTTGACCCTTGGTCCTTGCTCTTCCACATGACCTCCCTTTAGGACATTCTCGGACAACCCTCGACATATATCCCCTCAACCCACCCCCCCTTCATACCACCTCTTTTCTGAGCGAGACATCATGAGAGAAGCTAGGGTTATGAGCACTGACAGAGCAGTAGAAAAGGATGGCCTCTAGGCCAAACTTCTCAAGGATGGCATTTGATCTCTCGACTCATGCATTGTTGATTAATTTAACAATGTCGTATGCTTTGGATTCCCCCGCTCCTGGTTTAGACACATCATTCACATGATCCAGAAATAAGGGAGTAGTTCTGATCCAAGCAATTACTAAACTATTATGGTTGGACAAACATTCTCCAGGATTTATGCCATATTCTTGCATCAATGGCTTTCAGATGTGCAAGAGAGTCTATGCCTCGGGATTAAAGGGTAGGTTGGTTTTTGGTCGGAGTACCAGACGACCTATCACATCTTCACATTCAAAGCCATTATTGAGGAGGCTCACCACTGCTCTTCGAAAATTGACTGTCGCTGTATAGACTTTCAAAAAGCGTTTGATACGGTCTCAAGAGAGGCCCTATTCCAAAGTCTTCATGACATTAGCATCTTTGAGACTAGGGATAATTTTAAGGATGGAAATTTATTTTAAAATGTAGAAACCTTGGCGAATCTTACTAGTCCCTAATATGCAAAATATAAAATGTTTGGCGATATATTTTTTAAAATATTCAAATTTCTAAGAATTTTATATACTTTTTAAATTTTTTTGGCAAATTTTAAGGTACAATAATTTTATCCTATATAATTTGGGCGAATCATTTTTAGAAAAAAATGGAAATTGGCAAATCTTTTTTTGGGAAAAAGCCTTGGAAAATTAGCCCATGGGCGATATATAGCCCCTAAAATTTTCCATGTTTGAGACCCTCATGGTTGCCATCATGAGATTGTACGAGTTAGTTTTGGGTTGCCTCTGGATGGCACACGACCTTTTTGACTTCATCCAAAGTACCATTGGGGTAAAGCAGGGGTGCCCCCACTCACTGAATCTCTTTGGGATCTATGTTTACGAGCTAGAATCTTTCCTCCACGAGCACATCTAGGTTGGAGATGGTTGCCTGTAACATACATAATATATACAATATTAAGTGATAATAATAATAATAATAATAATAAAAAATAGTTATTAATTATCTAAGGGACACATCCTTTCATGGATGGTCACCACATGTGCCTTTAGGTTCTCTATATATTTGGCACTCTCATTGTACATCTATTCATCATCAATTCTATGTATCTCATTATATACATTTTTATTCAATATATTTCTTATCGAGTATGGATTACAGTTATTTATTCCATTTATGATGGATGTCCGTCGTAAGAACCAGATTGGTTCTTTACATTGCCTTTTACATGAGGAGTTGATTTTCCTGCTCCTTTTTGTCGATTACCTGATCTTGCTGGTCTCTACTCTTGAGGGTTTACAAAGGTAGGTTGATTCCTTACCCAATTTTTGTGACCTTTGTTAGTTGACAACCAGCTTAGGTAAAACTAAGGTCATGATCTTTATTGCATTGAAGAGCTTTCTCTTTGACCTACATTTCTACTTCTGGGGGGTAAAGATCGAGATCACGATAGCTTACATCTACTTGGGGGTCTAGTTCTCAGGGCATTGCTTTAGCATGCAATAGGCTCTCAAGCCTCAACTCAACAAAGTGAATGTCTCCCTAGCCCTCATCGAGAGATGGTGTTTCTAGAGTCAGCTTTGGGACTTTTTGTCCAAAATTTATCTCCTAGAAGTGATTATCAAACCCATGGTTCTCTATGGTTCGAAGATATAGGTACTGAGCTTGCTACATATAGACTAGGATTGGATAGAGAGAGTTCAAACCCTACTCTTCAGGTGCAGCATCCGATGTAAACACACTATTGTCTAGCCCATTATTCAGGTGGATTTTGTAGTACGTCCCTTTGGCCTCGAGGTCATCTTTCATTTGGTCTCTTTCCTACATAAAATGAAGACCTTAGGTGACTTTGCCTTTGGGAGAGAGAGGTACCCTTACCTTTCACTTTGCTCCTTAGAGGCCCTTGCCTCGAATTGACCCACAGGCCATGCACAAGGTTGATTTCCAGAGGCCTCTCGATTTCTTCAGTCGATAACCATCTCCCCTTCCTTCTTTCTCGCGTTCAGGTACTTGCTAGACACGCCAGGCCATCTCTTACTGATTAGACAGGAACTGAAACGGGCCATCAGAGAGGACATCTACAAGTTGTATATCCAGGTTACTTGGACCTCACCTGTGAAGAACTTGGGCTCGAAGATGTCTTTCTATCTAGAGAACTTCTTGGAGTTGCGGGATGGCAGTTTATCTTTCATACACTTATAGAAACTGGATGCATTCACTCAGGATCCCTCCAGGCCATCTCTAGGTTGTCTCTCACAAACTTGGGTGGAGACCAATCACCATATTCCTCAACCAAAAAGGATTTGCGAGATGCACCTCAATTTCAAGTGTTCTTTCTAAGGATATCCTTTTATACTTTCTTTTGATATTGCGATTAGAGATGCCTAGCCTTCTTGATCAGGGAGATACTCAACCATGGATTCGAGTTCTTACACACCCTTCCATGAAACTACCAGGACGACCACCTCATATTTTCATGTTGCCTTGCCAGATTGGGGCAATAAGAGATTGGGGGATCTTTAGAGTATTCCAGACCATAGAATGGTGAGACCCCATGTCTCTTGCCCATCAGAGTACCTCCTAGCTTTAGCAGAGTACCCAGAGTTCTATCTGGTGCTTCTTTCCTTTGACCTTGGATGGTAGGAGAGTGGGGCTCCCTTGCTCCTATGTCGTCCCTAGAATCGTACAACTAGATCCCACTATGGTTCTCTATGACTCTGACATTGAGCCAACGCCTCGGTTGCCCCCCATCACCCTTTTTCATCAGGACTAGGAGACTTTGACATCACCCTCAATTCTCTGTCTTTTTTTATCAGCACTGAGCTGTCCAGTTTTAGACTCAGTTTGTATCACTACACCTATGACACTATTATATATCTTTTGGGTTTGGTTTTAGTAAGATCTAGTGATTAGCTTAACTAGACACTTATCTAGGTTGCACTTTTTCTTTCGCTTTCTTTATCTTACTTTCAACATTACCTAGGAGTTGCTTTTGCATTTCCACATTGTATTCACACTGGATGTATTTTTTAGACCCATTGACCTAATTTTGTGGTCATTTGTTGGACATTAATAGAATTATCTTATCTTATTGATTAGAAGTATATATCTAGAGGAACCCCTGTTAACGATGGTACTGAAGATGATATTGATGTTGATGATGCTAGTGCAGCTAGTGCCAGCTTCCTTGAACTTCTCTTGAACCGTCTCCTCAGTTTTGCCACCTTTTCTTTTTCCAACATCATCCATCTGTTCTCCAAGTTCAACGCCAGCAACTCCTCATGCATGTCTTCTACTCTTTCTGGTCTTCCTCCATTCTGTTACTTCTTCAAGCTCTTGGATATTTCATATTTGTTTGCATCCTTCTACATAGAATAGTTGTACTTATAATGGCCATTTCTAGATGAAACAAAATGTTGTCTAACACCCATCTCAATATGTCGATAGTGGTGGCTAAGGCTGGACCATCCCTATAATTGGAGGATTGCACCCTATGGGTATTTGGTACTTGTTCTTCTCAACTTCATTTATTGCTCCCATGTTTTATCTAGTTTTACTTGATTTTTGTTTAGTAACCATACCTAGCATATCTTTGAAGTGTCTCCTTTGAAGTAACTGGTGCCATGAAAAAAGATGCTTTCTCATGTAACTTCTTCACATCTACCATGAAGGTTTTAGCGCTAACCATTGATGGATGTGGTTTTGCCACTAAGCCAATCAATCCGTGTAAAATAATCTGAGCTATTTTCTTGTGATTTCGCATTTCTCCCATGCCAGGAGGTCATCTACTTTTTCTTGAACATCATGCCAATCTTTATGCAACTAATATCAGATCTGAAAATTACTTCCAATTGACCCAAACAGTGAACCCTAGGGCTATTATCACTGAAATTATGACAGAAAATTACAGCAGCAGAAACAAAAAGATCAGAGAGAAATTATCCATGCATATGGGACACAAAATTTCTGTTTTGGAAACTGTCTAATTCAGAATTTTCTGAGGGCAAAATTAGCTCTCTCAGCAGTCACAAAATCACCAAATTTGAGGACAAAAAAGTCCTCTCAAAACCACAAAAATATCAGCACAAATCTTGGAAAAATCCACAACTTACAAATCTGCTGCAAACCTATTGTACGGCCTTCTGACTTCAGCTGTACGGCTGCTGGTGTCACACTGTACGGCTGCTAGCGTCACACCGTACGACCTGCAAACTTCTCTGAACTGTTCGCATGGGTGGCCTGCCTGTATGGCCCGCACGTGCGGCCTGTTTTCTCTCTCCTAGCTTCTGTATGTACCTGCTGCATCAGTTGTATGGCCCACACATGGGGTCTGTACAGTCCGTACCACACATGCAGCCTGTTCCTCGCTGCACGTGCGGCTGTCCTTCATACTTCTCCTTCAGCTCACACGTGCGGCCTCCTTTCTTTGGCTGAAAAAAACAGAAAACAAAATGTCCAAACCCTAGGCCAGATTTGCCAAAGTGCAGAGTTTTCCTTTGCTGAAATTTGCCTCCCAATCTCCTTGGCATAAGTGCAGACTTACTTATGCCAACTCCATCATGTCACAATGATCCTTATATTGCCTCTCCTTTTATAGAAGTCCTTAACTTACTTTAAGGAGCCCTTCACTAAACTCAACATTAAATTAGAATTCTTTATTCACACATGTGGGTGTGAAACCCCAACACAAGTGCCCAAAGCCCATCAACAAGCCCATGAAGTTCCAAGCTCCAATCCAAGGGGTTTTTTACCAAACAAAAAGTCCAATGTGGTTCCAACGAAGATTCCCACATGCCTAACACCAAGGCCACTTGTGGGAATACCCCCCGAAGCGAAAAAACATCAACACATCAATCATCATGGAAAATAGTGCCAAGAAATTGCCGGTTTCCCAATTTTTCTGAATTATTCACCTTGTCTAGAACTCACCAGGAAAAGATAATGAGTTTCTCCAACTTTGAAAAATATCACAATTTTTTCCTAAAACTCTACAGTCCGTATCACACATGCAGCCTGTTCCTCCCTGCACGTGCGGCTGTCCTTTTCCTTAAGCTGACACATGCGGCCTCCTTTCTTTGGCTGAAAAAAACAGAAAACAGAATGTCCAAACCCTAGGCCAGATTTGCCAAAGTGCAGAGTTTTCCTTTGCTGAAATTTGCCTCCCAATCTCCTTGGTGTTAAGGTTTAAGCTATTATTAGGTTTCTTTTCATTTCACTAGATAACCATAGCATAGATAGGATCACTAAGAAATACACAATCACAAGAGACACATCATTTATCCTGGGAAACCCTCATGGGGGAGAAAACCCAACAAAATCTTCCTAATATAGATAGCCAATACAATGCCAAGAGATAACTCAAACAATACAGAAAGTCTTCTCCCAAGAATGCACCTCTCTCTCTCTTCCTTCTTCTCCATCTGTAGCTCCAAACTTGCACTCTGATGAACAAGTGAGTGAGTGAACAAATGAGGCGGTAGCCTCTCTTATTTATACAATCTGGCAGGCGTTGAACTGAGGTGTCTTTTCACTGGCAGGGCCGACTTCTCATTCTGGGTGGTTATAACCACTTTAATATATTCTGGGGGCCGACTTCTCATTTTGCCTATTACAATTAGGGTTTGACCAATCCGCAAAAGGGGATTTGGTCATTTACAATACCTGACATGATCAATCCGCAAAAGGGGATTAATCTAATGAATAATACATCAATAATAAATAGATTACTCTTTGCAGTTACATTATTTCAACACTCCCCCATAACAAGAATGGTATTCTACAACAACATCAGGCAAGAGAGAGGACAACATCATCAACAACATCTTGGAACATTGACTGGCGTATCTATAAATCATCGGAAGTTTTTCTCATCATCAATATCATCATTCTCAATAGAGAGCTGGAATGATATCATCATCTGCATCAACATGGATTAGTATAAAAACTAATACATCATCATCACAGCGCGACGCTGGCACATCATCACAACAATTAAGCTGGCACATCATCACATCATGAGGCTGGCACATCATCACAGCAATTAAGCTGGCACATCATCTCAACAATTAAGTTGGCACATCATAACACTAGGATGGCAACACAATACTACTCCCCCTTTCGAGGGAGGTCCTTTCGGACTATACCAAGCTTATCTCGAAAGTGCTCAAACTTTACATGAGATAAAGGTTTGGTTAACACATCAACAACCTGTTCATCCGTGCTAACATATTGGAGCTTTATGGCTCCTCTCTGCACCATGTCACTGATGTAGTGATATCAAAGCTCTATGTGTTTTGACTTGTCATGAAATACATGATTCTCTTTCATCTTTATGCAGCTCTGGTTATCACATAGGGTCATGGTTGCTTCCATCTCTAGGTCGAATAGACCTGTCAACAACTTCCGAAGCCATATGGCTTCACAACTGGCAAAACATGCGGCAATGTATTCTGCTTCCATTGTGCTGAGAACAATGCTTGATTGCTTCCTACTCTTCCATGAGATCATGATTGTCCCCAGACTGAAACAACATCCTGAAGTGCTCTTCCTGTTAGAGACACTTCTAGCCCAATCTGAATTAGTGTACCCATTCAGTCTGAAGTCATGATCTCCATCATAACTGAGACCATAATCTAATGTACACTTAAGGTACCTCATCACATGTTTTGCAACAACTAGGTGAACATGTCTGGGTTCTACCAGAAATTGACTTAAGGTGTTTACAACAAAACAAATATCTGGTCTGGTGTTTGTCAGATACTTCAACGATCCAATGATCTGTCTATACAGCGTGGCATCAATCAATTCTGACGAAGTGTCGACCAGGAGCTCAACTTTGTTTCCATGGGTGTATTCATGGACTTGGACTCCAACATATCAAATCTCTTTAGTATTTCAACTGCATACTTCCCTTGGTTAAGGAAGATCCTCTCTGGACTCTACCATACCTCAAGACCTAAGAAATAACGCATTAGGCCAAGGTCTTTCATCTCAAATTCTGCAACGAGCTTCTTCTTACATTCAGTGATGAGTTTTTCTTCTCCAGTTAAGAATAAGTCATCCACATATAGCAGCAATATAACAGGCTCATCATTCATAACCTTGAAGTAGAGGTTAGAATCAACTTTACTCTTGGTAAAGCCCAAGCTCGTTAGAAAACTGTCTATCCTTCCATACCAAGCTCTAGGAGCTTGCTTCAATCTGTACAGAGCCTTCTTCAACTTGCAGACATGAGTCTTCCTGTCTTCAACTTCAAATGCTTGAGGTTGTTCTATATACACTTCTTCTTTGATGACACCATTTAGGAAAGCCGTCTTTACGTCCATCTGGTGTAGCTTCCACTTCATCTTAGCTACAAGGGCTATGATAGTTCTGATCAAAGTGTATCTGGCTACAGGAGAAAATGTCTCTTCATAGTTAATGCCTTCCTTTTGAGAAAAGCCACGAGCGACAAACCTTGCTTTATACTTCTCAATACTTCGATCAGCAACATGCTTTATTTTGAAAAGCCATTTGGAAGATACCACATCCTTGCTCTTTGGTCTGGGAACTATTTCCCATACATCATTTTTTATAATGGATTGGTATTTTTCTGTTATGGCATCTGCCCATTCTTTCTTCTGAATGGATTCTTCAAAGCATGTAGGCTCCTTCTCTAATAGATCACACATCAAAGCCATATAACTGGAGAATGGCTTAGGTCTCTTTACTTGTCTCATGGTCCTGTCAGGGACACCATACTTCTCTCCATCTTGAATAAGTTCCCTTGCCCAGGCTGGCTTTCTCTTGTGGGAGATCGTCATCTGGGGAGGTTCTTGAAATTCTACGATGTCATGATCTTCTAGAGTTTCCTCATCAAGGGAAGCTATGACTTCCCTTACTAGTTCTGCAACTCTGGGAGCTACAGGTTCCTCTTCATATACTTGTTCAACCTGGCATCTTCTTGATTTCTTGAGTGCTGCATTTTCATCAAAGGTCACATCCCTGCTGATCTCAATATGATGGTGACTTGGTATATAAAATCTGAAGGCCTTGGAGACCTCACAGTGTACAACAAATATTCCCTTCTTTCCTGAAGGGTCCAACTTGTTTCTCTTCTCTTTTGGAATATGTACAAATACTGTGCAGCCAAATATTTTGAGATGGTTCACTTCCGACTTCTTTCCGGAGAACATCTCTTCTGGGGTCTTGAACCCAAGTGCACTATGGGACAATCAATTTTGTACATATACTATTGTTTTTGCTGCTTCTGCCCATAAGCACATTGGAAGATCTTGATCATGGATCATGGTCTTCACTGCTTCCATTATAGTTCTGTTCTTTCTTTCTGCTACACCATTTTGTTGAGGATTGTAAGTAGTGGTGAGTTCCCTCTTAATCCCGACATCTTTGCAATAGTTTACAAACTCTTTTGAGGTGTATTCTCCTCCATTATCTGACCTGAGTATCTTGATCTTTCTTTCAGAAAGATTCTCTATCAAGGCTTTGAATTCCTTGAATTTACTGAACACTTCATCTTTCGATTTCAAAAGGTAAACCCAGGTTTTATGAGAATAATCATCAATAAAAGATACATAGTATACATACCCACTGATGGAGGATGATGGCATTGGGCCACACACATCTAATTGAATGAGTTCTAAGACTCCTTTTTCTTTTCTGTGTCTCTTCGGAAAATGGTTCTTGATGTTCTTCCCTTGTGCACATCCATTGCACACACCTTCATCTCTCATGTCTTCATCTCTCCGAGGTGGGTCTGGATCAATGTCAACAGTGGAGGCATATTGTCTTCCTCTCTTCCTGGTAGGACAATTTCTCGCAAAGTGTCCATACTGGTCACATCTGAAGCACTGGATCTTTGACTTGTCTTTTCTATGATCATAACCTGAAGTGGATGAAGTCTTCTCGCCCTTAAATGCTTGATTGGAGTTTCTTTTATTTCTTCCTCCTTTCTTCTCGCCCTTAAAGGCAAAAGCATGATTGTCATCATGAGGGGAGTC
Source organism: Picea engelmannii (assembly GCA_009831015.1). Classification (NCBI taxonomy): domain Eukaryota; kingdom Viridiplantae; phylum Streptophyta; class Pinopsida; order Pinales; family Pinaceae; genus Picea; species Picea engelmannii. The sequence continues at coordinate 852,439 of ML776736.1, forward strand.
TTCTACTCCTCTGGCTATCAGTCTGATTTCCTCCTGGGTACAGTCTGTCCATAGACGATCAAAAGTAGGTAGTTCTGCTCTACCATTGATACTTTGAAGAAATGGTTCCCAATGTCTTGGAAGATCATTGAGAGTGGTCAAGACAAGTTCTCTGTCTGATATGATTTCTCCAATGGCAGCTAGCCAATCTCTGACCTCTGACATCTTCATGAAGAAGATAGCAACGGTGTCACCTTTTGTCATCTTGATATTTTGAAGCTGGCCCTTCAATGTAAGGGCTCTGAGGGTGTTGTTATTCTCAAACATATTCTTCAATGCTTCATACATCTTACGAGCTGTCTTCAGGTTGACAATACGAGGTAGGAAATGATCCCTCACTGAGTAGATGATTATCTTCCTTGCCTTGACGTCATCTTCCTTCCATTCTTCTTTCTCTTCATTAGTAGCTGTTTCTGGTAAGGCCTTTTGTATCACATTCAATATGTCATCCTCTTCAAGGGTGATCTGAAGTCTTGACTTCTAGGAACTGAAGTTGCTTGATCCATCAAGCCGATCTTCCACCAAGGTTCTGTTCCTCATGGTTTGCAGATTCTTCCACAAACCCTTAGCAACTAGGCTAGGAAACCTAACGGCTAGGCTAAGCTAGAAATCTTAGGTTTCGTTGGGCTTATGAGTGCCAACAATAAGCCTTGAAGGTCAGAAAAACACTAGTAAGCTTGGAAGCTTCTTCAATGAGCTGTAGAAACCCTCAAATCGAAATTCTGTAGAAAATAGAGGAACCCTAGAAACCCTAGGGCCAAAAATCCAAAATTCTCGGAAATACAATCTGAAAGTTGTTGGAGGTGCGCTGAAGGAGGACGTACACTCCTATGCAATTTTTAGCCCCAACATTCACTTATAAAGTGTTGAAACTGGCAAAAGGAGGGCCGTATTTTTTCTCAGAAACCCTAGGAGGGCCCTATGGTTCTGCAGAAAGGAGGACAACTTGCTTGAAGGCTTGTGCAATGGCTTCTTCAAGACCTATGCTCTGATACCATGTTGAATTTTCACTATGCTAGGTTCAAGCATGAGGTTTATTTCATTTTAGCATTTACTTGAACCATAAATAAATGCAGCTACACCAATCACAAGTGCTGCAATAACCAAGATCACAAGAAGAAGTACCATGCACAAGAACACAAGAAATGTCCTGGGAAACCCTTCTACTCAAGGGAAGAAAACCCAACAATCCTTTGCTATTTTCTCAAGAGAGGATCCCCCAACCATAATGCACACAAGAGGGTGCTCTACAACCTTGAAACTTGCGCCCAAGAGAGGTGTGCACTTCAGCCCAAAAATGTACTTGCTGAAATTCCGAAATGACAATTGTCAAGTGTGTTTCCTCAATGGGGAAATCACCTTTATTTATACAAGACTGGACACAACAAATGGTGTGTCTATTGGCACAACATGGCCGACCTCAATAACTCAGAAATATAATTATTATTACAATAATCCTTAATTATCTTTCACATATGGTGGGGCCGACTTGTACCCTTTACATCACAATTAGGGTTACAAGTAAATCTTACACTTAGACAATATAGCAATGGATCCACACGTCCACTAGTGCTCAGCCACTAGGGACATGTCCACCTGTGCTCAGCCACAGGGACATCATACTCAACAGAATCATCTGGAGTACCACATCGTCTCAGCTCTCACACAGAGGAGAACGATACACCCGTAACATGGGCACACCCAACCATCGGGGGACGACTCAACTCTCACACAGAGGAGAATGATGCCCCAACCACTGGGGGACGATTCAACTCTCACACAGAGGAGAACGATGCCCCATCACGTGGGTATGCCCAACACTGGGCTCCTTCTCAGGTCGACTCAACTCAGTCACAGAGGAGAACGTATCCTGGAGGATGTCTCACGATGCTGCAATTATCAACACTGTGTGCATAGCCCCCTCTCAACCCCTGTTTCGTGGTCTTAATTGTACAAATGCATCTCTTCTGCTCATGGGGTTTCAGGCTATGTAACAAGGTTCTTTGAACTTCAACCATGAGGTTCGAAATTCGGCAAACCTGGAATATTTTTTGAGGTTCGTTGAACCTCATGGCTGGCTGAGTCTGCATGTCAAGCTCATAATCTCATGTCAGAGCTTAAGCTTGTAATATATCCTTGCAGTTTCCATGTCCCTCATAACATTTTTTATATTTTATTGATGTTGTTTCTTACTATTTTATGCCATATTTCATTTTAAAGTTAGTGTATATATATAGAAAGTGTTTATAGATGAACCGAATGGCGAAACTCATCTGAACCTCATAAAAAAATTTGAATTCGAACTGAACCCAACTGTTGCTGAACTTGAACTGTGAGACTTAGGTTTCATTCACCGATGCTAATGGAGACTCCTCAACAACATTCCGAGTTTCTACAGTTCTCCTTGTGATGGTTTAAATCACCATGTATTTACTGAAGATTATCAAACCAGGTTTAGTTTTGGAGAAGTTGGAGAAACTAGGAAAATTACCTTTTGAGGAGCTGAAGATAAGACAATTTTATTATTGTCGAACAGATGACCGCAAATAGGTCAATGGGACTGCTAAGTATAATAATGTCAATACACTGTGTGAGTGCAAGGGCCACTCCTTTATAAAAAAAGACAGAAAGAAGATCTAAGATAAAATTTCCTGATCATATACGACTTCCTATTCTAGTGGAAAAGGAACATTATTATTGCAGAAATTAAGAGCCAACTCTAGGCACACGAGATGAAGATCACTAACCTCTGATATGTGAAAACACAGACACCTCTAGCTGAAGGATTACAATTCCTTGAAACTGAGCTGTCAGATATTCAAAACCAACACACTGAAAATCTCCTTCAACAGGAGGCCCTGAAGATTGAATTCATGGTTTTCCAATAAACTCTCTAAAAACAAGCTGATGAACTCGACTCTTGGGCTCAAGTGGTTAAGGTATGAAAGACCTGCTTTATCATTGAGCTTACTGTGCATAGAAAATTTGAAGAAAAAAAGAAAATGTCATTTGAAACTTCCATGTGGTTAGAAGTTTGCAATAATGACAATGAAACAAATCATATCTGTGCACATGGCTTAAAAATTAGGAGACCACATTATGAAAATTAAGAGGGTGCAGAAAATGGCAGTCTTATTAAAAAAACACAGCAGTTTATATTTATATACAGGGTGTTCACCAGAATGGAGGTATGGTGTGCAACACTAGGAAAGGTGCCTTCACTTATGATGACACAATTTTAAATAGGGAGCCTGTTTATACTCGCCGGTTTCCCATACAAAATGGGTGGGGGTAACAACCTGCCAACTATTCATGATACATGACCCTATGAGACAACCTATTGAACAGAATATTACATTTGAGTGCTTGTGCTTTAATGATAACTTCAAAAAGACTAAAGGCACCAAATAACAAAATAAACTAAAGACAGAATAGAACTCAAGTTGTTTTATAGCAAAAGGTGCGTGGTATGTATTCCTGAAACTCACTTTATTCCTGAGTCCTTAACTGTTATTTTTAAGCACAAATCACTCATGATAGGCTCATGAAGATAGAAATTTGATAAAGTTTAAATGGTTGTTGTTATCAGGAACTTATGAAACTGAAATTGGGAAAAGGGAGAAGAATGAAGGCGATAAGGAAGAGTTGGCTGGAGAAAAGACAGGTGATGACACAGTTAATGTGGCTCAGGAAAGGAAAATGATTGAGACCAAAGAAATTGAAACTGAAAAACCCCTTACCCCAAAACTAAACTCTGCAGCCTCCTCCAGTGGAAGTCCTATTGAAGCAGAATCATCATCAAAAGAATTGGAACCTACAAAGAGAACAAGACGAAGAAAGTATGCTCGTATCGATCCACAACTATCAAAGGAAGAGAGGAAACAGGTAATGGCTACAAGAAGGAAAGCTGAAGCTGCAGTACAAGCACAGGAAAGGGAAAACCCCAAACATGCAATTTATAAATCTTCAGTGGTGGATGCTCAATCCCAGATAAAATTTGCAGGATTGGATGCACAATCTCAGACAAAAGTTGAAATAATTCCCTCAGTTAATCAACAGGAAGATTCTAGTAAGCTTATGTTTGGTGTTCTGGAGACACCAAAAGGGAACCATATGAGTGCTTCACTGCCGAGCTTAGGGAAGCAGCAGGAGAGAGAATCTCCTGGATTGCTAGGAGTTTCAGGATTGCCTGTGAGTAACATGGAAAAGTGGATTGTTGCTGAGAATAAACAAATGCCGGACAGTAAAACAACTGAGGATCCGGTACCAGATTCTCATGAAGCAGATGGGAGGAAACCAGTCAGTACAGCTCATTTGGTGGAGTCGACCAATCCACTAGTAGGGTCTCGTGTGGATGCACCTTTGTCTACATCATCGAGTAGGAACCAGATGATCAGGTTGCAGAATGGGGAATACATTGGTTTGGAGGCATTCTTGCAGGTGGCTAGAACTTTGAAGTCGACAATGATGGCACAAACTAGCAGGGTTTTAACAAAACCAATGAAGGTTGAAAGCACTATGGCTGGTTCAGAATCTATTAGTGAGAAAAACATTAGTGAATCTTATTATCAGCCAGCAGGTGCATTCACTTCACAGTCAGGTAAACAGGCTGGTCCTGATGCTCAGTGGAAAGCAAGTTCTTCAGCAATTATTAGAAATGGGGCTTTGCTACCTAACTCTAGATTTCAAGATGGGAGTCAAAACTCAGGAGTTGATGAAGAAGAAAAAGATAGCTCACCGGAGGATTCCTCAACTTTACCTTCCAAGGCAGAGTACACTACAGTGGAGAAATGGATACTTGACCAGCGTAAAAGGAAACACCTTGAGGAACAAAATTGGGCACAGAAGCAGAGAAAGACAGAGGAAAAGATTGCATTTTGTTTTCATCAGTTAAAGGTGAGTCTTTCTTAGTCTGTATAATGTTTTGATGTTAACTAAGATTTTTGTAATGTCTTAGATGGATCTCGTCAAAAGTTTTCCAACAGAGGTCTTCCTTTTTCAGATCTGAAAATAATGCCATATTTATCCTCTTCATGTGGCTTCTCTTGTTCTGCAGAAACTGCTACACTAAATATACTAACTTCTAAGTTATGTTCCATAGCCTTCCACATGACATATCATGCTATAGTTGTTATAAATATCTTTTGGTATCTTAGTAATTCAAAACTGACTCTTGGTGTCTTGGACCTCTTTACGTGCCATTTTTCTGATCCTGAGCTCTGTAGGCTTGGCATGATTCTAGTCATCTGTACAATCCATTAGAACTGATTCATACAAACAAGTCTAATGATCCATCATACCATACATTATTGCCGTCTTTTGGTGGTTGCTTGGATGGCCATTTTTTAGATTATTTAAAATCCGATTGTTAATTTTCTGTAACCCAGCACCGGCAAATAATTCCGAATAAAACTGATATATTGAATAAAAGCACAGCTGAGTTGTTTAATGAAACATTACAGTGGAAGCAAATAAAACGAAAACAACACACATTGCACGAGAGATTTCTGGGTAAATAACCCCTGGAAAAAACCCCGAAGGGAAAACCAGTGCTGTGAGATTTATTATTATTATTCTGGGCTCCTGTCCTGGGATAATGGCTCACTTGAGGAATACAAAACAACAAATAGCTAAGCCCTACAAACCTCAAGATCAGTCCTTCGATCTTGCTGGTTGGTTGCTATCTCCCTTGCTGCCCCTTTGCTCCTTTCCTCGGCCCCCGCCCTGCACACTTGGATGAATGTCCTTCTCTACCCAATCAATGAGAGTTCACTCTCTCACTGTGTGTATCTGTGTGTGTCATTCTCTCATATAGGTTGCCTTTTATAACCTTGAGTTTACCCAAAATCCAAAACCCTAGATCTTCAAAGTGATCAAAGGCTGAGATTAAATCTCACCTTCACTTTATATCTAATGGCTAGGATTTAATTTAATTACTAATGCCAAATACTTAGGCATTTAATTAAATTAAACTCACTTTATTGGAATTGTAATGGTGCATTTTGGTCCTCACCGGGTATACTTTGGGATGCAGTTGGGGCCCGTGACTCCTTTTTTCTCACAAAGTCACATGCGAGCCCCATGTAGATGCCACCCTCGATACATGGATATCATTGGGTATGGTATTGTCAACAGGAGACCAGATCAGACAATGTCAGAGGATCTGGGGGGGTTGCCTGTCTTATACAGGATTACCTTCAGAACAGAGTTACTAGACTGTTTGCAGATGGGTATGCTAGATTCTTGTGGGTCTGGATCCATCAGAATAATCCCCTCCTCCGAGATATCTACATTGCAGTTTGTTACTTACCCCTTGCCTCGTCGCACTTTGCACTTCATAGGGAGTCTGAGGGAGATCCTTTCTCTGATCTCTATGCTGACATCTCCCACTATCCCACCCTTGGGGAGGTCAATCTTCTGGGCGACTTCAATTCCCGCACCAGAAATCTACAGGTATCTCTCGATGATAGGGATGAGGATGCACTTTGTCTTTAGCAGATAGAGCCAGAATTTGCGGGTCTTCATAGGAGTTTGCAAGACAGGTATGGGCCCCTCACAGGTTATGGGAGACACCTTTTGCAACTAGGGGAATCCCATGACTTATTGATCATGAATGGGCTCCCCTGTTTTCCAGGCTCAGGTAAATTTACTTGTTTCCCCCGCAGTGGGGGCGCCAATGTGGTTGACTATGTCTTGGTCCACCTGGATCTCCTCTCGCACATCCAACACTTCTCTATATCCCACCTCCCTCTGTCTGACCATGCCCTCCTCACCTTCTTCCTTTCTACATCCCCCCCCACCGTACCCCTCCACCACCACCACCCTCCTGCACCACCTTCCTCTTTGATAGAGATTACGCTGATTCCTATACCACCCGTCTCAAGGAATTACCCCTCCCCATCTCCCACTTCATATCACTAGACACTACCATAGCCAAATACAAAATTGTAGATTTTTAATGACAAAAAATCAGCAAACGAAATTTCTGTCATACACTTAGCAACCTAGAGATAATTGTCTTGCATGAACTTCATAAATGCATAAAACCCACATTCAGAAATTACCATAAGCAGAAATACACATTGCTAAGCAAAATAGCAGTGAAAATAACATAGTGGGCAACAACCCATAACACCCAGAAATTTATGTAAATGCCAGGGAAAACCCCAATGTGGGGAAACCCAATGAGAGAGAGAGAAATATTATTATTCAGCTTCAGGAAAGTACAAAACAACAGCAAAACCACATTTCCAGCCAAGGAAAATACCTCACAGCACCAAATCTGTCCCACATAAATCTGCCTCGTTTTCTGTGCCCACAGTTAGCTGTACGGACTGTTCCATACGACCCAGAAACAACCACAAAAAATTTGACATCTGCCTCGAAAACTGTGCTCGAAATGCCTTGATTTCCGTGCCAAATACGTACGACTGTATGGAATCGTGTGGACTGTACGGATCCGTACAATACAGCCTCCCACAGTAGAAAAATATTTCAGCACAAAAACAGAATTTTTTTTTTTTAGGATTCGTGCCCTTCTTCCTTGGAAAACGTGCCCTCTTTGCTGCTCACTTTCCTCTCTCAAGCTTACTCAGAAAATCTCTCTAACTCAACTCCTCTCGTCTTCTCGGTGTGTCTTGCACACTACCCAATGCATTCTTTTATAATTTGAAAATGACATTTTCCCCCCAAAGTGTCTTTTCACCTTCCCCAACCCTAGATCCAAAGGCTTAGATTAGATTTTGCCTTTTTCAAGATCAAGGGTCATGATCCATTCCCTCCAAAATGTCTCATTTAAATTAAAGCGATTTTCACTTTATTACATAAGTGCTTTATGAAAATAAAGTCACTTTAAAAATAGAAGGTACACTTTATTAAAAGGTCACTTTAATAAAAGAGCCACTTAAAACAACTTTATAAAAACTATTACAAAGTTAAGTGCTTGGTAGTGTAAATATTAAGGTAACATCCGCATTCAAGACAAAACATGCGGAGTACCTCCTGAGCTAAAAAGCTAACAAAAATTCTTTCCATGAATCTTGTGGAGGCAGCCTTTGATTCTTACCCCTGTTATCGTGCAAACTGTAGGTTGGGAAAATCCTGACCTAATCCAAGGGATGGTGATAACGATGGGAGAGTTCACCCACTGTCACCTCAGATAAACCCTCCCTCACTTATGTGAAGGAAGAATCCAACACAAGGGGGAGTCCCGGGTGACCCTAGGTTGAAATGAAGTGGGAAGTGAGAGTATGGAAGTGAAGCCCCTATAGGTCAAGATACTAAATGAGAAAAGGCTTGATAATGAGTCTCGAGGATGGAGGATGGTTGCCAAAGCTTTGGGTACCTGCACCAGAGTGTTACACCTGCCCGAGACAAGACAAATAACCAAGATACAAGCCTAAATGTCAAAGAGACAAGCAAGTGAAGCTTGCTGTCCTAAATTACAGCAGTAAACAAATATATATCAGCAATGGAATCAATCATTTACTGCAGAAATGACCATCAAAACTATCAAGTAATTATTGGATAATGAAGCACTGAACCAATAGATAACTTTCCAATACTTTAACACAAGTTTTGATGGAGAATCATGGCTACAAAAAGATGTTTGCATAGATTTTTCAGAGCAGCCAAATGGCTGTAGCAAAGATTTTCTACAGCAGCAACTTTTACCCCAAGAAATTAGCGAACAACTTTCCCAACAATATCCAATATCAAGTAGATAAACAATAGCAACTTGCCAACTATTTTCAGCGGTAAAAGAGTGAGAAATTAAGCTTGAAAATGAGAGTTTGCACAGCCCTAATGGCTGTAGCAAAAGTTTGTAACAACAAGATATCCTTGACCAATCAAAACGCCCTAGTGGCTCAAGCAAGCTTAAAGCATAAGGAAAAGTTTCCAACTTAAACAATTACAATATCTCGTGTTTACACGTATCCCAATGCAATGATTTTGTTTCTCCAATGTAAGAAGATTAGTGCCTTTTACTATTGGGTTGTGGAGTCTCAAAAATTAAAGAGCTATTTGAGCTACTTCCTTGGGGTGTAAGCCCTTTTATTCCCCAAGACAAGCTAAACTAGCTAGGAAAAACCCTAGGAGGGTGTAAACTCTTTTACTCCTCGCAGGAATTCCTTATGCAACAAAGTATTTCAAGAAAAATATAATGGACTTAGTGGGGTTGTATGCACTTATACTCCCCAAAAGTTTAAGCAAATTAACCTTGAAACCAAGAAAAGAAGCAATAGCAACAAAGATTCCTTACCTAGTCCAAGCGTTAACAAGATAAACCTCTTTCTAACCAAGAAAATCTACCATAGAGTAAAGAAATAGACCTCCACTAGAGATAGTGCATCATCCATCCATCCAATAGACAAAGAAAAACCATTACAAGAGAAAGTGACAAGAGGGATATGTAAAAATGCCCAAGTAGGGCGCACATTTCAGTCAAGAATTCTCTGCAAGATGGGAGAGTTATGATAAAAATGAAATGAAATGATTCTTATTTATACAAATCCTACTAAAAGTGTTTGTCCACTTAATTTAGGGTAAACCACAAAGTAAGAGTAAGGGGGCAACGATCCTTACTTTGCCCCTTTACAAAAGTAATTTGACTTCAATTCAAATTTAAATTTAAAAAATGCACATAAGGAAAACCCTAATGTGACGTCATCCCTCCAAAGGGTGACTTTTTGGCACTTCTTGCAAATTGTTGGAGTGGAGACAGAAGTCGTTGGGCCTTCTAGGGCCTCCCTCTCATGCGCTACGTCTTCCTCTTCCAAGCCAAGCCTTCTCCCATCAACATGTGCCAAGTGTCAAGTAGCAAATACACCACCACCACAACCCTAGCCCTAAGGTGACATCAACCTCCTCAAAAGTGACATTTTAGCCTCAAGAGAAAATTGTTGGGCTGGCTAAGGGTTGGGTTATGTCCTCCATGGTATCTCCTCAGGCCTCCAAAGGCTAGCATCGTCATCCGGTGTGTGGGCCATGGTATCCAACCTGTGGGTTTCAAGCCCCAAGGAAGCCCAAGCTAGGCTTGTTCTTCCAAATTTGTCCACCAACTAGGTCCTACAAAGACCATGAATGCACCCTCCAAGGATCTCAAGTCAAATGCATCATGATAAGTAAATCAAATCAATAAAAAAGCCATCTAAGCATGTACATCCAAACCACCTCATCAAAATAAACAAGTGCTTAAAGACCCTATGCAATTTGCCAAGTTTAGGAACGGGAGGGTTGACAAGGAACCTATTGGGTGAATTGTACCTCAAGTTTAGGAGTGTTTCCCAAGTTGACCCCTCTCCAAGACATGTGGATGAAGTGACATGGATGGGGGAAAGACTCTTGGGCATGGGGTTCATGACACACAAGGGACCATAGTATCTCATTTATGGGTGCCTTTCTAGAGGGTGTGCTGCACCTTCGTTTTCAATGCAACCTTTTTCCAAGCCCATTTATTGCCTTTTATCTTTTAAAGATGTTTCCAAGTTCAAGCCAAGTTGGGGATTCTACCTAAACATGAAAAACAATGCCCACCTTGACTCTACGTTGGTCACATCATGCTTCCCCAAGTTGGAGCCATGTGTGGGGCTTCTACCTAAGCATGAAAAACAATGCCCACACATGCTCCACCTTTTACCAGTCCCATCAGTTTCTTATGAGAGACACTTCATTGTGCACGGGATCCCTGGGCGAGCATCTAGAAGGTTCACAATTGGATTTTATCTTTTTCCAGCTACAAGCCTCTGGGCCTTCAACTCCTTCCTTCCATGAAATGAGGGACAGTTTCTTCTTGGGTCAGTACACACGAAAATACCAAAAGGTAAGGAGATGAGGGGATGAAGTGTGGAAAATGACAAGTGTGATCGGTGTTAGAAAGTAATGGATGTGCTCGTTTAACCATAGACAATATAGCAATATTGTCACCCAACCATAGGTCGAAGCCACCCTCGAGCACCTTAATCTTGATTCTTGACAGAGAATGATTCCGGAAGCAAACCCTAGGCTTAATAGCCAAACAAAGATGGCGCACCTCTCTCCAAGGATAGCGCACCAAGCAAGAATAATAGAAACTGAAAACTGAAAATGCAGATTGCAGAATTGCTGGCAGCAGCTGTTCCCAAGACTTGCGTACAAACTGGCCAACTACATTGCGCACAAGTGTACTTCTGCAGTTCTGAGAATACTGGCCATAATGAAGACTGGCCTCCTATATTTATACTATTTCTGCCAGACTGCCTGGGCCGACTTCTCATTCTGGGTGCTAATTACTTAGTATATAACATTTCCTTTAGCCGACTTCTTCTCTTGGAGGCTAATCAATTATTAGGTTTCTTCTTGCTTCCCGGAATATTCTATTCTCGTCAGGTTTACACGTGGAGGTAAAATACCTCCCGCAACTACTATAATGTCAACACTCCCTCCTAGCTAGGGAGGTATTGAAGGCAATGGTCTTGAGCACAAACATACTGTTCAACCGGTAGCATCAACATAGTCGTACAGACTATCTCATGATTAGATCACGAACACCATCATCACTATCAATGTCATTTGACAACATCAACTGCATCATCTCTCAAAACCATACTCCATCTGAGTTATCAGACATGATGTTGAATAAGTCACTCACTCCAAGGAGTGATACAAAAATCCATTCTTCTAATCCGAGCATATGTCCTAGAAGAATAGATGTTCTGGACCATTTCCCTTCTAGAGAATCTCTGTCCATCAGTACACTGATCATCATTTTCAATACTTCTTATAGTTTACAAGGCAATCAGAACAATGTCATTCAACAGAACACAACTGTGTCTATCCATAGTAGTATACAACTACAATCCAGTGGTACACTACCACACCAAGTAGCATGCAACTACTTGATCAGTGACATATAGTCACAATCAGTGGAACACATCCACCATAGTAGCATACATCTACTGTCCATAGACATACAGTCTCCATGGCAATCAAATCATCTGATATCAACCTGCACATAAACAATATCATAATATAAACTGAGTCATCTGGGCCATTCTTCCACTCACATCTGTGAGATCTGGAAGAGCATCTGCCCACAGAGAGTTAAACATCAATGATGAGCTATCTAGACTATTCTTCTCAAGCAAGGAAGAATAATTGTCATGATTTCTGAGCCTGGACCATTCACCTATTTGGGCCATTCCTCCGGCACTAAACAATGTGCAACCTGGAGAGAATGAGTCTGCCCTAGGGAATGCCTGTCCCTGATTGTTGAACCTAGACCATTCACCTATCTGGGCCATTCCTCCGGCACTAAACAGAGTGCAACTTGGAGAGAATGAATTTGCCCTAGGGAATGACTGTCCGGACCATTTCCTAAGGAAATGACTGTCCTGCACCAACCTCCAAAATGAACCATTCTTCGAAACTGCTCACAACTGTGAGCTTCGAAAGAATGACTGTCCGGCGAGGCGAACCAGTCTTCTTGACCACTACTGAGAGTGACCGTCAAGAAGAAAGATTGTCCTAGACCATTCCCCCACACTGGTCATAAGGGAAATCGTTGTCTATGGTACATCAACAATCCATCGAACCATTTTCATTACAAAAATGACTGTTCGATCTGGACCATTTTCCGCACTGGAAAATGCCTATCTGTCAGAAATCTCAAACCACTTTCCGAACTGGAAAGGGAACTGCTCATCCTGGATCATTTTTCGAATTGAAAAATGACTGCCCATAAATCAATAACACATCAGTGCTCCCTCCCAACTTGGGAGTCATCTCTTCCTTTTTCAATAAGAAAGTCGTCTCCACGAGCTCCAGCTTGAGTACGCAAACTCTTTCATCTTGGACAGAGGCCTTACCAAAATATCTGCTTATCTGCTTATCTGTGGAGAGATATATATTTGAGAACCACTTCTCCTTTCTGGACTTCATCACGGAGAATGTAATGCTTGATCTCAATGTACTTCGGTCTTTCTGGAACAGTGGTTTTCTTCGAAGGCTTCATATAGCTCTGATGAATATAGTATATCATTGTTGGATTCATCTTTTGTTTCCTGCTAGCTCATAACATCGTGGCAAGGGTCAAACTAGAACATATCCAAGTGGTACTTCTTCTGCCATCATGAGAGTTTGTCATGGATTAGCAATCCATCATCCTGAGCTTCTGAGTAACCATTCTGATACAATATCTCTGTTATAGAAAGTTTTCACCACGCTTCTGCTGTACATTGGAGGCTCTGCACCAAGTTGATTGAATCCGTATGAGATCTTCTTCCATCTGTATACAAGACTCTCTTTCTGGTATACCTCAAAACCTTGAGGTTGCTCTACATACGCTTCTTGTTCAATTATTCTGAGAACATTCCTTACATTTATCTGATGTAAACTCCAACCCATGGATATTGCAGAAGATATAATGGCTCATGTAGAGGTATGTCTGGAACAAGCTATCATCATAGTCCTCTCCCTCCATCTGGGAAAACCTTTGGTTCTGGATCTCACAATGCTTTCATTCATAAGTCTTCCATAAATTGTTCTTCATCACAACTTTCATTTCTTCTGCTTGATTGCTTCTTAGAAGGTTCAGATCAAGCTGGTAGTCTTATGATTCTCGATATAATGACTGGTTGTTCTAGTTTTTCTTTCTCTCTTGGAATCTTCATGTTTCTCTTTAGCTCTTGGGTCCATGGAGTTTTCTATAGATTCCATGCCTTGAGGATTCCAACTTCTTCCTTTCGAAGAAGACTTCTTCTAAGTCAAACTGAACACGTGCTACTTTTCATGGTTGCTACCATTGATGGGAACATGGATAGATACTTCATCATCTTCAATGGATCATATTATTTAAGATTATCTCCCTCCTAATCCTTGCTTCATGCATGAATGCATGCTCTTCTTTTGGAATTATATAATCGACTTCCCTCCATCTAACAGAGTCCATGCTTCCGTCTGCATCCTTATTGCCTTCTGCAAAGTGTCATAAATCCTTTTCCAATTTCCTCTTGATTGCTGATTTCTTTCTGTTTTTACTTCTTCTAGGTTTCTTCAAGTTTGATTCTGATTTCGGCTTATCTTGCAGCTGTTGCTTATGTAATAGCTTCCACATGAATTGTTACCAGGGGTTGTTGATGTACTTCATCCTTTCATGTGTACTGACTGACTTGTAGTCATTGTGATAGCAGTCCTTATTTTGTTGTTCTTTTATAGGTGTAGTTTCTCTTTGAACATCTTATCTTCTAAGAAATAGATATGCAAGATATGTACAGAAACTATGTAAGCATGGTATGTACAAGAACTATGAAGAATATTGTTACCTTGTCTTAGAAGAAGAAATATGTTTTGTCCTGCTTGACCTTCTTCGAGGGTTCCCTTTCTTCGGCAACTGATGCTTCGTGTGTTTCCTTCCTTTTCTTTAACTCGGGACAATGATTCTTGTAGTGACCATATTTTCGACAATTGAAGCATTGTATTTTTGACATATCTTTCTCTTGATTTGGTTTCTTCCTGGAGCCAAACTTCTTTTTATTCCTGAAATTCTTGAACCTTGCTGTGAAGGCTTGATCATCGTATTTCTTTTGGGGTTTCTCTTTTGCATTAATCCTTGATTCTTCTTGTGCATAGAAAGTCCAAAGTTCTCCAAATGTAGGATACTCCTTTCTTGTGTTTATGCTTGCGACAAATGCATCCCATGTCCTGGAAAGACCATTGAGTACTATATTTACCAATTCCTTCTCTGAAATGATCTCTTCAATAGCTTGTAGTTGATCTCTTAACTGAAAGATTCTCACAAAGTATGATGTTATGCTGTCATCATCATTCATTTTCATGTCACGAAGCTCATTCTTTAGACTCATTGTCTATCCAATGTTTCTGACTGAGAAGAGGTTTGTTAGGGCATCGTACATCTTCTTAGATGAGTCAGGATGGGAGATGTAGGGTATCAGGTGGTCTTTTATAGAGTCCACTATGATACTCATGGCATTGATGTCATTGTCTTTGAACTTATCCATAACTGCTATGTTTTGAGGTTCCTTCTTCGAACTGTGGTTCCACGATCTTTCCTTTCACGATATCCAACACTTTATTCTTGGCAAGGATGAGGTCAATCCTTGTCTTCCATGCTTTGAAGTTAGAAGCCCCCTTCTAACTTGTTTTCTAACTTCATAGAGTAAGTCATAATTGCTTTGACTTGGTCAACCCTTGATTTTGACCAAAAACTCAAACTTGACGTTTTAGCTTGCTGAGAGTACCAGGCTATGCGCTAGGCTAGGGCGCACTAGTCTATCCAGAAATTAGGTCAATCTCTTCACTTAAGGTGCCTCAACGAGAGGGTTAGGGTTTTGTTGCTGCAACATAAACTGGCTGCAACTGCAACTGAGCAAATCCTCCCAATCTATCTTCCAGTTGTTAGACTGTCCGAAGATAGTGATGGCCCATAACCTGTTAGAAAGTAATGGATGTGAGGTCCGAACTAATCATCTCCCCATGTGTACCTGTCCAATGTGGTCCTGTCCGTCGGGTATGATCCTGCACATCAACAGATACGCCCTCCATGGGCTCATAAGTCACAGGGATCATAGCAATGTCAATCACATCTAATCATCAATATTATTTTTTTTTGTTTGTTAATTTGTGCAGGACCTGCGATTAACCTGTGGCTTGAGAAACCGCGACTCAGGGGCATCTAAGCCGTCAAAATCACCCGGGGATCGCGCCCGGCCTGAGCCATACCAACCCTTAACATGGTTGGATTTTTTGTCCCCCCGCAGGTTTCGAACCGATGACTTTAACAACAAGGAGTGGCTTAACAACACACTCCGTCACCGACTGTCCTACACCTCGGGGACTAATCATCAATATTATTAAACAGGTGCACAAAACCCCTTTTTCCCCAGTCAAGTGCTCAAAGACATTATACAAATCTGCAATGCAAGTTTGGAGGAAGTGATAGGGCGTCCTATTGGGCTAGTGTCCACTGGAAAAGTGATGTTTCCGGAAGAGATTAAATCCAAGTCATGTAAATGGGTGAGGTGGATAAGGGATGTCCTGAGAGAGCAAAGGAGTGCTTGGAGGAGAGAGCAAAGGAGAGCTTGGAAGAGTTAGCAAAGAGGAGCTTGGAGGAGAGAACAAAGGAAACCATCTATCTCAAGTTTCAAGAGTTAAAGAGGTAATCCCAAACCCCAACTCCCTCATTTCCTTGGGTTAACTTTGTTAAATGTTTATGGTTTTTTTCTCCTCTCCTACTCTCTCCCATTCCTTCTTCTTCCCCATTTCATTGCAGGTTGTTCATCTAAAACTTGAGGAAAATGGTCTTCTTTTGGTTTGTCATTCCTTTTTTGTTTCTCATGGTCTTGGCGGGGAATAGGCATTAGAGGGAAGAAGAGCATAGTGGTCATTCTCATGATGAGCCACAATATGAAGATTGTGAAGGGTTTGAAGAGGATGAAGAGCGTGAAGAGGCCAATGAAGGTGCCAAAGCTTCATCAACACCCTTGTGGAAATTTGTGACAAAAGTTGAGAAGGGGAGAGGTGGTGGAACCACTAAATTTTTTTGTCCTCATGATTGTCATGATAGAAAACCTTTTATCGGTTCATATACCCGTGTGAGGAGGCATCTTTGTGATGTAATTGATAGTGATGATAGGAAGGGGGCCATTGGGATCACAGTTTGCCCTAAGATGTCCAAGGAAGAGAGACAAAAATACATAAAGATAGAGTAAGCTGCACAAAGAAAGCATGGTAAAAAACAAAAGCTCCACTTTGATGCCGCATCTAAATTTGGTGGCAACACATCTCCATCTCATGGTTCTGGAACCTCTGGATCTAGAAGAACAATAGCATATTTCCTTGATATTGGAGGTATGGATGAGGTGGATGCAAAAGTGGTCTGGTTTCTTTATGCTTGTGGTATCCCATTCAATGTGCTTCACTCCTATTGGCATGATCTTGTCAAGGGAATCAACAAAGCCCCCAAAGGATACAAGAGCTCCTCCTATGAGAAAGCCAGAACTATGTTACTTGACAGGGAAAGAGCAAAAATTCAAAGAGCTCTAACATGGTTTACAGATGGTTGGGGGGGCTTTGGGGTATCCATTGTATCAGATGGTTGGACAAATGTTAGAAACCAACATTTAAGAGTTTAAATTGTACATTGGACAAGTAAGAGTTTAAATGTTTTTTTTAATATAAACACAATATATATATAACAGACACTCCTGGGACACTCCCGTTCCCGAGGATGTTTGGAAAATGACGCTTCCAACGCTCCCGATCGCTAAAACGCTCTTGTTTCGCTCGACACTTTGGAAACATAACTTCACAGACACATTGAATTTGCTTTGTCTAAACCAACTTGATCTTGCCTTGAGCCTTAACCTAGCTAGTGGTACAATCAAGTAACCAATATAAGGGGTCGTAGACTTTCCTAGCCTTGCTATAGGATCCTTTGAGGTTACTAGGGAAGCCTCCCTTTTGTTGGATCATAATCCTTCACTAAAACGAGGGAAGTAACTGCTTAGGTGACTGTGACAATTACTTTCATATTTTACACTTATCAAACATCTTGTGAAGGCTTTGCACAAGTGCTAGATTGGGTGATAACATGTTCTATCCATTTTTGTTGTTTGTCAGAAAATGAAAAGGTGAAATAAAGGACAAAAACACCATCAGGAACTGCAAGCTCTCTCTCCGTATATCCAAATTCCCGCTAGACTTTCTGCACTAGATATTGTTGAATTATTGTAACTTCGAAGAATATTCTACTTATATTTGAGTCATTATTCTATAGATCAAATCCCATTTTGTGGATTGATCAAGTCAGGTTTTGTATAAGGTCAAATCCCCTTTTTTGGATTGGTCAATGTTGATTTTTGGGTACCTTGGAAAGTGGTCCCCTTGTGTTTGTGAGCTTCTAAACACATGTGGGAAGTACTTTGTACCATGTACCTTATGTCTAATTTCACTTTGACTTAGGAGATTTAAGTCAAAAGAGAAATCTGGTCATTTTAGCCTAAAATGACAATTAATTCACTTTGTGGGTGAATTAAGGGACATAAAGTGAAACCATGGAAACTTAAGTAAAATGGGTTTTGAGTTGAGATTCTTTTGAGATGATCTCAACCATTGATTAGGGATGAGATGAGATGATCTCATCCACTCATATTTTAGGTTTCCTTATGCTTCCTTAAGGAGGGCACAAGGGCAAAGGAGAGCTCATTATTCCTTGTTATGTTCACCAAGAGAGTTGGGAGAGGAGCTTGAGGATGAGGCTGGATGCATTGAGTGAGGAAAGCTTGGGCACCCACATTCATGGTGGTAGCCAACAAGCTTAGTCCTTCATTTATTTGTGGAGCTAGTTCTTGCTAGGAGGAGGGTGCACTTGAGGAGGAGGGCGCACAACTAGCAGGGAGGACTTGTAGAGCTTAGATTGCAATGAGGACAGTTTTAGTGGAGAGCTACAACACAGATTCAGAGTACTGTGGGAGGGTTTCTCCATTAGAGCTTCCAGTTGGCAGAGAGATTCAGTTCAGTGGTCTAGGCAACTTGTGAGGAGGGCGCAACATCCTAGGGCACATCTTCTTCATTTGGACTTGTGTTTCATCTTGGTTCAAGCTGCTATTGTATCAGGTTCATCTATTATTGTACTTGTTGTATTCCACCTTCTTTTCTCCACATTTATACACTCAGATTCCAAACTGGTTTTCTCCAGGGGGGGTTTATCCAGGGTCATGTTGACCAAAAATACCTGTGTTCATTTTCATGTATGTTAGTGTATAGAACAACATTATTTCAGCTCTAAAAGATCTCTAGGTGTGTTACATAGCTTATGGTATGCATGTGCTAACATCTTGTGACAAAAACTACATGCTAGAGCACCTAAATGGCCTATGTAACCGTAACAAAACAACAAAGAAGTTACTGAACAGTTTGCTGTTATAAAACAACAACAAACCCTTGTTTGACAGTTGAAACTTAGAGCCAACTTGAGGTCAAAGACAGTCCTAGTTGGCAGCTTGAAGGCTTTGCACAAGTGCTAGATTGGGGGATAACAGGTTCTATTCATGTTTTCTGTTTGTCAGAAAATGAAAAGGTGAAATAAAGGACAAGCTCTGTCTCTGTATATCCAAACTCCCGCTAGACTTTCTGCACTGGATATTGTTGAATTATTGTAACTTCGAAGAATATTCTACTTATATTTGAGTCATTATTCTATAGATCAAATCCCCTTTTGTGGATTGATCAAGTCAGGTCTTGTATACGATCAAATCCCCTTTTGTGGATTGGTCAACATGTATTTGTATGGTGGTATTTGTAAAGTCGGCCTCTAGTAATTGTAAAGTGGTTTTAGCCACTTCTAGGAGAAGTCGGCTCCACCAAGTGAAGAGTCACAACCCTAGTGCCACCTCACAACTTGTATTTATATGTGAGGATGGTGTCTCATTTGAACACACTCATCACACTAGCTCTGCAGCTATGAAGAAGTGTGCAAGTCTTGGAGGAGTAGCTGCTGCAACTGGGGGTGACGTCAAGGAGGGATATTGGTCTATGTCTTGGTATTTCTTGGTTAAGTGTGCACTACTCTTCCTAGTGAAGGAGTAGAGGAGGATCTTCTGTTCGGTCTTTGGTCTATCTATATTGAGGAAGTTTTTGCTGGGTTTTCTCCTCCGTGAGGGTTTCCCAGGATAATCTGTGTGTCCCTATTGTTTCTGTGATTGCCTCTCTTTCAGTGATCTTATTTATGCAGCTAATGTGCTAAATGATTATAATAAAAAAGAACTGTAACTGCCTAGCCTTGCTATAGGTTTCTTTGAGGTTACTAGGGAAGCCTCCCTTGTGTTGGATCTTAATCTTTCACTAAAACGAGGGAAGTAACTGCTTAGGTGACTGACAATTACTTTCATATGTTACACTCATCAAACATCTTGTGAAAGCTTTGCACACGTGCTAGATTGGGTGATAACAGGTTCTCTCTATGTTTGCTGTTTGTCAGAAAATGAAAAGGTGAAATAAAGGACAGAAACACCATCAGGGACTGCAAGCTCTCTCTCTGTATATTCAAACTCCCGCTAGACTTCTGCACTGGATATATCCTGTTCCGAAGTCAACACCTACTCTAACTCCATCAAACCTAATGCGAGTAAAATTGCCATGTGTAAGCTCCAAGCTAACCATAACTGCCAGCTAAGATTGAAAATGATTTAACCTGTGTTTAATGTACATAAATATTATAGTAATAAAATAGTATATTAAATAAATCCAAGGGTCATATCCCTTGACCCTCGTGACTAGACAGTTATCAAATGGATAGTTCGTAACAATGGTATCAGAGCCTGTCTGATCCCGGCCTTTGGCTACATTTTTTCAGGGGCAATCTGGAGCCTGGCCTTTGGCCATTTCAATTATTATGGCCGGCTTGTGGTCATTCTTTTGTAAAATTCTATCACATAGATTCTGCTGCAAATTTGAAGAGAAAAATCAGAAAATTGTTGCTAACACAATTCAAGATTAAATCAAAGGCTTCTAGAAATAAGTTCGACGAATAGAGCACAACAGCAAAAAAAACAGTGAGCATGTTTCCATGCTGCAGCTAGCAGGTCGCAAATTGAAGAAAGTCGTAGTTTAAAAAAATGAACAGAGTGGATAGTAGTGTCAGTCCAGAAGGAATTAATTAACAGATGAGATATCAGAGAGGAATAAATCACTAGGGCTGCACATATCAAAAGCTGTAGGCAAATCTGGGAGTAATCTCTAAAAGTCGTGGCCGAAAATAAGTGCTGCTAAATCCACAGAATTTGTCACTAAATCATTGCAGCAAGAGTAATTTGTTTACATCAGGAGTGTCTTCTTACCCTCACACTCATTAACAGAAAACCATTGCAAGCACAATTGCTGAATTCTGAATTGTTCCAATATGCCACTTTTCTGTCTAAGCTTTAATGCACAACAATTGAAAATAACAACTGCTGACACAAGTGTTTCCATCCACTGAGGCAGTTCTGAGTGTATCTTTAGTTAGAGTGACTCGTAGCATCTTCACTGTTGATGTTAAATTGCATGAGAATCAGGCTGAGACCTAATTGATCCTATTTGTTATCATCCACAAATCATCTCCACTTGAAATTGTTCTCAGACTGGTGTCCTGTAAAGCACACAAACAGATCAACCATCATGACCTGCTGAGAGTAGTCATTGACAAACAAAGTTGGATGAAATATTAAGCGATGAGGGATATAAATGAAACATAATCTTTTCTGCTACAAGGATGATATAATAATTTAAGTGCAATACATATTATCAGACATTGTATTACATAGTGTATTCTATATACAAAGTATTTACAAGTAAAAGTGAAAACAGCATATGTCAAGTGAAGCTATAAGTAGTTAAAGTTGTGTCACCCTCGCACTTCCATGTGCCCACAAGTTCAAAATTCTCGAGTAAAACTATCTTTTAAAGAAGACCATGGCATACTCATCTGAGAATGGAATGGTACGATGGTGGGAAGAAACCAAAACGAAAAATTCCTTCCTAGCCCATGAAAAAGACAATTAGAATCTGAAAACGAGTGGTTTGCTAGAGAAATAGATAGATTGAAATGTTAAGTAGCAAGATACAATGATACCATGAAGAATCTCAATGAGAGTCAAGATCTGAAGAACTTTGACAAGGAGTTATTGGAGAGAGATGAAGAAATTTCTCTCTTAAGAATCACAATCAAAGCTTACTTGCACAAATCAAGAAGTAGAAAATTGATAAGAAGATGCAACCAAAAATCAAGAAACAACTTGTTGACAAAGAAACACTAACAGGTGCAGTTGATTCAACAACACTTGCAGAAGTCAAGGTACATACTGTAGATAGGGGAATCGTCATAGATGCAGTGAGAGATGAAAATTTAAGTGTTTCCATCAACAAGTTCTTATCTATTGTCAGAAAAGGCAATATAATCAGTCATTGATCATAGTTTTTGTAAATCAGTCCTTGATCATATATTTATATATTTTCTGTCCTAGATGGATTTTATCCCTATATCCTATTTACTTTGGATATTTTATTAGTTATCAAACGGATTGTCCGTAACAATATGTTGTTTGAAATGCAGTCCCCCCTCGTAAACACTATGTCATAGGAAATGCAGCCCCCCCCGTCATATATGTGCCCTGAAATGTTTTGGGGATGGATACATATTGGAATATGAGAATCATCTGCCAATTTGTTGTTGAACAATCAGACTCTTTTACTTTAACTCCCTGATGATGGGTGAAATGCTCACTTGTAATGTGTTGAATAAAAAATGTTACACACAGCAAACCCAGCATGACTTGGACACAAGGCATAACATTGTTCAATGTGATATTCAGATGAAGTATGTTATATCATTTCCATTATAATCTTTATAATTTCTTTCAGCAAACCTATCTATTGAGAAAGTAGACTGACTGATCTTGCTGTTGACCTCCATGATAAAATGTTATCCAATTGCATATAATGAAGCATTTGTATATACAAATTCCTTCCTGGTTATTTTCTTGAAAATAAATACGCCTTGCTATCAATACCTTTGGGAATATGACATGTTCTTATCATATCAATATTAAGAGGAATGCACCAAACAAAATGAGATTGACTAGTATTTAAAATTTCTGATTGTATGATTGAACAGGAGGTTGTGAGTTCTTCAGAAGATATTTCAGCAAAAACTAAGAGTGTCATTGAACTTAAAAAGCTTCAGTTACTTCAACTCCAGAGGAGGTTACGCAGGTGATCTATTGTTCTCATTGCCCCTTCATGAGTTGAGGAATTGTCATATCTTTATTGTTTGTTTACTTGCAGTCAGGAAGCACTTTTTCTTTGCATCTATACTTTGATTTGGTGGTGTAGATTGGGAAACATTATAGCAAAATTTTGAAATGGAAATAGTTTTATCTGAAATATGATTATACAAGTTTTCTTTGGATATCAGGGATTTCTTACATGATTTTTTCAAGCCAATCACGCCTGATATTGATTACTCAAGAACAATGAAGAAAAATAAACCTGGAAGACGCATGAAGCAGTTAGAAAGACTCGAACTGAAAATGAAAGAGGAACGACAAAGGCGAATCCGAGAGAGGCAGAAAGAATTTTTCAGTGAGCTTGAAACTCACAAGTAAGAGTTTAAATTGTGTTCTTCAAATTGCCTGTTCCTAAAATCACTGTATTGATTCAATAGTTTTAACTCTGTTTTGCATGTCCAACATGTTGGCTCATCATGCTATTGAATATGAATGGTCACAAGTCTAGGAGTGTAATTTGAGAAAGTCATGTTTGTTTGCACTTTGATCAGTTTTCAGATAATTTTAGCTGTGCAATTTCAACACATTGGGCAATATCATATTGAATCAGCTGGTTGAAAAAGATGGCTTCTAGGAATTGTCATTTATGTGATGACCATCTTAGTTAAAGTTATAGTGAGGCATTACTTACAGAATTTTAGGACGTAGATAAATCATAAGATAAGATAATGTTATTAACATCCAAGAAGTCACCACAAGAGTTGGTTACTGGATCTTGAAGTATAATTTAGTGCAAGTAGATAGTGGGAACTAAGTTACCTAAAATGTTGGGGGGGCCTCTGTGAAACTCTGTTTCCTATTTTGAATCCTTAAATGGAGGGGAAACGACCTTGAAACAGCACCAAAACATTTCAGTGCCATTTCCAATTTTTTTAAACACTGTTTTGGATGGTATATGGGAATAGGTAATTTGTTCTCTATTTGAAATGTTTCGCCTGACTTTGGAAAAGGATCCCCTAAAATCATGAAATGTATCCAGTATGTGAAATGTTTCACTGCTATGGTTTGCATTTCAGGGTCTAAAATCAAATTTTAAGATGATAAAAGATCCAAGTGATCTGAATTGGATCTGGACAACAACAATTGGCTATCAGCTCTGGTTCTACAACGATCGGCACATGCAAGGTTCAAGGCTATGTACGAACTAGGAGACAGGGTTGATGGTGTGAAGGGCCCCATGTGATCTTGACTGGTGTGTGCGGCTGCATTAATATAGTACTCTCTGTTGCCGCCTTTATACACACCTCGGGTAGCGTGGAAGAAACCTGCAATCCACTGGGTGTGCCCTTAGGGGAAAGTCTCGAGTCAAGGTGCTGTCACTTGATCCTAGACTCCTCCGTCTAGGCCCATAGAAGAAAAAATCGCCGATAAATCGGAAAAATTGTGATTTTTTCGAGGAGACGATTTTTTGTTTATTAAAAATCTCGATTTTTTGAGTTTACAAAAAATTGTGATTTTTTGAAAAACTCACCGTTTTGGAAAAAATCGCGATTTTTTGGAAAAAAATCGCCCTATCGCGGATTAAAAGCCCGATTTGTTTTTTATTTTATCATTTTGTTTTGCAGTTGATGTCGAGCAGCAAGGGAAGAGGTGTGTGGAGGCCATCAAGCATATTTTGTTGAGATTTGGGTACCTTGGAAAGTGGTCCCCATGTGTTTATGAGTCTCTAAACACAAAGGGGGAGACTATTACCCTTGTACTTTACTTTATGATTCTAATTTCACTTTGACTTAGGAGATTTAAGTCAAAAGTGAAATATGTCACTTAAATCATAAAGTGACAATTAATTCACAAAGTGGGTGAATTAATAGACATAAGGCAACTAAGGAAAGTGGGTTTTCTTAGTGAGATTTTTGGATTAGATCTCATCCATTGATTAGACTTGGCTAGATTGGATCTAGTCCATTGATCTTTTAGGGCTTGGCCAAAGGAGGCTAAAGGAGGGTATAGTGCATTTATGAGCTCATTCTTCACTTGTGAGAAGAGGAGAGGAGGAGAGCAATGAGACATTTCTTGAGGAGATAGGGGCGCACTTACATGAGGGTTTTCCCATTGAGTGAGGGAAGGTGCCATAGCTTGGAGGAGGAGCTTCCATGGAGGAGGAGGCTCACACTTGAGGAGAGGCACATTCTTTGGTTGAGGGCGCACTTGGAGGAGCATTGGCACATTCCTTGAGGAGAGGCGCACCCATTGGCATGGGAGAGTTGTGTTGGGGTGTGTGCATCACTTGAGAGGGAGCTTTAGTGAGGAGATTAAGGGCGCATGCAGTGGGGGACTATTTGCTAGAGGAGAGGGTGCACTAGAGAGGAGGTGCGCACCACATCTTGGAGGAGGGCGCACTTTGAGAGAGAGGGCACAAGCTTCAAGGGAAAATGCAAGGGTCATTCAAGCATTCAAGTGGGTAAAGAATTAAGGCATCTCAGTGTTAAAGGCAAGCTCAAAGCAAAGGATTAGGATA
This sequence comes from Picea engelmannii, assembly GCA_009831015.1. NCBI lineage: Eukaryota > Viridiplantae > Streptophyta > Pinopsida > Pinales > Pinaceae > Picea > Picea engelmannii. The sequence goes on from ML776736.1 coordinate 877,756, forward strand.
AAGACAAAGGCAAGCAAGAGGAAGAAAGTTCACCAAGGCAAGGGGCGCCTTACTTCACAAGGCTTGTGGGAAAGTCTTCGAGGAACTCCAAGGCACCAGAGAGTGGTTGCTATTGTACCAGGTTCACTTGTTTATGTTTCCTGTGTTGTACATTTTTCTTTGAGGCCTTCTATATATATCTGCTCCAAACTAGTTTTCCCCATGGGGGGGTTTTTCTAGGGTCATGTTGACCAAAAATCTATGTGTCAAATTTATGCATGCTTAGAAGTGTAGATCAACATTTTAAAGTTCAAAGATCTAGAGGTAGTGTTATGTGTTTTAATGTATATTGCATGTGCTAACATTGAGTAAAGAAAACACTTGCAAGGGCACCTTAAAAGAGCACTTAACCATCAAATATTGAGCAGAAAGTTTGGTGACTGTTTTCTGTCCTAAAACAACAAGAAAAGACGACCACATAGTTGAAACTTAGAGCCATACTAAGGTCAAGGACAAGCCTTAGGTGGCAGCCTCATAGGACCTCAAAAAATCTACATATTGGAGGTGTGCAAAGGCAAAACCTGCACCATGGAGGATGATGTGCTAGTTGAAAATGAAACACCACCTTCTACATAGTTTGGAGTAGCTAGTCCTCCATCCATCATTGATCATCATATAGTTGATGCATGACCAGGACCTTCTGCCTCTAGTTCAAGGCCTAGCAAACATCCCTTGATCTTTCCCCGTAAAAGGGGGAGAGGGCATTGATATCATATAGTTAGTTGCTAGTTTTGGGACATATACATTTATATATGAGATCATTGATGTCATTTTGTATTGGTTTCAGACTTTCAGTAACGACTTTGATGTACGGGTTTTTATTTGGCATCCACTATATCATATATATCTGTTCTTTCTCCATATTTATGTGCCTATGTGTTTATATGATGTTGTTGTTGCTTTATATATTGAAAAATGTTTAAAATTTTGAAAAAAATGAATAAATTATGCATTTTTTAATGTTTGTCGAGGTTTTCCGATTTTTTTGGATTTTTTCGCTGATTTTTTCGATAAGATGTTTACAGGACCCTTGCCGATTCCGATATTTTCTTCTATGTCTAGGCCTACTCCTAGCGAAGCCAGGGGGGGTAGTCCCTAAAGAAAAATAAACTAATGCTCAAAACTAAATCTAAGCACAACTAGTATTCTAGGAGCTTATTGCAACAATGACAATATAACAACAAGTAAATCTACACTAGCACCATATATAATTCATTTATTCACTACAAATGCTTATGAAAAAGATATTCAGTCAAAGAGATACTTGCATGAAAGATAATCAAATAGATACTGATACTTGCAAGTAAATAAGCAAATGATATACTTCAAGAAAAGAGGAAATGCTTTGCAAATATAAATACTTGGACCAAAAGGATTAAAAGTAAAATAATGAGACTAGTGCCAAATATTGAGATAATGTGTAACATTGTTGAGATGAAGATTGTCTTGTAAAAAGTCCTTGTAAATTTTCGATTAAAGTTTATTAATGTTTATGTGAAAGTGACTTGTATAATGTGTGCAAAGTGTTCCTGAAAATAAAAGCTATTCTAGATGTGGCCTCTAAGAGGCTATTCCTTAGAATGGAGGATGAGCTTGCCGAATATGCAACAGGGAGAGTATCCCTTTGATTTTGCACACAAGCTCAAGAGAATGTGGGAGATCCAACAGGGAGAACCTAAATCTCAAAGTTCCCGCCGGATTTCTTACACAAACCCTCTTGCGTTTCCAAACAAGCAATAGAGTCTTAAAGATTTCCTAAATTAAACTAGATCCACACTGACCAGCTCCGGTTCTGTATGAGCTTACTTCCACAGATCAAGACTAAGGTCGCAGAGGAAGGGCCAAGAACAATACTAGGGGGAGCTGAGGGGATGGGTTTATTTGCCAAAATGAAATTGAAATAAAATAAATGATTTTTCTAATTAAACTAATTCCACACTATGCAACCTTTTTTTGCATAAAGCTTACTTAGGGGAGTTGAAGGTATTGGTTTATTTGCTAAATTAAAATGCGGAAATTGAAATTGCAGAAATGAAAGTTAATCTAGCATTTAAAAAATTACTTTCCCAAAATGAAATCTAAGCTAAGTTTGAACTAAGAAACTGAAATTTAAACTAAGCTTGAGGTGCTTGTGATAAATTTTATGATAAATTTTATCTTTCCTTAGGTGATGATTGCGGAACTGAAAGACTTAAGGAAAATTAAACAAGCACACCACAAGACACAAATCCCCCCAAGGGGAAAGAAAACTAGGTGTTGTGTAGCCCACTCTTTTATTGCTTCGGTTACAAGTTACAACAATCTCCTTTTTTGGGAGGCTTGTGATCCTTATAAATGAGGGATCAACAAGTTTTACAAGTTTTTCAAATGTTTATTTAGGTACAAGGTACTTCTGGGGTCCCAGAAGCTCTAATTCTGCCAAAATTGGGCAGAGTTTCCTTTTGTTTGTTCGCAAACCTGCACAAAACAGAAAGCAAACAAAGACAAAAGATACCCAAAAACACTTTCAGAGTGTTTTTGGACGTTAGTATAAAAACCCATAAAAATTCCTAAGTTAAATCTATGAAAAACTAGTAAATTGAACTAAGGAAAACAAGCTAGAAAGCTTGCTTCCTTAGGATCTTTGACTTATTTTTAAGAGCAGCAAATTAGAAGCACTTGTAATTTCCAAATAGAAAGTTAAGCACAATATAAAATATCTCTTTTCAAGCCTTTAGATTTTACTAAAATTACAACTTGCAAAAAGAGACTTTCCTATGCTAGATCTTGCTTGTAAAGATGAAATTTTAGAAACTAAGATAAGATCTAAACATATATTTCTACAAATCAGATCTATTTATAAATAAAACTTGCAAGAAGATGGATCTAAAATGTATTATAAAGTAACCCAAAGAATATTATGAAATTTTGAGAAAGAGAGATAGAAAGTGCTTGATCCCTTGGATAGCTTTGGGCAATGGGGTTTCCTCTTTGGTGGAAAACGGAGGGACTATGTTGTTCACTACAATCTTGAAGAAAGGAGGATGCTAACTTGCTCAACCTATCCTTCAAGTGAGATATCCTGCAAAACTTAAAGATTTCTTGGAAAAAGGTAGTTAAATATATTGGTGCCACATAATATAGAAGCTGAAAGCATGAATATTAAGCTAAATAAACATGCAATTCAAAACTATCTAACATACATGAACAATAGGATTATCAAGCAAACAAGCTTTTCAATTCCTATCCTATTGGGAGATATCTCCCCTTCCAAGGCCAAAATTTAACAATTAAAATGCAAAAAACTCAATAAGAAAGCTTATACCTCATACACATTTGAACATAGAAGATCCACACAACAATGCTTTACACCATGTAGTAGCCTCCAAAGCTTTTTTATTCCAATGAGAAAGATAGATTACAATACAACAACAAGAAATTCCCCAAGCTCCAACTAGCTTATGCAATGGATGAATGCTTGAATTTATAAGACAAAGGGTGGAGTTTCCAATGAAGGAGGGCGCACCATGTGGAGGAGGGAATGAGCCAAGTGGTGGTTAAAGGTCTGCCACATCTCAAGCAACCTTAAGAGGGCGCCACTTGTGTGAGTATGGGAGAGTGAGAGGTCGCCACCTGTCTAGAGGTAGGGGCCTCTCCTCAAGAGTGCGCCACCTCTTGAGAGGGGGGCACACCTCTTCCTTGAGAAAGTCTCCAAACACATGTGGGTTTGAAAAATCACCCAACAAAAGGCTCACTTAACTCACCTTTAAGTGCCACTTACTCTTAGTCAACCTTAGTTAACTCCAATCATGCCAAAACATGTCTCCGACATGTTTCCCTGATAATAACGATGCTGATTTTTCTGTTTTTTTATGTCTTTTATCGACTTTTGTGAGCAAAATTAATTTTTAAGTGATTAAAATCACTAATTCTACTCACCAAAGTGGGTACTTAGGTAAAGTGGGTATTCTAAGTCGAAAAACGAATACCCCCAAGGCATATAATGCCTCCTAGTACCACTTTTTTAACATAAGACTAAATTACAATTAAAATATATCGTTTTATGGGAAATTTTTTATTGAATCAAAACATTAAAAAACCTAGGGGGGACTTGGCGCAATTTCCATGACTCAAAAATGATGTCCGAGAGGCTGGCGTGGTAATATAAACATTTAGACACTAGACTTAGATTTTCCAAGCTAAGGCCTAACCATCATACTCACTCCATCTTTGGAGGTAGTATGTACTCATGATCCCATCTTAGGAGGCTAATCCTTTTACAAAATCATCATGCCAGTTTCATCTTATTACAATGCCCCATCAGGGGATGGAAATGCGAAAAAGTGGTCATATTGATCGGCTGAACTTTTGAACTTTGATTTTGAACATATGAATGTTCAATCTTTGGCTTCTCAACTGCAAGTCCATCCTAGTGCAACTTGGTGGATAACACTCTCCATGTAAGCATGGGGAATTTAAATGAATGACAAGAAAACATATTGAGAAAAAGTGAGAAGGAAAAACATAAATTGTGTATTTAAAAAATAAAAACATGAGACACTATTCCTCAAATGTATTTGAAAAAAGAAAAAAGAGGAGAAGCACTCTGGACTTGGGAGATGCTGAAGAGTTGGGGATGCTTGGCCTTGCAGTGTCAACCCCAACTGAGCTATTCTCCTATTTACCTTGGCATAACAAAGGAAGAGGGGTTATTTAGTTGAGAGTGAGAGGAATTGCTGCCCACATTCCCATGTGAAGACTAAGAATGGACTAGAGAGCCCGAGGGTACTGTAACTTGCAGATTGCCAAGAAGAGCCTGGTCGAAGTCAATTGAATGCTAGTTTTCCCATTTGGGTTTCCAGGGTAAACTTTGTGTGTGAATTGCTTGATGTGCAGTGCTAATTTCTGTATATGAGTTGCTGGTTGCTGGTCTGTGTTTAAATTGCAGACTGAGTTATTTTAATGGTGTGAGGATTCATTTAATATTATTGCTTTGAGTTTTTCTTCATGTTCTCATTCTTCTTGGCCACTAAAGAATCCCAACAGCCCTGGGATGCACATCATCCATTTCACTCTGAGATTTAAGATCAATGGCTCAGATAATATGGATGTTGCATTTTGTTAGCTAGTTTCCATTTCTGTCAAGCTTGTGACTATTGAAGGAAAACATACCCATCGAATTGGTGTTTTTCCCATGCAAATATGTTGTCCCTGGTTGTTCCTTGAGCCCATCCTCAGGTCTGTTGCACTCTGAGAGGTTGTACTTTGCCTTTGGCAATTGTTTGAACCCACACGTAGGCCATACATGCCGTTTATACATTCCTGGGGAACGTACGTGGGCCATACAGGCCATATGCACAGTGTACAAGTGATCTCCTGCTTCCTGGGGTTGCACTACCTTATACTGGGTGTGTGAGTTCTTTGGGAGTTTGTAGTTTTCTCTCAAGTGACTGGAGTTGCAATTCGTGCCATCAAACCGAGAGCAGATTTATTAAAAATTATTATTTCTCTACCATGTGTTGGACTCCAACATTGCACTTTAACATTGCATATCTTGGATTAATGGTATGTCTTGGTTGAAGGTTATAAGAACAGTTTCCCTCAGTGCTCTCCAAATAGATGGTTTAAACAAATGGTTGTTTCCCTTATTATTTTAAATCATTTCAAAGACTTGAAACCAATACATGAACCATGCATTCTTGTTAAGTGGTATGAATGCATTGAATAATGGCCAACTCATGCCGACATTATTGAATGGAGTTTAATGTTATTGAAGTTTGAATTGGAGTTGAGAATGGGCACAAGAAAGTATGGTATGAGAGATAGCGATCCTTGATTTCAATGAGTGGAGTTAGTAATAGCATTGAAGCCTGTACAATAGTACCATCTGAAGACAAGTGACCAGAGTGTTGATATTATGGTAGCTGCGGGAGGTATTTACCTCCACGTGTAAACTTGACGAGGATAGAATACTCCGAGAAGCAAGAAGAAACCCTAATGAGTTGGCTAATAACCCTAAAAGACTTGTCGGCTCAAGAAGATAATTTATATTAGGTTATTAGCCTCCAAGAGAAGAAGTCGACTAGAAATAATAATATATATTGAACAGACAGATACCCAGAATGAGAAGTCGGCCCAGGCAGTTAGCCAGAATTAGTATAAATACAGGAGGTCGGTTCTCATTCTGGGAGGCAGTCTCAGAATTGTAGGGCAACACTTGTTCGCACTGCAGTTGCCCAGTTTATGCGCAGGTTTGGAGGAGAGATGCCGTTGCAGCTGCTGCAACTAGCAGTTACGCTTGGACTATCTCTTGGCTAGGGTTTGGACTATCTGATCAACTCTTATTGGTGCGCTATCCTTGGGGAAAGGTGCGCTACCCTTTGTTTGGCTATCTAGCCTAGGATTTGCTTCCGAAGTGATTCTCTGTCAAGGTTAAGGTGCTCGGAGGGTGGCTTCGGCCTATGGTTGGGTGACAAGGGTTTTGTCAATGGTAAAACAAGCACATCCACTTATATTCTAACATGTTATGGGCCCACACCTCCTTCACTCAGTCTAACCGCTGGAAGGAAACATAGCCGTAAGGATGTTAAGCTTGTTGAAGAACTGCTGCTAGGGCAGTCACCATAGCACTACCGCTGGGGTTACTAGCAGGTGCAGTTGCAGAAACCCTAATCCTCTCATTGAGGCTTGACCTAATCTCCGGATAGATCAGTGCGCCCTAGTCTGGCGCATCTCCTTGTACTCTCAGCAAGCCAAGACGTCAAGTTTGAGTTTGTGGTCAAATCTAGGGTTTGACCAAGTCAAAACAGCCATGACTTACTCTATGAAGTCAGATAGAAGGAGATTCTAACTTCAGAGCGTGAAAGACAAGGATTGATCTCATCCTTGCCAAGAATAAAGTGATGGATATCGTGAAAGGAAAGATCGTGGAACCAGAGTTTGAAGAAGGAAAAGAGAAGGAACCACAGAACGTTGCAGTTATGGAGAAGTTCAAAGACGGTGACATCAAGGTCATGAGTATCATAGTGGAATCCATAAAAGACCACTTGATACCCTACATCTCCCATTTTGACTCATCGAAGAAGATGTACGATGCCCTAACAAATCTCTTCTCGATCAAAAACATTGGACAAGTTATGAGTTTGAAGAATGAGCTCCGTGGCATGAAGATGAATGATGATGACATCATAACATCATACTTGTGAGGATGTCCCAGATAAGAGATCAACTACAAGCTATTAAAGAGATCACTTCAGAGAAGGAATTGGTAAACTTAGTACTCAATGGTCTTCCCAAGACATGGGATGCATTTGCCGCAAGCATGAACACAAGGAAGGAGTATCTGACATTTGAAGAACTTTGGACTTGCTGTGCTCAAGAAGAATCAAGGATCAGTGCAAAAGAGAAACCCCAAAAGAAGTACGATGATCAAGCCTTCATAGCAAGATTCAAGAATTTCAGGAACAAAAGGAAGTTTGGTTCAAGGAGGAGGCCAAATCAAGAGAAAGACATTTCAGAAATACAATGCTTCAACTGTCGAAAGTATGGTCACTACAAGAATCATTGTCCCGAGCTAAAGAAAAGGAAGGAGAAACACGAAGCATCAGTTGCCGAGGAAAAAGAACCTACGAAGAAGACTAAACGGGATGAAATAGATTTCTTCTTCTAAAGGTAACAATACTCTTCTTATTTCATGTACATATCTTGTTTGCATCGTCTCTGTACATATCTTGTATATCTATCTCCTGGAAGATAATGTATTCCAAGAAGAACTATACCTATGGAAGAACAATAAGATAAGGATTGATATCATTAGATAATACACATGAAAGGATGAAATACGCCGAATCAATCATGAAGAGACTTAGAAGAAGCAAAGACAGAAAGAAGTCAGAGAAAGACTTATAACGTTTTGTAGAAGACAACAAGACGGAAGCGTGGACTCTGTTAGACAGAGAGAGGCAATTATATATTGCAGTAGACAACAAGGATGCAGACGAAAGCGTGGACTCTCCCAGATAGAGGGAGCCAATTATACATCACCAAAGAGAAGAGCATGCATGAAGCAAGGATTAGGAGGGAGCTAATCCTATGATCCATTGAACATGATGAAGTATATATCCATGGTAGTAACCATGAAAGACAGTACGTGCTCAGTTCAATCTTAGAAGAAGTCTTCTTCGAAGAGAACCCTTAAAGTATCCTTGGTTGTCCATCCAGATCCGTGATCCTATGATAAAAGAAAGAAGTGGAATCTTTAGGGCATGGAATCTATAAGAAACTCCATGGACCCAAAATCTAAAGAAAAACATGAGGAAGAACATGAAGATTCCA
>ML776736.1:905528-953004 GCA_009831015.1 Picea engelmannii
TCAGATCTATTCTAATCTACTTAGATCTGGGCACACTTGGGTGTTTTCTCCATCCAAATAGTGTAGACTTGTTTTATTGATACAAGATCTAGTTAAAATTAAAAAGATACTTCTGTTCTGCTTTACTACCCTAATTCTAACATATATGATCTTGTAAGTCAAGATGTAAGTCTAATGCAAAAGCCAGGGGGAACGTACAACCTTTGTGAGCATAGACAGTCTAGTGCAAATGTTAGGGGGAATGTACAACCTCTGTGAGCATAGACAGACTAGTGGAAAAGTCAGGGGTAAACGTACAACCTCTGTGAGCCTAGTCAAGCCTTGTGAGCCATGAGAAAAAGTCAAGGCATCTAGCAAAAGTTAGGTTGAGCATAAAATTCCTATGAGCTAGAAACTAACAATCTTCCTGATATTGCAAATGATGTAAATGTATTGATCTAGTGCGTTGGCACGTGTAACACTATCCACCATGAAGAAATTCAAATTGCCATGTATAAGAGTCAAGTTGAATGAGTTGTTAAACTCAAGTTGTAAAAGTCGAGTTGCATAAAGCTGCATAAGTTGCATAGTTGCATGTTGCATGCATGCATGACATGTGCATGCTGAGTTAGTTCGCATGCATTGCCAAGTCAAGGGAGAGTTGTAACTGAAGCCTCAAGTCTAGTTCTAAATTCGAACTAAGTGAAGTCTCTTGTCCAAGATCTATTTCAAGCTGAAGTCGAAGCATGCAAACAAGTTTCTATTTTCGAGCCCTCTCCTTCTCCTCTCTGTTAGAGTTTAAGCTATTATTAGGTTTCTTTTCAATTCACTAGATAACCATAGCATAGATAGGATCACTGAGAAATACACAATCACAAGAGACACATCATTTATCCTGGGAAACCCTCATGGGGGAGAAAACCCAGCAAAAAATTCCTTAATATAGATAGCCAATACAATGCCAAGAGAATAAACCAAACAATACTGAAAGTCCTCTCCCAAGTATGCGCCTCTCTCTCTCTTCCTTCTTCTCCAACTGCAGCTCCAAACTTGCGCTCTGATGAACAAGTGAGTGAGTGAACAAATGAGGCGCTAGCCTGCCTTGTTTATACAATCTGGTAGGTGCTGAAAGGACGTGTCTTTTCACTGGCAGGGCCGACTTCTCCTTCTGGGTGGTTATAGCCACTTTAATTAATTCTGGGGGTTGACTTCTCATTATGCATATTATAATTAGGGTTTGACCAATCCGCAAAAGAGGATTTGGTCATTTACAATGCTCGACATGATCAATCCACTAAAGGGGATTGATCTAATGAATAATACATCAATAATAAAATAGAATACTCTTTGCAGTTACAACATTTCAACACTCCCCCTTGAAAAGAAGGGTATTCTACAACAACATCAGGCAAGAGAGACAAAAACATCATCAACAACATCTTGGAACATTGATTGGCATATCTATAAATCATCGAAAGTTTTTCTCATCATCATCGTTCACGGCATGGAGCTGGAGTAGCATCATCATCCTCATCAGCATGAGGCTAAGGTAACATCATCATCATCATCTTTAGCGAGAGGCTAAAGTAACATTATCATCTTCTTTAGCATGAGACTAAAGTAATATCATCGATGTCTTTAGCATGAGGCTAAAGTAACATCATCATCTTCAGCAAGAAGCTGAAGTGGCATCATCATCATCTTCAACAAGAAGCTGAAGTGGCATTATCATCATCATCTTCAGCAAGAAGCTGAAGTGGCATTATCATCATCATCTTCAACAAGAAGTTGAAGTGGCATCATCATCATCAATAACAACACAAGGCTGATACAACATCAACAACAACAATATCACAACACAAAGGCTGGAGCATCATCAACATCAGCACTAGGCTGAGAGTCTTCAACATGAAGTTGGCATCACAACACGAAGCTGGCTACACAATATCATCAGCACGAAGCTGGCATCATAGTACGAGAGTAGCAACACAACATCATTAGCACGAAGTTGGCATCACAACACGAGGCTGACAACACATCATCACAACACGAGTTTGGCAACACATCATCACAACACGAGGCTGGCAGTACATCATCACAGCACAAAGTTAGCACATCATCACAGCATGAAGCTGGCATCACAACACAAGGCTGACAACAGATCATCAACACAAAGCTGGCATCACAACACTAGGTTGGCATCACATCAACACAACACGAAGCTAGAAATTTTCAACACCAGGTTGGCATCATAGCATGAAGCTGGCATCACAACACTACTCCCCCTTTCGAGGGAGGTCCTTTTGGACTACACCAAGCTTATCTCGAAAGTGCTCAAACTTTACACGAGATAGAGGCTTGGTCAACACATTAGCAATTTGTTCATCCGTGCTTAATATACTGGAGCTTTATGGCTCCTCTTTGCACTATATCATGGATGTAATGATATCGGATCTCTGTGTGTTTCGACTCATCATGGAACACATTATCTTTATATAACTCTGGTTATCACATAGGATCACGGTTGCTTCCATCTCCAGATCAAATAGATCTGTCAACAACATCCGAAGCCATACGAATTCACAACTGGCTAAATTTTGAAATTCTGATGCAAGGGCTAGATGTGCTGAGGCGGGTAGGCTGGTTTAGTCAGATTTCTGAAAATCCAAATTTCCCCCCCTCAAACTTGATCAACGGATTTCTGGACTGGTGCTTCTGGTTTTCTGGTACTAGTGAAAACTAGGGTTTCACTTTCCGGGAGTTTTATCCACTGAAAAGGTGCATTGAAGGTGCCAAAGAGTTCGTTGAGCTAGGGCACACTTTTCTAGATGGCTTTTGGGTTGAAATTCTTCTTCAATAAAAACCCTAATTTTCATGTACGACAACAGTGACGTTTTTCTTCTTCTTGTGAAAGATGCTCTCTTCAGCTTAGCTCTGATACCATGTTAGAGTTTAAGCTATTATTAGGTTTCTTTTCAATTCACTAGATAAGCATAGCATAGATAGGATCACGGAGAAATACACAATGACAAGAGACACATCATTTACTCTGGGAAACCCTCATGGGGGAGAAAACCCAACAAAAACTTCCTTAATATAGATAGCCAATAAAATGCCAAGAGAATAAACCAAACAATACAAAAAGTCCTCTCCCAAGTATGTGCCTCTCTCTCTCTTCCTTCTTCTCCAACTACAACTCCAAACTTGTGCTCTGATGAACAAGTGAGTGAGTGAACAAATGAGGCGCTAGCCTCCTTTATTTATACAATCTGGCAGGTGTTGAAAGGACGTGTCTTTTCATTGGCAAGGCCAACTTCTCCTTCTGGGTGGTTATAACCACTTTAATTAATTATGGGGGCCGACTTCTCATTATGCATATTACAATTAGGGTTTGACCAATCCGCAAAAGGGGATTTGGTCATTTACAATGCCCGACATGATCAATCCACAAAAGGGGATTGATCTAATGAATAATACATCAATAATAAAATAGAATACTCTTTGCAGTTACAGTATTTCAACACTCTCCACGCCTTTATAAGCAGAGGTCGACCCTTATTCTAATAATTGTGTTATGCAGTGTGGGGGAAAGAGTAGAATGTTGTGAGTGCTGATATATTAGTATAAGAAGGAAGCGTATATATCAGAGTAAGAAGGCTGCATATCTATCTGTTAGAGGACAACAAGATACACCTACAGTGCTGGTGTATATCAGCCCAGAAAAGGACAACATGCTTCTGTATTAGTGCTGGTGCTAGACAATAGAAAAGGACAGCAAGCAGCTTGTAACCGTGCTGGTATATTTCAGTGGAGAAAGGACAATAAGGTGTCGATGTACCTATAGGTCATACAGTAAGGTCAAAGTCATATTGGCAAGCTCATTTAAGAGCAAAATTTCATGGTGGATGTTTGTAAGTGATCATACTTTATATTTGCAATAAAAGGAGATTGTTTGCCAGGGTTTTTCTCCTTGTATAGGGTTTCCCCAGGGCATATGTGTTGTTCATGTTTATGCTTGTGGATCTACATAGTTCTGTATTGTTGAAATATATTAAGCTGGAATCAAAGTGTTGAAGAATTTAAAGAAATAATCCGCATATTATATCAAGCTCGATAAATTTAACACTTTGGAGTACTTTGAAGATGTATTTCTAGTGAAATGAAAAGTAACTTTCAATTGGAGGAGTTTAGTTGGAAATACTAAAGGAGATTGAAGAAACGGTTGCTGCTGCATGGCTTACCAGCTCCACACCCAATTCCTCCAAAATGGCCTTGACATTCCATTGTTCATTTCAAACAGCTCTTGTTGGGGAATGAGCCTTGTCAACTCCATAATCGACGGTTTGTGAAGGGCGAGTAGTCCATACTGTTGTGCTAAGGAATAGAAATCTTTCCAAGATTGAGTAGTTGCATCCCACAACTCTTCCCCCAAGAAAGATGCTTTTTCATGCTCAACCGACGAGCCTAGAAGTGAGGCAACTCTACAAGGCAAGTTCCTCGAGACCGTCAACTCCAAGGGTTGTGTCGCTAGATGCCAACCCACCCTACTGCCCTGCATATTCCACTGAACCAAGCCTGCAATTGCTTTCCATGCTAACCATAGACTCTTGAATACATTGATCTCGAAACTTGGAACAAATGGGGGAAAAGATGATATCACACAAAGAAAAAGCCCCTGCACCTTCCCCATATGTAGCATTGACATCATCCTATGTTGAAACAAAACCTACAATGAAGCATCACCCTCTAAAAATCTCACCAGCCACTTGGCAGCAAGAATGGAGCCTTGAGTGGCTTCATCAATCAATCCAAGCCCCCTCTTCCCCCCCCATCCTTGGGCCTAGTACAAACATCCAAGGAACTAAAGGGAGACCCCTCTCTTTGCCATACTTCGACCACAAGTATGAACAAAAGATCTGCTCCAACCTTTGAAATTGAGCCCTACTAGGCAACTGACAAGAAACATAATATATGTGCAAGGCTTGAAGAATCGGACTAACCATAGTCATCTTCCCAACAAATGAGATCTCCTTATGATGCCATAGTTGAAGTTTCCTCTAAAGTCACCACATACACCAATCCCACATCGACACCAACAAGAGTCCCACTCCAACGGGAATACCCAAATAGCTAACAATCACCTTGGATTGAATATAAGTCCAAGTTGTTGGAGATATTACACACCCAACTAGTATTTCTATTCCTAGGTTGATTAGTCTATGTTTAGGGCGCCCCTGGTCAGAGGTCTTCTCCCCTAGATGAGAATATTATACCCTAGATGAGGGTGCCACACCCTCTTCAGTCATTACTCAGTCGCACTTTAGTTAGACTAGTGGATTAGAGTACTGCATGGTAACCTTGGTATTATCACCAAGTGTTGCATTCTCACCTCAGGATCATCACTAGGAGGGTGCACTTACCTTGGGATCATCACCAGGAAGGCGCCACACATGTGCATGCATGAGATTCTCTTGACTCCACTTGTAATTAGCCAATTAACTGATGATTGCATGGCCAATTAACTAGGACTAGGTGGCAGTTCACTCCCGTGTCTGTCAGTGTGTGTTCACATCTCTCTAGATCACTACTATGGTGCATTAGTTCAACCATGCAGAGTATATCATGTGTATTTTTCCATTCTCTCATTTGGTTAATAAAATTCTTTATTCTTTCTCTCCATCTCTTATCTCTCTCTCTCTCAACTCTGCAAGCTTTGTGTGAATTGTTTCTAGTTAGATTCTCTGTGCAAGTTTCAACCAAATTCCACATGGTATCAGAGCCCATAGGTTGCTAGGAAGAAGGCACACAAGCACTCATTTGCAGGTACTAAAGATTGAAGTAGTTAGAAAGAGTGGAACTTTCATCGTTAGACCTTACACCATACAATTATTTCGATTGGAAGTTGAAGATCCTTCTTCTTAGAGGAAGAGGCTTATATCGAATAACCATGGAATCAAAATTTGAACCCACATCGACAATCGAGAAATCCAAACACTTCAACCGCATGGATGAGGCCTTCAGTCTCATTTGCATCTCCATCTCTCTCGAGTTATTGTTTCATGTTGAAGCTTCCACTACTCCAAACGAGGTTTGGACTACTCTGGAAGGTCTCTTTGATAAACATGACGACATGCGTGGCCACATGCTCGAGGTTGAGTTAAACTCATTAGATCCAAGCAGTTTGGAGAATATCTAGGACTTCTTCACGAAGTTCAAATGACTTACTCCTTCAACTAAAAGGATATGGGAATCGAGATTGATAAATCAACGCAACACAAACAATTGATTCTTGCTATTTTTTCAAAGTTGGGTCCAAAATATGCAGTCTTTGTCTCCACATTCCATACAACGAGGATTGCATTGGGAGCAACTTGGATAATGCCCACATTGGATGTTTTCATCGAGTCCCTGATGCATGGGCAAAACAAGCTCATCAAAATGGGAGCAACCAAGAGCTCCAAAGTGCATGCACTTGCTATGCATTACAACAACTAATCCAACTTAAAATCCAAACAGAAAGGAAAGGTAAAGAAGGATCCCGAGGAAAGAAAGGGAGGCAATTTCAAAGCCTCTTATTAATCCTCCAGCTCCAAAGTCATAAAGGGAAAAAAAGGGAAATCAAAGTGTGGTTATTGCAATCACGACTACCATCCTAAATCATCTTGCATGAAGGAAACCATATAGCTCATGCTGCAGACACTCCAACAGAACAATCTTGGGGACTGCATTCCTAAAAATGCTAGGAAGAAGTCGTGAGATAGAGCACTAGAAAATCGGTGTAATGCACATGCTTTAATTGCAATTAGTTCTTCTCCTGATGTATGGATTATCGATTCAAGAGCATCTCACCACATGGCAGCCACAAAAGATGTCCTTTCATCTTTAATTGCATGCATGGGTCCTCCCATTTTCATGGGTGATGATTCCTGGTAGAAGTCACCGGACAAGGGAGAGTAGATCTCCAAAATGGAAGTTTTGAGAATGTCTTGCACGTTTCAAAACTCTCCGTAAATCTACTCTATGTTTATCAAATAATACATACAGGCACAAGGAAAAGGGTAGAATTCACATTGGATTCCATGACCATATATGCCATGGAAGACAACTCCAAGATTGTTGTTTCACCAGTGTCGATTGTACACATTTTCTGAATTTATTGCTCAATCAGATTCTGCATTGATACTATCTCATGCCAATGATGATAGCAGACTTTGGCACGAATGATTTGGTCACTTAAATTTCAGGTACATGCAACAACTCAACAAATAGGGAATGGTCAAAGGCTTGCCAAACATACATTTTTCTGAAGGAGTTTGTCAAGGATGTGTTCTTGGCAAACATCTGCAAAAGAAATTTGAGAAAGGGAAGGCTTGGAGGGCCTCCTCTCCCTTGGAGGTTGTTCACAATGACCTCGGTCCTCATGGGTCATTTCTCTCATCCTTCCATCAACAAGGAAAAATATGTGTTGACTTTCAAGGCACACTTGGGTATATTTTCTTTGGAAAAAATATAAAGTATTTGAGCATCTCAAGGATTTGAAAGCGCATGAAGAAAAGTCGTCCGGGAAGATGATCAAGATCCTCTGCACAGATAATGGGGGGAAGTATGTAAGCAAAGATGTACAACATCTTTGTGATGAGGCAGGTATACAATTATAGCATACAGTTCCATACACTCCACAACAGGACGGGGTAGCTGAGAGGAAGAACCAATCTCTCAAGGAGATGGCCAGTTGCATGCTGCATGCAAGGTCCCTTCCCTCCAAATTCTGGGCTGAAGCAATCAATTGTGCCACTTACATACAGAATGGATCTCCTCACAGATCTATGAAGGATAGGACACCTTTTGAAGCTTGGAGCGACATCAAACAGGAAGTCACCCACCTTCGAATCTTTGGATCATGCGCATGGGTCCACGTACCTTCAAAAAAGAGGAAGGCATTAGATCCTCAGAGCACAACATGCATCTTTGTTGGTTAGCCCGAAGGTGTAAAGAGTTATAGATCGATCAATCCTTCAATGAACAAGCCTATCATTGAGAGGAGTGTCCGGTTTGAAGAAAGTTCCATGCATGCACCTCAAGAGCCACATGCAAAGACTTCTGTACTTTCTCTTGTACCAGACATTCAAGATGATGCATTCTCCCATGGAAAGAAGATTTCAGATCTGATTTCCGAATCAGATTTGGAAGATCATTTGCATGCATACGATGATCCACATCGGATACCCAAATGGCCATAGTCCACCCTACTAGCAGAAGGTGATCTTGTGGGCAATCCAGTGTATCAGAGGAGGACGAGATCCCAGTTTGAGGAGCCACCACATGCACTTACAGTTACAAAACCAGTAATTCCGATGCATTGCTACATGGTTCTAGCTTCTGTAATGTCCCTTTCCAAATAGGAGCTCCCGAGAGGAAGCTTAATGGTCTAAACAACCCCGTTAGACTATAAGCCAGGGCCATACAGGGGTAAACAGGGTTACTACAGGTCACTTCAACTGAGGGTGTTATAATTTGAAATTGACATTGAGCTAAAAGTGACTAAAAGCGCTTTTAATTCGAGGTGTGCTAAAAATATAACAAATTAGCTGAAAATAGGTCAACAATGAATTAGGGTTTCGGGAAGCTATAAAGAAAGGGTAAAGCGACCTAATTCATCATTATGCAGAATTTGACTAGTCAGTTTAGGAGAGAGGCACATCTCAGGAGAGAGCTTGTGGATTCCAGGAGGAAGACACCCAGAGGCTGATTTCGGTGTTGAGAGACACATCCTAGTCACAGGGAGGATCACCCAGATCTTCCATCGTACTTCAACATCAGTTGTCCAGTTGCAACAATGAGGGTGCACTTGTCCAAGGAGAGGGCGCATCGTCTGAGCTTCAGTGAGTCGACTTGTCCCAGCTAGGGAGAATCCAGGGATTCCCCTCTGACCTAGTTGAGAGGGGGGAAAGATGCTTCTATTGCCTAGTTTCTCGTCAGATTTCGATGGAGAAATCATCTTGGGCACATTTCTCAGTCATTGAGGGTGCGATAGTTGGGGAGGACACATTTGGGATTCCCGAGAGATCATCAGAGTAGATCTAGGGAAATCCTTCTGACCTATTTCAGAGGAGCCTAGGGCGCTCAGTTTGAGACCCTTATCAGTCGATTCCGATGGGGGAATCACTAGGGCGTAGTTTCCAGTAGCAGAGGGGGCACATTTCTCCAAGGGGATCCATCTGGGGTCCAGACATGTCAGTAGAGGGTCAATCGTCAGTCTGTCAATCACTAAGACTGAGTGAGAGAGCAGGGTGCACTGTTTGAGACAGTTTCCAGGCAAATCCGAGGAGTTTAACCACCAGGGCAAACTTTCCAGTCTTGCAATAGTTGCCGTAGCTTGCAGCTGATCCTACAACTCATTCATTGATCCAACAACATTCTTCCATTACTGGGTATTATTGTTTTAGTTTGCTTATTGTATTCCGGCTAAGATCCTTTTGTCATTGATCTATCCAAGAGATTTATTTTACTCAGTTGCGTACGACATTGTAATCCACAAAAATATCATAATATATGATTTGTAGTCTATTGTGTCATTTATTATCTGCATGCTTATTCATATGCTGTAAACACTTATTTATCTACACACACATGCGAAAAACACCAAGCATGTTAAAACCTGTTGCTTAAACGCATCCAGAAACCCCAATGTATCAAATCAGACATTAGACATAACAGATTAGCAACATTTCCTAAACTAGCCGGATCTGGGATATTACAGCTTCAGATCCTCAGACCTATTTGGAGGTTGAAGGGAATCCCTTCTGGGAAGTAGCTATGAGTGAGGAATATAACTCCCTCATCGAGAACCAAACTTGGAACTTGGTTCTGCATCCATCAGATTGGAAGCTTGTTAGATGCAAATGGATCTACAGGACGAAGAAAACAACAAATGGACATGTGAGAAGGTACAAGGAAAGATTGGTTGCGAAAGGATTTCAACAAGGCCATGGGATTTATTATGATGAGACATTTGGTGCGGTAACAAAGATGCACTCCATCCGATTGGCCCTTGCCATTGCAGTAGCCATGGGGTGGGAAGTTCACTAGATGGACTTGAAGAATTCCTTTCTTCATGGCGATCTCTTAGAAGAGATCTACATGGAGCAACCTCAGGGGTACTTACAAAACTCCTCTCTAGTTTGTTGAGTCAAAAAGTCACTCTATGGCCTCAAGCAGGCTCCTAGAGCATGGTATGCTAAAATGGACTCGTACTTACTATCTCACTCTTTCATTAGATGTAAATCGGATCCCAATGTTTATATTGTTGATTTTTCATAAGCTAGGTTAAGCATGAAGTTCATTCCATTTTTAGCATTTCACTTAACCATAAACAATAATGTTGCAGCAACCAAGATCACAAGAAGAAACACCATGCACAAGAACACAAGAAGTATCATGGGAAACCCTTCTCAACAAGGGAAGAAAACCCAGCCAAATCCTTGGCTATATTCTTCAAGAGAAAGACCTTCACCACCAATAAGACCTAGCACACAAGAGGGCGCTCAAACCCTAGAAGACTAATGCCCAAGAGAGGTGCACACTTTTCCCAAGAAGGTGTACTTGCTGAAATTTCCAAACACACACAAAAGATATGATTCCTCAACGAGGAATTTACCTTTTCTAATACTAACCTGTCCTATCAACACAAGTGTCTATTGGCACAATAGGGCTGAACTCTCTAAGTCACATTATAATTAATATTAACCAGATTAATTATATTTTACATTTATTACTAGTCACATTAAGGTGGGGCAGATTTGTACCCTTTACATTACAATTAGGGTTACAAGAAGGTCTGACTCTTGAACAATATAGCAAGGGATCTGATACACCCACTAGTGCTCATCCACTAGAGGCACATCCATAGGGATGTTCATATCTTTGGCTCACTGCATTACACAGAAGAACCAGATCTTCACATGTTCACCTGTGCTCGTCCACAGGCACATCCACTCTACAGATCTTCTTTCCCTCTGCCTCACACAGGAGAATCATCTGGAGTTTCTCGTCAACTCTGCTGCTCAGAGGAGGCTAATACATCATCTTCATTTCTGTTCACATGACGATGCACCCAACACTTTGGGATTTCACACATTCACCTTGTGCTTAGCCACAGGCATGTCTAACTCAACAGATCACCGTTCCCACTGGATAATCATCCGACGTTCTTCTCAACTCTCTAAATGGAGGAGGTCATCTCTACGTGCCATCTGTGTCTCAGGTAGGAACCGCGTACCCTTCTTAGGGGATTTCTCTCAGGTTTGTAAGCTGGAGAAAGACTCACATAACTGCAATGATCCACATCTCACAGGTTTGTGAGTTGGAGAATGTCTCACATAGCTGCAATCATCAACATATATGTTGAGAACTTTTGACTCTCTGTTGATCTTAGTTCTATACGTAGATGATCTATTGATCACAAGTAGTTCGGCCTCAACACTTTCAGTGGTCAAAGACATTTTTCATGACAGATTTTCTATGACTGACATGGGTCCACTTCACTTTTTCCTTGGTCTTGAAATTAGCCATGATGCTTTTGGCATCAAGTCGTCTATGACAAAGTATGCCAAGGATCTCTTGGTCAGATTCAACATGACTGACTGCAAGCTTGCATCCACACCCTTCTTATCCGGGGTCAAGCTCGAGGATGGTGGGGATACACCATTGGTGGATTGCACCAAGCAGAAAAAGCTAGTGGGGAGTCTTCTTTACCTCAGTCACTCTCGTTTAGATATCTCGTATGCAGTGGGTGCAGTTTCCAGGTATATGCAGGAGCCACATGAGCTTCACTGGAAAGCTGCCAAGCGCATCCTTAGATATGTTTAGGGTACCACCAGTCATGGGATTCACTATGCAGTAGGATGTACATTGGATCTCATGTGATATACAGATTCATATTGCGCTGGCGATAACACAGATCGCAAGTCCACCTTCGGGTACATTCTTAGTTTGGGAACCGATCCCATCTGTTGATCGAGTAAAAAGCAATCAATGATTGCTTTATGATCAGTCGAGGTTGAATACAGAGGAGCGGTCAACATTACCATTCAGGCACTTTGGCTACAAAACTTCCTCACTGAGCTCAGTATCCAATTCCACTATCCGACTGTCATTTGGTGCAACAATCAGAGCACATCGAAATTTTGCAGAGACCCAGTGCAGTGACAAAGAACAAAACACATCGACATCCACATGCATTACGTTAGAGAGTTGGTTTATGACATGATCATCGACTTGCAGTACTGTCCTTCCTCTGAGCAGATTGCCGACATCTTCACCAAGACTTTCACTAAGTAGGAACTCCACTTTCTGTGTGACCTTCTTGGAGTGAAGGACACAACTTCCTAGAAATTGTCTTTCTTTTTCAACATTGCACTTTGAGGGGGGGGGGGTTCCATGAGGTTTTCCCTCTTTCCTCTTTTTCTTAGGTTGATTAGTCTATGTGGAGGGTGCCCCTGGTTAGAGATATTCTCCTCTAGATGAGGGCGCCACGCCCTCTTCAATCATTACTTAGTTGCACTTCAGTTAGACTAGTGGAGTAGATTCTTGCATGGCAACCTCAGTATTATCACCAAGTGTTGCATGCTCACCTCGGGATCCTCACCAGGAGGGAACACTTACGTTGGGATCATCACCAGGAAGGTGCCACGCATGTGCATGCATGATTCTTCTCACTCCACTTGTGATTAACTAGTTAACTGATGATTGCATGGCTAGTTAACTAGGACTAGGTGCCAGTTCACTCCCATGTCTGTTAGTGTGTGTTCACATCTCTCTAGATCATTACTATGGCACATCAGTTCAATCATGCAGAGTATATCATCTGTATTTTTCCATTCTCTCATTTGGTTAATACAATTCTTTATTCTTTCTCTCCATCTCTTCTCTCTCTTTCTCTCTCTTAACCTTGCAAGCTTTGTGTGAATTGTTTCTCGCTAGATTCTCTATGCAGGTTTTCAACCAAATTCCACACAATCTATGGGGATCTAATTGTGGGGGGGGGGGGAGGGAGGTGTCCAACCTTACTAGTACCAAAAATTGGTCTTGTGGTCACTGCCATAGCACCCAATGCTAAGCAGATTGTGTCTAGGCAAGCAAGAGCACCATTAATTGAATTCCTACCAACACTCATCGACATAAGGGAATTGTCCACAAAGTGATTGTGGACCATCTCAAAGCCATTCACAGGAAAGATATCCCTCACCCACCCTTGAAGACGAGCAATCTTTAACAAATAGCCGAAGGCATTTGCTGTCAACATACAAGTATGGAGCCAAGGGGCACACCTAACAAATATATTGGTGCAACAAAATCCGAGGGGATAGTGAGTTGTTAATAGATACAAAATGTAATGTTCCCAAGCCAATTTTTTCGCTCGGGGACACTAGCTAACCACTGAACTAACTGTTGATTGTTTGTGTTTGCAGGATGGCCACTGATATTTCGGCCTTAGGGTTTATATTTAGTTATTCAGTACAACTTATCAAGATTCATTCAACACAATACAAGATTTCATCAACATACAGATATGGAACCACAAAGCATAGATCTGACCTCTTTATTAGGAATAGCAAGAACCGGATACAATATACGAGCAGATCTGGAATAACATCAGATGGCTCCAAGCATAGAAGATATGAGTGGCTACAAAATGCTTCCAGAATACAAGACAAGCCTCCCAAAGGCTGAATACAATATGAGAGATCCAATACAAAAAGCTAGGGTTTGCACAACCCCCCTAGCTGCTGGTACGTCCTACTGAAGAAGATGAAGACCAATGGTTCGACCTTCCTGAAGAAGACCTCCAGATGCTACCAAACTCCACCAAGAGATAGATTAGGTCATTGTGAACCCCCTCCTGAAATATGAAACCCAAATACCACGTCTTCCTCCTCCAACTGCTGCAACCCTAAACAGGTTCGACCCTCCTGAAACTCTAGATAGGACCAATAATTTGGCCTGCATGAATGAGGCCTCCAAACCTCTCGAAACTCTCTAGGATGATAGATCGGGCAGCCACAAACCCCTATGAGAAGTTTCAAGACCAAATCTGAGGTATAGCCTCCTAGATCTGAGAATCACTGAATCACCCAAAACGTACTCCTTCCTTCAAAGCCGTCCCAACCTGTAGATAAAGATCTAGCTATAGTAACTCCTCAAGAAAGCCTTCAAACTGATGAGCAAGGCCCTGCAAGCAAAACCCTAATGCTGGAATCTCCCAAAGCTCTCTCATTAACCGGGATTGAACTGCTCCTCAATCAATGGTGCACCTCTGTTGGAAAGACCCTAACTGGTATGACCTTGCTGCTCTCCTGAATAAATGATGAATGTAGAATGGTGTGGGTGGAGTATTTCATTTCCGAGACCAAGCTTGGAACAAGTGAGTGGGATCTTTCACCACTGAGTTGTTTTCTAGGGTTTGTAATCTCAAAACCCTCAAAACTGTGTGCTCAAGAGCTCAACAAGCAAAATACCAAAATCCAAGATGATATGAGAGGTGCGACCTAGCCTTTGTTTTATACCTCTATTCTGTTTTCTTGTTGAGTTAGTTTAACCCCTAGGTTCAACTCCTAACTCAACCTCCAACTTCTAATTCTTCATTGAGTTACTTTTTTGCCCTTTTTTCCTTTTTGCTAAGTCAACTTCAAAATATAACATTAGTTTGGTTGACTTTTCTCCATGCTGTGTGAGACTATGGTCTAGTGGGGATGCCTAGAACACTAAGTCTTCCCAGACCTCTTCATCAAGAGGTGGGGGACATTACAATCTCCCTTGCTAGAAATTGCTTGTCCTCAAGCAATTCCAAACCTGTCTCTCGCACCACCTGTTCATTCTCCCACGTGGCATCGTCAATGGGTAAATCCTTCCATTTGATCAGGTACTCTTTGATGCTTCTCTTCTCGAGCTTCTTCTCCCGAACCTCTAGTATCTCCTTCGGAATCAGAACCAGTTGCCCCTCTTCGTCTAGAGGTGCCAGCACCTCAAGGGGCGTGATGTGTTGGCTGATGGCCCTCTTTAGGCAAGACAAATGGAAGACATGATGTATCCTGCTACCCTGTGGGAGCTCCAGCTCATAAGCTACGACACCTACCTTCCTGCTGATCTTGTAGGGCCCAAAGAAACGTGATTGCAGCTTCTCTGCTCCGCTTCTTTTTATAGAAGCCTACCTGTATGGTTGGAGCCTTAGGTAAACTAAGTCACCAACCTCAAAAGTACACTCAACCTTGTGTTTATCTGCTTGGACCTTTTGTTGGTTCTGCACCTTCTGTAAATGATCCTTCAGCTCCCTGAGGATGTCATGTCTCTGCTGTACCTAATCTTTTACCATCAGGGCCCTGTTGTCACCGAAAGCAATCTCTACGAAAGAGAGTGGATCATAACTGTACAATGCCCTGAATGGGGTCATGCCTATGGACATGTGATGGGTGGTGTTGTAGCAGTATTCCCCCAAATGTAGCCATCTGACCCACGCCTTCTGCTGCCCAGCCACATAATTCTTGAGATAGCCTTCCACCCATTTGTTGACTATTTCAGTCTGCCCGTCTGTCTGAGGATGATATCTAGTACTAGGAGTCAAGGCCGTACCAACTAGCCTGAATAACTCCTGCCAGAATGTACTCATGAATCTGCTATCCCTGTCACTGACAATGGTTTTGGGTAGGCCGTGTAGTATGAAGATCTCCCTGAAGAATAATTCGGCCACCTGTGCTACACTGAAGTCTGTAGCAATGGAGAAGAAGTGTGCAAACTTTGTCAACCTGTCCACCACTACGAAAATGCAGCCCTTCCGCTGCACCTTTGGTAACCCTGTGATGAAATACATGGATATGCTTTCCCACTTGTGCTCTGGGATGGGTAGGTGTTGCAGTAGTCCTGCCGTGTGAGTGTGCTCATCCTTATTCTCCTGGCAAGTAGTACACTCCTTGACATGATTCATCACATCCTCCTTGAGGCCCTTCGATGAGAACTTCTCCCTCACCTGCCTGTATGTCTTGCTCATCCCTTGAGGACCTGCCATTGGTGAGTTATGACATGCCTGCAACACCTTTGCCTTGAAGGCCGATTCAGGAACCAAAAAGATTTAGCCCTTATAATAGATGAGGCCATCATGACCCTGAAGTTATCGTCCTGTATTTGCCCGTCCATTACTTGACAAGCGAACTGATTCTCTGAATATTCCATCACCAAGTGGTCCTTCCAATCAACTGACACATCTGTTATGGCATAAATTGATGGCCTTCTGGACAATGCATCTGCCAACACGTTGTTTTTCCCTTTGACAAATTCAATGTCAAAGTCATATGCCTGTATTCTACTTACCCATTTCTGCTGCATTTCATTTAAGTCCTTCTGCTCCAATAAGTACTCAAGACTGTTATGATTTGATTTCACCACAAACCATGCACCTACCAGGTATTGTCTGAATTCTGCCAGAGCATGCATGATGGCCAACATCTCTTTGTCATATATGGAGTAAAGTAACTCAGGTCCCCTGAGTTTTCGGCTCTCATAGGCAAGAGGGTGCCTATTTTTCATCAGTACGGCCGCAATACCTTCTCCTGAGGCATCACACTCCAAGGTGAAAGGTTGGCTGAAATCTGGTCGGGCTAAGACTGGGCATGTGCTCATCACCTTTTTCATCTTGTCGAATGTAAATTGGGCCTCCTCACTCCATTTGAAAGCTCCTTTCTTGGTCAAATCGGTCAAAGGTGCACAAAGCTGAGATAACCCTTTGACAAACTTCCTGTAGTAGGTGCACATGCCTAGAAATCCCCTCAACTTTGTAAGGGTTTTTGGTGTAGGCCACTCCATTATTGCCTAAATCTTCTCTTGATGTACCTGTACCCCCTTCACTCCGATGATGTGCCCGAAGTAAAGAACCTTTGTCATTCCAAATTCACATTTGGACTCCTTAGCATACAATGACTGCTTCTCCATGATAGACAGAATTTGGTCCACATGTCGAAGGTGTTCCTGCCACGTCTTGCTATAAATGAGCAAATCATCAAAGAATACCAAGAGATGCTTCCTCAATTGTTTATTGAAGACATGGTTCATATAAGATTGGAACGTGGTTGGGGCATTGGTTAACCTGAAAGGCATCACTAAGAACTCGTAGTGACCATAATGACACTTGAAAGCCGTTTTTGGGATGTCCTCCTCCCTCATTTTGATTTGATGGTAGCCAAAACGTAGGTCAAACTTTGTGAAATAGACAGCTCCATGCAACTCGTCCAACAACTCATCAATCCTTGGTATAGGATACCTGTTTTTGATTGTTTTCTTATTTAATGCCCGAAAGTCAATGCACATGCACATGGCTCCATCCTTCTTCTTGACCAGTACCACTGAAGAAGCAAAAGGGCTGGAGCTCGGCCTGATGTGCCCCATATCCAAGAGTTCTTTGATTGCCTTCTCTATTTCATCTTTGTACTTCTTCGGGTGTCTGTACGGTGTGGTGATAATTGGTTTTGCTCCCGCCTCCAACTCAATGATGTGCTCAAACCCCCTGTCTGGTGGCACCCCTGGTGGAATAGGTCCAAACACTTTATTGTGTTTGTCAATGATCTCCTGAATCTCTGGTGTGTAGTGAACCTTGCCTTGTTTGTCCACACGTGTCGAAATCTTGCACTCAATTGCATACACTATCTCTTCCCTCTTGAAAATGGCCTCCATTCTCTTGGCCGTAACTACTTTGGCTGAGTTACCTGTCATGCCCTGGAGAACTACCTTTTGTCCACCCTCCTTTGTGAAAGAAATCTCCATGGTCTTGTAGTTGGTGGTGATAGGCCCCAACGTACTAAACCACTAAACTCCAAGGATTATGTTTGTATCCGGAAGATCCATCACATAGATATCTTGCACCAATTCATGCCTACCCAATGTAAGTTTCATGCCTGGAATGTACCTGTTACAAGGCATGGTGCTTCCTCCTGCTACTTCCACTTTGAATCCCTCAAATTCAACTGTGGGTATATGCCTCCTCTGTAGTAATGCTGCATCAATGAAGTTGTGAGAGGCTCCCCCATCAATCAAAACCGACACCTTTTGCCCCTGCAAGACTCCTCTCATCCTGAAAGTATTGTACTTGGGCACCCCACTGATGGATGCCAAGGTTGCTTTTTCCTCAGCCGTACTATCATGTCTTGTGACCTCCTCATTTGTAACCTCAGTGGTATCTGCTTCCATGTTCTGGATGTGGTTGAAATCCTCCTCCTCGTCATTGTCTGAAGTCACCTCTATGTAGTGTACTTGGCCACGACCCATGCATTTGTGTGATGGGTTCCATGGCTCTTTGCAAGTGTAGCAAAGTTGCTTCCTCCTCAATTCCCTTCTGGTGTTCTCATCCAACCTGCCTCTGCCCCTGTCAAACCCCCTTGGGTCATGTCCTCCTGGGTTCATTGGAGGTGTCTGATCTCTTCCTCCTGTGTTAAGAGGTGGTCTAGGCACAAATTTCGGCTTGGCAGCTGGTCCTAGGTCTCTCGTCCTCCAAATAGCATCCTCTAGGCTGGTAGGCTTAAAAGCCTTTACCCAACCCTTCAAGGGTTTCCATCAACCCCTTAGTAAAGAGCATCATGAGTCTGGTCTATGATACATCCTGCACCATGACTGCCAGCCTCTGGAATTCCTCAATGTACACCTTTGGTGCTCCTGTCTGTCTGAGCTGTGTGAGCTCCCAGAAATGTAACTCAAGATCCCCCTGATCAAATTTGTCAACGAGTCTTTGAGTGAACTCTGTGTATGCCACTATCTGATTGTGGCCGAGTGTGGTCAGTCCATGATACAACCAATCATGAGCTTTGCCATCCAAGTACATGGTGGCAAACTTGATGGCTTCCATCTCCCTCATGGGATTAAGCTGCAGATAAGTGTCCAGCTTCTGTACCCATGCATGTGCTGTCATCTTGGCCCTACCATGAAAGTAGGGAATCTCCATCTTCCCTGCTCTGTGTTCAAACTCATAATTGCTCCTGTGGTTCGACCTAGGCTTGTTTCTGAATTTGAGTTGACAGTATTGATCCAGGGACATCTACCTCTGAATCATTATATCCAAATCATTGTACTCCCTGGTACACCGTGCCATCTGCTCAACAAAGTCATCCACCTGTTCATGCTGTGCCTGCTCATCTGTGAACGTGGGTAAGTATGGTCTAGGGGTAGCCCTGCTACCTATCTGTCCATGGGGTGTGCCTCCCCCATTGCTTCCCTCAGACTGATGATAGGGCATGTGTTCTGGATTATACCTGTTTCCACCGTGTGATCCACCAGTCTCCTTGTTGTCATACATCTCTGGCCCTTTCCCTTTGTGAGTCATCTGCATCAACAGATTGGCTATCCTAGTCTGGTTCTCATCGACCTTCCTCAAATTCTCATCTACCTTCCGTAGGGTTTTAGTGATTTCGGTTTGTCCCTTACGGTTTGCCTCATAGTTCTCCTGTAAGTGGTTGACCAGGGTACTTTCTGTCTGGTTTATGGTTTTATGGAACTCATGTGCTAAGAAAGCCAAGCCCTGTGGCTCACGATCATCCCCTGAACCCTCCATTTCGACTTCTGTTTAACTGGTTTGCTTCTTCCTTCGGCCCATATAGATACCACTGTACCTTTGCATGCGCTAATCCTCACAGGATGGGAGGATCAGAGCTCTGATACCACTGTAATGTTCCCAAGCCAATTTTTTTCGCTTGGGGACACTAGCTAACCGCTGAACTAACTTTTGATTGTTTGTGTTTACAGGATGGCCACTGATATTTCGGTTTTAGGGTTTATATTTAGTTATTCAGCACAACTTATCAAGATTCATTCAACACAATACAAGATTTCATCAACATACAGATATGGAACCACAAAGCACAAATCTGACTTCTTTATTAGGAATAGCAAGAACCAGATACAATATATGAGCTGATCTGGAATAACATCAGATGGCTCCAAGCATAGAAGATATGAGCGGCTACAAAATGCTCCTGGAATACAAGACAAGCCTCCCAAAGGCTGAATACAATATGAGAGATCCAATACAAAAAGCTAGGGTTTGCACAACCCCCCTAGCTGCTGGTACGTCCTACTGAAGAAGATGAAGACTAATGGTTCGACCCTCCTGAAGAAGACCTCCAGATGCTACCAAACTCCACCAAGAGATAGATCAGGTCACTGTGAACCCCCTCTTGAAATATGAAGCCCAAATACCACGCCTTCCTCCTCCAACTGCTGCAACCCTAAATAGGTTCGGCCCTCCTGAAACCCTAGATAGGACCAACAATTTGGCCTGGATGAATGAGGCCTCCAAACCTCCCGAAACTCTCTTGGATGATAGATCGGGCAACCACAAACCCTTATGAGAAGTTTCAAGACTAGATCTGAGGTATAGCCTCCTAGATCTGAGGATCACTGAATCACCCAAAACGTCCTCCTTCTTCAAAGCCCTCCCAACCTGTAGATAGAGATCTAGCCGTAGTAACTCCTCAAGAAAGCCGCCAAACTGATGAGCAAGGCCCTACAAGAAAAACCCTAATGCTGGAATCTCCCAAAGCTCTCTCAATAAGCTGGATCGAACTACTCCTCAATCAATGGTGCGCCCCTGCTGGAAAGACCTTAATTGGTACGACCCTGCTGCTCTCCTGAATAGATGATGAATGTAGAATGGCGTGGGTGGAGTATTTCATCCCCAAGACCAAGCTTGGAACAAGTGAGTGGGATCTTTCACCACTGAGTTGTTCTCTAGGGTTTGTAATCTCAAAACCCTCAAAATTGTGTGCTCAAGAGCTCAACAAGCAAAATACCAAAATCCAAGATGATATGAAAGGTGCACCCTAGCCTTTGTTTTATACCTCTATTCTGTTTTCCTGTTGAGTTAGTTTAACCCCTAGGTTCAACTCCTAACTCAACCTCTAGCTTCTAATTCTTCATTGAGTTACATTTTTTCCCTTTTTTCCTTTTACTTAAGTCAACTTCAAAATATAACATTAGTTTGGTTGACTTTTCCCCATGCTGTGTGAGACTATGGTCTAGTGGGGATGCCTAGACCCCTAAGTCTTCATCAAGAGGTGGGGGACATTACACAAAAGTGTACACATTAAAGAACAATGTGTTCACCATGGCCACACATCGTGGCCTAAACCCCATGCCGGTCAACATCTCTATGATGAAAGTCCAATCCACCTAGTGATAGGCTTCCCATGCCGAGATTGCAATGTCTAGAATAAATTGCCCCTGCACAAAACTTGTTAGTTCCTATCGAATGACCTTTTGTGCTACTATGCGGATCCTCAGGGTCAGTGCTTTAACCATGATCTTTTATGCAACACTGAGCAAAGTAATACGCCACCAACAACCAATGGCATTCCTGGCTGCGTTTTTGGGGATGAGCTTGATCCAGCCTTGGTTGAGTGTTTTAAAAAGTCTACCAAAATTAAAATCTTCAGCTGCCAAACAACAAAAATCATCACAAATCATGTCCCACATAACCTTGTAGAATTCATAGGGAAGGCCATCCATGTCGAGAGACTTGCCATTCTTTACCGAGCTAAGGGTTGCAAAAACTCTTCTTTCGAGAAGTCAATATACAACTTGTCCTGGTCACCAATAGAAACCTTACATGGGATAACCCTACAACAAGCATTCCTAGCATTCTCTTGTTATCTCACAAATCTACACCAACAAATCCACGATATAATTGTAAGCAATTAGCCAATTGGCATTGCTAATTACCCAAGTTACCAGGATTCAGATACGGATCCGAATCCAGAGCTGGATATGGATCTGCCAGTTTTTTGAAAAACCAGGATCCAAATATGGCAGGGAAATGACAAGTACAAATAATATTAATATGTTTTTTGTAATTTTTAAAAATAAAATTTACATAAAAATAAAAAAATATTTACAAATATATATAATATTTATAATACTTATAAAAACAATTAATATATTAGATTAATAATCTTATAATTAATGTATTATTTATAAGTATTTAACATTAACTGTACAAGTTAAACATTAATTATTCTACGCTGCTTTGAAGTTAACTATATTAAATATATAAAAGGTAAAGTTAAACTAAATTTAATATGCTTTAATATCTTAACTTTACCTTTAATATGCTTTGAAGTAAACATTCATTAGCTTTTCCAGTTCCTTTAATATATTTAAAAAGTATATGCATTATAGCCGAAATGTTAGAAAAACGCTTGGGGCCGAGTAATCCATTTATTATCGTAACCCGAAAAAATCTTGTCTTGTCTATTGTATAGTCCACTGATCGATGCAAATTTAGAGTCTGACCGACTCGAGGGATTTGATCTAGTGCCTATATATAAACATATCACCACTGGCTGAATGATGACCAATTAGGCTAGAAAGGCTTCTACTACGTGAGGACCAGGAGGACTGCATCACTGCAGTTGAATATCCTTTCTTCTATTACTTGAGGACCATACTAGGGGTGGCGTAGGTTATGCTACACATTTGGATACACGATGGGGTGAGCCACTGTATTATTACTACAAGGAGAAAGAGAAGGAAATAACACATTAGGCAAGGATGCATAAACCCGACGACTATTATATAGACAGACTTTGAGATTTACTTATTAATCTGGTACCCCACCGTTTGGATGGGTACCCCCGTCTTCCATAGTTGCAGTTGTCCAACCCTAGGTTTGGAAAATAGTTGCAGGGGATCGATCAAGTGGTCCTTGCTCGCATTAGGACCCCTAGCGCTAGACAGGTCTATCCAACCACCTTGTGATCCGTTTATTATCCTTATGTTTGGCATTGGGCGTCGTCCATACGAATCTGTGCAGATCCCAACGGATCTGGCTCCGAATCCGTATCCAATCCGTGGATCCAGCGCTCGGGCGTGACAGATTTGGTAACATAGCTAATTACTTCGTTGTTTGGACTGGTGCTTATCCTAGTCACACATGTGACGGTCCCTGAACTCTAACAGTGAAATCCTCCTTTTGCTGATCACACAACATACATACACCGTGAATTTCTTGTTGAACAATGAAGTTGCATGCAGATTTGAAAGGATATTTTGCTCTTAACACAAACCCTGCCAAAAATAAACCAAGCCATCAAATTTCCCTTTAAAGAATATGGCTTCCAAAGATATCTCTCATATAAACACTTAACAAAATTGCTAATTATATAAAAGGATATCAATCTAGCGTTTTGCTTGGGTAAATTTAGCAAGGAGGATCAAGTTTTGGTCTTGACAAATTTAGCAAGGTGATTTAGTTTTTTAGCTTGACAAAATTAGCAAAAGTTTGATCTAGGGTTTGGAGTGGATAAGATTAGCAAGGTGAAGTAGGGTTTTGAAAACTAAAAACATAATTACCAATAATAGCAATTCGTATTAGGGTTTAAAATTTTGACAAAACACCTAGGGTCTGGAACTTCAGTCTAGGGTTTTAGCATAAAGTAAATTTAGCAAGACTTCACAAAAATGGAAACCCTCGACATGGCTGCCACGTGTCATCTAAGAATATATCCATTTTCTCAACTTGGAATTGATTCACTATCCTTCACCCACCAGAATCTTGGAAACCACTCCATCAGTGTGCAGTGTAACCATGACATTACACCCTGTTCCTGCTATAAATAGAACTGCTAAATATAGTCATGCCAAAAATAGCAGTCCAGCTCTTAAAATGTAGGAAAGATGAAGAATGAACAGGTTACAGAACTGCTATGAGACTTTTGCCAAATATAGCACGTCTAAAAATAGATCCACTGCTAAAAATAGCAACATCTCTCATGCCAATGAAAATAGTCTCATCAGACTTGCTTTTCTGCAAGGAACCCAAATATATTCTTAGAATTGGCATGCAAGCCCTGAAAAACTAACTACTAAAAGTAGGAGTGCCATGAAACTGCTCGCATGTCAACTGAAATAAGCTCATCGGCATCGTGAGACCGCAAGGACCAATAATATGTGACTAACTCTGACATGCGGACCGCGAAACTCTGGCTCCTAGAAAATAGAACTGCTAAAAATAGGAGTGTGTCTAAATCTCGCGAAACTGACTCTGAAGTAAACTCTGATCACTGTGAAAATTGGATGCAACTGTCACTGAAACCAGCTTGACTGAATCAAGCTTGATCTTAATCCTCCAGTTGTGCAGGCAATCTGAGTTTGACACCACCACACAATCTGTCAAAGCAGATGGAGAAAAAATACTCTGAAAATATATCCTAAACATACCTTTCACCTCAGTTAGATCCAGGGCAAGAGAGCATCCACTGGCTGCAAACCAAGAACTCTGTTATCCACCTCTTTCCTTTTCATAAAGTCAAAATAGAATTTAGAAGCATCATCCCCCTATTGGATCCATTGCAGTTGAGAATGGACCCGGGCACCCCTAGCAATATAGTCCTCTCCCTTATACACTTCCATCTCCAACCGAGAAGATCCTCTTATGAAGATCCTCTTTAAGGAAGATGCACACCTATTCAAGTCTACACTGAGCCTCCCACAGCTCCTTTCTAGTTTTGTGTGCCATCATCCTGCCCCACCCTTTCCTAAATTTAACACTAACATACAGCAGCTTTCCACCAAAGAATCCAACCCTACTTGCCTACTGGCCCAGGGGAAAGATTCCAGACACTTTTAACAAGGGCACAAGATATTCTCTTACTCCAAGTGAGACACATTCAACTTAAACAAAGTAGAAGATGTTGAGTCAACTGAATTACCCACTGAGTTGACAGTATGATTGGATGGCTTCCTCACTTCCGGCTGCAGACTGGATTGTTGAGGTGATTTTAACAAGGTTGAGTGGGAGGGTGATTGAGGCGGTGGTGCAGGTTCAGTCACAAGTGGAGCTGAGAGGCTTGGTCTTGGTGCAAAGCTACTTATTTTTATGTTGGTAATTCTTGAGTATGTTTTCTTTTAATATGGCTTTTTTCTTGTCTGGATCACTGAGTCAGGAAAGTATGTGGCCCAAGATATGACTGGGAAATATATCCCTGCCAGATCTAATTTGGATGCAATTCTGAAATGAATATGGTGTATGCAAATCAATAGATCTGATAGCATAAGTTAAAACTTAAAAGGTTTTTTTCTTTTCTGGTTTTAATGATGATTAATGTGAACCTATAGCATAAGAAGAAACCAGAATCATAGCACTGATTAGTGTCTCCTTAGACTGAATGCAAGATAATTGTTTTGATTCCTAAGTATGGTGAGATTTGCAATTGGATATATAAATTATTAATTGATACTAACTTTACGGGACAAGTTCTCAACATCGTTTGGCTAGAGGCTAATTTACCAGGATATGGGTACATGGATGAGTATGGTATGGGTATAAAACTTAGTCAAAATTGTCAGATATGGAGATGGTTCAAAATAATAAATTTTATCCATCATATAAATACTAATCTAATTGGAAGTTGAAACATAGAAAATCTAGGGTGAATGTAGTGGTTCCTCATGATGATTAGGGCTTGAATGTGTACCTTTTTTTGTTATTCTTATCTTTATGTTGCTATTACTTGAGTAGCTTTTCTTTGAATATGGCTGGATTACCCAGTCAAGATAGCATATGACCCATAGGTATGGCTGGGAATTATATCCCTGCCAGATCTTAGTTGGATACAATTTTGAAAGAATCTGGTGTATGCAAAATCACTAGTTTTGACAGCATAGGCTAAAAGGCTTTCTTTCTTTTCTGGTTTTAATGATAATTTTTGGGAAAAATTATGGTACTGGTCAACTTCCTGAATATTCTGTCAGCACCTTACTGACAACTGATGTTAAAGTCAGTGTTGTTATTAGGTCTTGGTACACACCCCTTGAATCAGAGAGCTCTTTGGGTGTATAGAGAAGTCTCTTCATAATAGTCTTATTCTCTCGTTTCTAATATTTATTCTAACAGAAATAATGAATATAAGCCAATAAATGTTACATGCATTCACTAAATTAACTGTCAAATAAATTTCTAGGTGCTGCGGTTTTGCAGGTAATTTCATTAATATGTTACTTGATGGAAAAGAAAAATGACAGAGGACCTTTCTTGGTAGTAGTGCCTTCCTCTGTATTGTCTGGTTGGCTGAGTGAAATTAGCTTTTGGGCCCCTGGCATCAGTAAAATTGCATATACAGGCTCTCCTGAAGATCGCCGTCGATTATTCAGGTAACACACAGGCATCAGACTGTTCTGGTTTACTTGGAGACTTCCTCTTTGATGGCAGAGATTATGAATATCTGACTTTTGTTGCCTTTTCTGCATTTGTTTATGGTTGAACCAGGGAGAACATTTCTCAGCAGAAATTTAATGTGCTCTTAACTACATATGAATACTTGATGAACAAACACGATCGACCAAGACTGAGTAAAATTTTATGGCATTATATCATAATTGATGAGGGACATCGCATAAAAAATGCATCTTGCAAACTGAATGCTGAGTTGAAGCACTACCAAAGCAGTCATCGATTGTTGCTCACTGGAACACCACTCCAGGTTGGATAATTGATTTGTTTTCATTTGTTCTGAAATGTTGGTTATAGGTAACTAATTATTATTGATATAAATTTTTGTGAGTAACTCTAAAAGCCATTGCTGCTCAGTGCTTCCAGTTTTATTATTTCATGCTCCATTTCAGTGACTACTGTCAAAAGTTTCTTATAGGTTTTGCACTTGTACATTTTTGACTACCATGTTGTTTGGTTGTAAATACAGACTGCATAGAATATTCTAGTTGTGGGTATTTTTAGTGTTCTGCAAGTCTTCTTGTTAACATGCATTTTGTTCATAGAATAATCTCGAGGAACTCTGGGCTCTTCTAAATTTCTTGCTACCAAGCATTTTCAATTCGTCAGAAGATTTTTCCCAATGGTTCAACAAGCCCTTTGAAAATGCAGGAGACAATTCAGCAGATCAGGTAGCTAATGTTATATGTTGTT
This sequence comes from Picea engelmannii, assembly GCA_009831015.1. Lineage (NCBI taxonomy): Eukaryota > Viridiplantae > Streptophyta > Pinopsida > Pinales > Pinaceae > Picea > Picea engelmannii. Next base: position 932,458 of record ML776736.1, read on the forward strand.
GAAGGTTACAAGCTATCTATTTTTGAAAACGCAATAATTTTCTCCGAAAGTTTCATTTTCTCATCTCTTCCTTCATTGCTCATATGTAGGCTCTACTGTCTGAGGAAGAAAATCTTTTGATTATAAACCGTCTTCATCAAGTTTTGCGACCATTTATGCTTCGGAGACTAAAGCACAAGGTATGAAAAAAATTCAATGATATGTTTTGAATGTAAGTTTGTTATTTATTGTCGTCCTTATTATCTAAGAGAATTCTTATCTTTGCATGTTCAAAGAACCATCTAAATCGACTATCCACATTCATAGAGAAGACAAAGGAGCACTTGTTTATGGTTAGGATAGTTAGAGTAGTTATATTAGAGCCTGCATCTCTAAGAGAAAATATGATTTATGAATCACCTTTAATTGCTAACATTACTTTGGAATAGACTGGCATTGCTATTTTTCCTAAAAATTGAAATTCATACATTGAACATTAGAATCTCAAGAGGTACATCATAAGTCCTTAGAAGTCTTAATGTTTCTAGGGATCAAGATGTCAGTCTCTGTCTTCCTGAGTCCAACAACTATGGCCTTTGGTCATCACAATCCTTTATTTTCAGCAATATAACGTTTGTGAGCCTGTGTACATGGTTGCTAGGTCAAATGCCTGGAATCCAGTAGCTGCTCTGGACTTCTTTCATATTGGATTCCTAGTGGTACAAAGGGATCTTGCTACAATGGATTTTTGATATGGACAGTGCTTGTACCCCATAGCACATCTGTCTTACATTTATATTCCCAATGGCCAATTATGGCTACAAGTAGACATTTATCAAAGCTAAAATTAAATTAAATATTTAACAATGATGTTTCTATTGAGTAGCCACTCAAGTCATCCTCTTCTCACAGGCTACCAGCCATAATTGGCTTAGGTGGCAGCTTAAGATATATGTGATAACATGTATCTTATCACTACAATGGCAGTCTTATCGACTCTCAACAGTGGTTTCCCATGAAGGTGGATATTCTTCTATCCTTATTCAATATTGTAATGTACATAAATATACATTATGTAATAATAATAATAATAATAATAATAATAATAATATATTAAATAAATCCAAGGGTTGTAACCCTTCACCCTTGTGACCAGACAGTGAGTATTTACACTGTCATGAGATCTCCTTGTAAATCATCACTCATATTATTCAGTTGTATATATTTTATTTATTCTATATGGATTTCCTTCCCCTCTCCTATTTTGATTGGATGCTTTTATAGTTATTGGATATGTTTGTTTGTAATGGTGGTATTAGAGCCTGTTTGATCTCAGCCTTTGGCCACACTTTTTTATCAGACCCTTTCTGATCCCGCCCTTTGGCCACATAATTTTCAGAGTCAATCTGAAACCTGGCCCCTGGCTATTTGGTTTTGTGACATACTGTTTGAAGTTTGAACTAAAAAAATAACAGAAATTCTGTTGATGAAAATTCTTCTGCCATAAATTGAAGTGATGTAAAAATCATTCTTCCACTACATCTAAAAACACAATAAAACGAAAGAAGAAAGAGTGCCGCCATCCCCATTAGAAACAATTGTGGGAATATTCTGCAATAAATAAACAAATAAATCACTGAAAAAAATTAGCAGCCACCAACAAAAATCAGTGAACAACTGTTGCAACAAGCCACCTGTCTGTAACTTAGGACGTGAAAGAGGAAATTTCTGAGCAGATAAAAGGATATTATAAAAACTGTTTCCATTGAGTCTGCTGTCATCTACTGTATCCTGTATGCATATGGAAGACAGACATCAAATCAAGCCTCGCTGAAGAAGACAGGTCTCAAAACAATAGTGAATCCATCAAGTTTCTCTGATCCCCCTTGCCCTCGGCCGTTAGATCCAGGCAACCTTGACACCATTAACCTTATCGCCAGGTCTCTCTCTCTCTTGACAGATTCCTGACAGACTATTGAGTTGTCCACTGTCTTGGACACCCACTTTGCCCCCCTCACCCTTGGCCATCAGATCTGGGCGACCTTGACACTATTAGCCTTATCGCCAGATCTCTCTCTCACTCTCTCTCTCTCTCTCTCTTGACAGACTCCTGACAGACTATTGAGTTGTCCACTGTCTTGGACAAACTCACTTTGTATTTTCTATCACCGTCCCCTTGCCACGGTCACATATATGTATTTTTGAGGCTGTACTACTGCAGGTTTCTTCCTTCCTTTCTTTCTTTATGCTATTTTTGGCATTCTCTAGGAGATGTGCTTGCACTCCCACATCGTATTCATACTTGCTGTTTTCTTCAGTCCCATTGACCTACTTTTGTGGTCATTTGTTGGACATTAATAAAATTATCTTATCTTTTCTGAGGAAACTTATAATCCCTATGCTAATATAATCCACCAAATAATATAGTTCTCTTAGTCAATATTTAGTTAACAATGATTATGCGATTAGTAATGTCTACTGATTACAGATTTAAATAAATATAACGCTGAATGTTGTCTGATGAGAAGAATCATTGTGATATCTCTGCCGAGTCTTTCCTTTGGCTTCAAAGGTTTAGCTCACCTTCATGTTGTGGACCTCCGTTCAGCCAATTTTCTGTTTGGGGCTATGTCTATTGGTTGGCTGATGCAACAAACATTTTTAAGGTAGTGATATAGGTATGGTCATCTGCTGAAGTAATAAAGGATAATTTAGCCCGAGTTGTAGGATTTGTACTGGGATACACATGCATGCAGCTTATATAAATAGGAGTGTGGGCAATGTTTTTAAACTCGGACTCGGAATCTGTCAAGGGTCAACTCGGACTTAGACCCAGAGTCGGATCTGATTTCAATGGCTTGATATACTAAAAATACATAAAATATTTAAATTTTACTAAAAATATTATATTTTAAAGATTACAAACCATGATTCCAAAAATTTATTGAAACTTTGAAAGAAAGCATTATGAATAAATGAGCAACGACAAACATAAATGACAAGCAATGTTCTACCATCACTTATATTGGGATCCTCATCATTAGTATCATCCTTTGCCTCTTGTTTAGCCTTTGCCTCTACCTCGATCCTCTAGGAACATCAGTCAACACCACCCAGTTTCGATGAAACTACCTAATCTTATATGGTAGAAAAAGCTTAACATGCCTAATCAATGATTTTGGTTTGAGTGAAGGGTACATTTTTGCTAAGGCCATGACAGAGGAGTTCAACAATCAATACCATCAACATCGAGGTACATAAAGGGCTTGGTGCTCTTGATTAAATGCCAATCCCATACCCTCATACTTGATATAATCCAATGAAAATGTTGCAATCCTACCAATCCTGAAATCCTGAAAACTGTTAAGTCTGCTGAATTTTGAATGGGATATGAAATTCTATTTTCTCCATATGAAGTCCGATGAGGTTGGAACCACTCTCAAACATCCTGAAACAATTAATGGTAATGTTAAAAATTTACATAAAATGATGAAAAGGAAAGATAAAAGAAATGTCAACTTTTACTTCTCTTAAAAATTTACATAAAAGGAGGAAAAGGAAAGATAAAGGAAATGCCAACTTTTACTTCTCTTAAACATTACCATTAATTTCCAATGCTTTTGGTCAAACCCTTTTAAAGAAAAACTGAATTTTGCATGTTGGCGGGGTCCAGTACTTGCTCAGCTGAGTTGGTAGAGAATCGGCTGAGTAGGGTCGGTTTGGTATTGAACCAGCCAAGTCATGCTTTGACTCAGCTGGTTTGGTACCAAACCGGCCCTCTAAGCCGAGCAATAGGCCAAGTCAATACGGTCTCTGGTCAACTTGGCTGAGTTGACCAAGTCTGAGTTGACTAGGACTACTTTTCAATACATTGAGTGTGGGATCCCATTTTCAGTCTGCATCCCGGCTTCCTATCATTTTTCTTGCATGCAAGGCAGAGATGCAGGCTTACACAAACTAGTATGTTATCCAATAGCAAATTTTCTGTTTTGCAAATGCTGTCAATGATACATGATTTTGCTGTTAGAACTTAGGAGACTAATACATCAGTGTTCTGTGAATTTTCAAGATTTATCATGACAAGTTTGTTTTAACTTGGGCTATTATGCATTGGTTTCATTAAGGTTGAGAGTGAACTACCTGAGAAGATTGAGCGTTTAGTGAGGTGCGAGGCATCTGCGTATCAGAAGCTTCTCATGAAGAGAGTTGAAGATAATCTTGGATCTCTTGGATCTCTTGGACATTCTAAGGTTCACTGAAATCTCATTGAGTTTCTGTCTACTTCTTTTCATGTATAATCACCTTGTATATTTGGTTGTAAAGAGATGTTGTGTATCATCTATGTAATATCGATTCATTTCAATCAAACATTCTCAATCAATTATGTTTGAATCACATTTTCAGGCTAGATCAGTACATAATACTGTAATGGAGCTTCGGAATATTTGCAACCATCCATATCTAAGCCAGCTGCATGCAGATGAGGTATATCCCATAGAATAATATTAGATTGTAACTTGTTCTCTGATAGACGATGACATAACATAATATCTTATAAATGAGTTCTGTTTATTGATCTAACTGTTTTATAACTATCAATTCTATTATTCATAATAGAAGATACTTTATAATATGCTCAAGAGTATTCTTTTGTATTTTTCAGGTTGAAAATTTGTTGCCTCTACATTATCTACCTCCAATTGTCAGACTTTGTGCAAAGCTTGAGACACTCGACCGCATACTACCTAAGCTTAAAGCAACTAACCATCGGGTTTGTAACAATGATATATGATGAATGAACAAACTGAGTTTGAATTTTTTCCTCTTGATTTCCCTTTACAGATGTTGAGAAATGATCATGCATAAACACTATAGTAAACTGTATTTTCATAGTAATGTAATTTATAATAATACAGCAGTCGTCCAGGATAATTTTTAGAAATTAGATCTTGTTTGAGCAATTTTGTTTGCAATCAATTAGAATAAGTATTCTGTACAGATTTTATAAGGAGATTCATTAGGATGGAATTCATAATTATTTAAACTTTTCTTTCTGCTTTTGATATAGATTTTACAAATGCAAATATGATGCAGTTTAGCACCATATGTGCTACAGAAACCAGACGACTTGGGCAACTTATGTCTGTGAACAAATGTGATTGTGTTAATAAAAAATCATTGTTATCAGATTATGAGAGTACTTTCAAGAGGTGAGATCTCTCTATTTGACCCCTTCTAAACTTGCATGGGCTGATGATCATGCTTTTCCCTAAAAAATATGAGGGAAAAGCCCTGAAGTAGTGAACATTGGTTCTCTTTAATTTTTCGCTGTGCCATTTCCAAATGGAACTCTGTACAGAGTCAGGTAATCACCTCAATGCTTTTTAGATCTTCCTCTTCTAAGACCATTCTATCAGGCTTCAAGAAACTCTGAAATAGTTGAAAACTACGTTCAACTACTATTTTACGTATTAAACCCAGTTTTTGTCATGTCCACTCACTAGTTCATCCAGAATGGGGTAGGGTATGTATACCTCCGTAGACTTTACCAGTCAAATTGCTGGGCGGAGGGGGTCTCATACACGAATTTGGTATCTGGCTTGGCCGTGACCTTAAAAATAGATTATTATTATTATTGTGGTTAAAATTAGCTAGCTTATGAGGTTAACAGACATCATTGAGTTAGTTGACTTAGTACAGAAACAGAGTTCACAGGGTACTATATGATCTTGACTAATAGAACTATCAAGCAGCCAAACAAATGGTCAACTGGGAAGAATTGAGGCCAGTGGGATTGCTAGGAGAGAGTCATCCAGCAAGGAGGCCGTCCAGATGAATTTGAGGGTAGAGAGGTGAATTGGGCAAAGAAGAGCTAAATCATGGCTGTGCAAACTTCAAAGTCTAAAGATAAAAGAGAGAGAAACATGCATGTTATGCCTGATTCATTGTATTCTAAAGATTGATTTAAAAATTTCAACAGTCAAGAAGCATAAATGAAGGGATTATTAATGGAAGAAATTAAAGAATGCGCATCTTAATGTGCATGAGAGATTGAAATATATAAAGTATAAATAAGGCACTGTTAATAAAGTGACATAGTATTTTAGGATAGAAATAAAGTGACTTATGTTGTATGTAAGTTGCATGTTGTCAATGTAGTTAAGTTGTATTTAGAATTAGTGATAAGCTGGTTGTACAAGGTTTTGGTACTATGTCTCTCCTATATGTATTGATATCCACAAATAATGTGAATCAAGTATATCTTTCCCTCTTGTTAAATTGTGGCTTGCATTTCCAGTGTCACTTTCAGGAGATATTATCCGAGATGCACCTTTTAGACATGATTATTAGACCCACGGTCATCCATGGCTCTTTGTCTTGGATCCCAACTTGCTCTAGGCCCACTGGGCTTGCACTGAGAGAGTGCAGACCCGAATGTTACAATGCATCATTTAGTGTAAGTGGACTATCCCCTTGGGCATCATCCAAGCAGAGTTTGGGGCCCAACATTTGCACCTAGAGGACATTTTCCTTAATAGAGTTTAGAGTCTTGTTGATTTGACTTCGAACAAGGCTATTCTATTTTGCTCTTTGCCCCTTTGAGTACCTCTGCAGGCCCCTCTTGAGTCTTGACAGGTCCAATGTTCGTTCTAGAGGCCTTTAGGTTACTTTAGTCAATGGACATCTTCCTTAACTATCTTCCCCCCATTTTTCTAGACATGCCCGACTACCTCCTGCTGTTGAAAGAGGATTTGAACATGATTATCAGATTGGACATTTATAGATATTACATTAAGGTAACCTAGACTTACCTTCAAAGGGCCTTGAGTCTTGACCCTAAGATGACTTTCTACCAAGAGCACTTCATGCAAATGAGAGGGGGGTTTATTGTTTGACCCACATACACATGTAGGCACTGGATTCATGCCCTCCCGATCCCCCTTGGCTAGTTCAAAGTGGGTTCTCATTGGTTCCAAGTCAAAATTGATCATCATCTTCCTTGGTTGGATAGGATCTATGAGCTTTTCCATTTGCATGAGACAAAGTCAGAGGATCACCTCATCATCAGATGCCCCATTAGTATTGAGATCCAGGGGGTTCCACTCAGTGTTACACTTATCGCAATAATATCAGAATTATCATGAAATCATCGCCAAAACCCACCTTGGCGATAACATTGTCGATATTTATTGCGATAAATTCAATTTTGGAAATTGTCGCGATAATTTCCATATTTATCGTGAGACGACGGAATTTATCACCGTGCTCCTTTCTGGTGTGCTTTAAGTCGTGATTTCGGTTTACAAATTTAATCAGTGCTCTACACATTTAAAAATGCCAAAGCCATTGGACCCAGTGAGGGAGTATGGTCTACCTTATGATGGTCATAATAGAATGAGGTTGAATTGCAAGTTATGTGGTATGGAAATGTTCGGTGGAATCAACTGCTTGAAATACCACCTTGCCAAAATCGTAGGGAATGAAGTGGGGATTTTCCCAACATTTACCTTAGAAATTGTCCACATTGCAATCAATCCATTTTTTATATGAATAGGAACAAAGATCAAAGGGAAGAAATGAGGCTTGAGCTTGCAAATAGAGCTGCAAGCATCTCAGGAGTGGGGGAAAGCCAATCCTCGGGCTCACATTCAACAATTCCCAACTCCTTAGCATCATCACCTTTCTTTGTGCTAAGTTCAATGTCTAGGGGGCAACCTTCTATTCGGTTGATATTGAAAACAAAGGAGAAGGAAGAGGCCGACAAGATTGTGGGAAGATGTTTTCTATGGAGTGACATACCGTTCGACATTGTCAAGAACAACATATTCTTCCATTCCAAGTTTGAAGTTGCTGCTCTTATTGGTTCCGGGTACAAGTGCCCTTCCTATAATGACTTGGGAGGGCCTCTCCTTCAATGGGAAAAGGCTAATTGCACAAGGAGATTGGGTGAGCATAGGGAATCATGGTGTAATGTCCCTTTCCAAATGAGTCCTCTAGGAAAAATTAACGTAATGGCCTAAGTAATTCCTGTGGGCCATAGTTAGGGAAATAAAGAGAAGGGGATTAATTATTTTTTTTATGTCACAGGAGCAGGAATTAATTAAATTAAAAAGGGGACATTGAGCAAAAAGGAAAAAGTGCTTAAGTGACTATAGAGGAATATGAAACGTCACTTAAATTGATTAAAGGGTAAAAAGTTATGTTACCAGGAAACGGATACGGATACGGATCCGCCATATTTTTGAAAAGCTAGGATCCGAATACGGGGGGGAAACGCCATGTACAAAAAATATAATAATATTTTAATTTTTTTAAAAAATATAGTTAAAGTTAAGAATAAAACACATTCATGAATCACAACATTAGAACTGAGATCATTAGATAAATTGTAATTCTATAGACTGAAATCATGATGCATCATCTCATATAAAAAGGGTAATAGTAAATACAAAATTGAGTGCCTCATCACAGAACACTCTACTAGTATGATAATGTATAGTAGGTCCAACTACATATCCTAAAACGGGTCTACATTCTCATCATCTACATATTGCAACTCTACATCATGAATAGATGAGGGGTGTCCGAGAATGTTGTAAGCTGTAGCAGAAGTCTGGGTTGGTGGTTGGACATCCTCAAGTAGGTCGAGGTGTGACATGGCATTAAGTGTCATGTTTAAGTCAGAGATCTCAGGTTCCACGTCCCACATCCTGCTTCGACCCTTCTTATATGCTGGAGTGGAATGTGATAGAAGGCGGAGGTTGGAATGAACATACACAAGATCCGCAGCCTTCCCTGCTCCCAGTCTGTTTCTCGTCACTGAATGGATGAAGCCATATGTACTCCAATTCCTCTCAGCTGATGAGGAATTGACAACCTGCGATAACAACCTTGTCGCTAGAGTTCAGAGATGAATGCTATCCCCACCATGGAATCCCCACCAAGTAATAGAATCCATATGCCCTCGATCATCCATGGCTAGTGGATCTGAAAAGTTACCAGTGGACTGTACAAATGCTCCAAATTCCTCACGCACTTCTATTGCCATTCCCACATTCCTATAGATTTTCCTCAAAGCTGTCTTATATCCCTACACCTCTTCAGAATCCTTGTTTGGCGCTGCTCTACCTGGTAAAGACAAAATTCTGGAATGATAATACTTGGGGTGTAATGCATAGGCCAAAAGATGTAATGGTGTGGTCATTTTGTTCCACCTTTTGGTAACTATGTCCTTCACTTCATGGTAAAATAGTTCAAGGGGATCATCATCATTGGATTTGATAATTTCACTTATCCTTTCTAGCATACTATCTATGTTTTCATAGACTTCCCCCAAACAAGGCATATCTATATCAAATGTTCTGATCATGGTCAAAATTGGTTCTGTAAACCGTAGAAGGTATTGGACCTTGTCCCACCATACATCATCAAGAATGATAGACTTGATTCTTTGTCCTCTATCAGAAGGGGAAGTTCTCCATGACTCCCAAAGAGGGTCAATGACCATCGCCTGCAATGCTTGTCTAACCTGCACAAGCCTCTTTATGACTAAAGTTTGGGAAGCAGAACAGGTTTCAACAACCTACAAGTTTTGAAAAGTCAAATATCAAATTAGAAAACATATACAATTAAATTATAAAAATTAAGAAACCATAATACAAATAACGTTGATTAAAAATTGAGTACCTTGAGTAGCTCCAACTTTGCAAAACCCCGATATATGGCTTGAGACATGGAATGATTAGTTATGAACATTTGGATCTCCCTTGATGCTACATATATTTCATTGATCCACCCAATCTCGCCAATCTTGGCAAGCATAAGGTTCAATGAATGTACCGCACATGGAGTCCAAAAGATGTGATCATATCGACCCTCCATAATCAAGCCTGCAACTCTACAAACCTGTGCATTGTCCGTGATTACTTGGACAATGTTATGTGGCCCCACACTTTCTATTGCATCAATAAGAATTGTGGAGATGAATGTTGCATCCTTCTCTACTCCACTACAATCAATAGCCTTTAAAAACATTGCCCCTTGGGGGCATATTGCAATAACATTAATCAAAGGTTGATTTCTTTGGTCTCTCCATCCATTAGAGACAATGGACACCCCTGTTTCATTCCATGTATCTCGGATTGATTGTAACTGTCTATCCACAGATTGTCTTTTTGATGTCAACAAAGTGGTGCAGGCTTTTTCATAACCAGGGCTCTTGTACCCTTTTGGCGCTTCATTGACTGCCTTAATCATTTTTTGCCAATATGGAGAGCGCACCAAATTGAATGCTAGCCCATTTGCATAGATGCAACCTAAGTCACAGGGTTCACCAAACCTAAAGCTTGAGGTTCGAAATTCGGCGAACCTCAAAGTTCGTCGAACCTAATGCTGAACCTAAACGAACTCGAACCGGTGCCTGAATTCAAACCTTAGGATGAATTTGAAGGATAATTTTATTGAGGTTTGGGATGAGGTTTAATTAGGGTTCAATATATATAGCCGAACCTCATTCGAACCTTATTGGAAAATTCGAACCCGAACCGAACCTAATCCTTGCTGAACCCGAACTCGAACCTGAACCATGTGACTTAAGATGCAACGAGCTAAATGTTCATCAGCTACTTCTCTACCTTGGTTATTAAATGCTGTATCAAGAGATCCCAAAGTAGGCATTTTATTAGTCACAACTACTGGTCTAGATGGTGTTGGAGGCTTACTTGCAGAGCCTTGCACATGAACCTTTCCCTTGGCGTGTCTCCTATCAACAACAACTTGCAAAGATGCATAAAATTGAATTTTTGCATCACTCTGTAATGTCCCCCACCTCTTGATGAAGAGGGTTGGAGAGACTCAGTAGTCTAGTCATCCCCAATGAAAAGGGAAAAGTAACTCAATGAAGAAATAGAACACACGAGGTTGAGTTAGGAGTTAACCCTAGGGGTTAACTAACTCAACAGATAAACAGATTGGAGGTATAAAGGAAAGGAAAGGGCACACCTCTCACTCATCTTGGATTATTATTGCAATTTGCTTTTGGGCTCTTGAGCACACAGTTTTGAGGGTTTTGAGAATACAAACCCTAGAGGACAATTCAGTGGTGAAAGATTCCGCCTATCTTGTTCCAAGATTGGTTTCGGGGATGCAATACTCCACCCACACCATTCTATAGAAACTACAGGTACCATCACTCATCCATGACAACCACAACCGTACCCTTGAGGGTTTTCAACAAGAGGGCACATCATTGTTTGAAGGAAGCTCGATCCAAGAGATTGGTAGGGCTTTTGGACCTTCTAGCACTTGAATTTTCCTTGCAGGGCCTTGATCATCAGTTCTAGTGCATTTTGAGAGAGCTATTCTTGCTAGATGATTTCCTAGAGCATTGGCACGACTTGGATAGAAGGAGGGCACTATTGAGATTCAGATCTATTCAGTTTGGAGGGGTAAAACTCCAGATCTCACCTTGAGACTTCACCAGGAGGTTTCCCTTGACCCGATCTATCATCTTGGAGAGTTTCACAGTGATTGGAGGTCTCCTTCAACAGGGCCAAAATATTAGGGTTTGACAGTATTCAGGAGGCCGCAATTTTACTTGAGGATTCAACATTTGGAGGAGCAGACTTGGACATTTCGGCTTGAGGCTTCAGGAGGGGTTTTACTTGCCCCGATCTATCATTTTGCAGAGTTTGGTGCCATTTGCAGGCTTCCAGCAGCTAGGCCGAAATATTGGATCTTCACAGCTATTCAGGAGGGCGTACCTTCAACCAGGGGGGTTTGGATTTGACCCTGGTTCTTCTTGTATTAGTCTTCATTTTGTATTCAGCCTTTGGAGTCTTACATCTTCTTATCCGGAGCATTTTGTAGCAGCTCATATCTTATTTATTAGATCTATCTGATATTATTCCAGATCTACATCCTTATTGTATTAGGTTCTTTCTCATTAAATCAATAAAGGTCAGATCTATGCTGTTTGGTTCCATATATGATATTGCTTGTCATATCTTGTATTTCCATTGCTATATCTTCAGATCCGTGTTATATGCTTGTTAACTGAATCTACAAACCCTAAGACATAACTCAAGAAGTAAACTTGCAAGCAAAGACACACATATCAGTTAAACAGTGAGCAGTTAGTGTTCCAAGCGAAAAAATTGGCTTGGGAACATTACAATGGTATCAGAGCGTTCATCCTCCCAGCCAGTGGGGATCAACACATGCAAAAGTTCAGTGGTATCTATATGGGTAGACGTAGGAGGTAGGCAGGTGAACCAAAGGTCAATATGGAAGGTTCAGGTGAGGGCAATGAGCCACAAGTCTTAGCAACCTTGGCACAGGAACTACATCAGTCTATACTCCAGACATAGAGTAAGTTGGTCACACACTTACAGGAAAACCAGGAGGCATCACGTAGAAGTCAGAGTGAGTTGAGGGAGACCTTAGAAAAGGTAACTACAAATCAGGATCTGATCTCACAGGTACTGTTGGATTTGACTCATGAAGGAAAGGGGCCTGAAAAATATGCAAACAGAGAGGCTAGTGGATCTCATGGAGGGAATAGACAGCAGTAGGAGCATATTCCATATTATCATACTGAGGGACAGAGCCATGGAGGAGGTGCACCACGGGGAAAGACACACAGTAGGACCACCCATAGGCCCTACCTACCTTCATTCTTGGATGAACAGACACAACCAAACTACCAAGACGAAATTGAGGACAATTTTGCTCAGTATGTTAGGGAATATAACTCACTGAGCATAGAAGTCCAGAGACATATTACATTGGATCAGTGTTGTGGATTTAAACGCAGAGGTAAAACCAGGCTGTACCACAGGAACAACTATGAGTTAGAGCGTAGGGCTGGAAAAATGGAGATCCCCTATTTTGATGGGTCTCCCAAGATGATTGCACAGGCTTGGGTGCAAAAACTTGACAGTTACCTGCAGCTTAACCCAATGAGAGAGATGGATACCATCAAGTTTTCCACCATGTACTTGGAGGGCAAAGCTCATGACTGGTGGTACCATGGGTTAACTACACTTGGCCACAATCAGATAATGGCTTACACAGAGTTTACACAGAGGCTTATTGATAGGTTTGACCAGGGGGATCCAGAGCTACACTTCAGGGAACTCACCCAAATTAGGCAGATAGGATCACCAAAGGTGTATATTGAGAAGTTTTAGAGGATAGAAGTCATGGTGCAGGATGTGTCTCAGTCAAGATTCATGATGCTTTTCACAGAGGGTTTGATGGAACCCTTAAAGGGTTGGGTTAAGGCTTTCAAGCCTACCAACTTACAGGATGCTATATGGAGGACTAGAGATCTAGGCCCAACAACGAAATCTAAATTTATCCTTAGACCACCTCTAAATACCGGAGGAAGAGACCAAAGACCTCCCATGAATCAAGGAGGAAGAGACCCAAGGGGGTTTGACAAAGGAAGATGTAGGATGGATGAGAACACTAGAAGGGAACTGAGGATAAAGAAACTATGCTATACATGCAAAGAGACTTGGGATCCATCCCACAAGTGTATGGGCAGAGGCAAGGCCCACTACATTGAGGTAACTTCCGATAATGAGATGAAGATTTCGGCCACCTACAAAATATAGAAGTAGACCACCGAAACTGCAGAAGAAGGTACAGGTCCCGTCATGGCAACAGATGAGAAGGTTACATTGGCATCCATCAGTGGGGTACCCAAGTATAACACCTTCAGGATGAGAGGGGTACTGCAGGGACAAAAGGTTTTGGTTCTCATTGATGGGGGTGCTTCTCACAATTTTATTGATTCAACCCTAGTACAGAGGAGGCACATACCCACGGTGGAATTTGAAGGATTCAAGGTGGAGGTAGTAGGAGGAAGCACCATGCCTTGTAACAGGTACATTCCGGGAATGAATCTTACATTGGGCAGTCATGATTTAGCACAAGACTTTTATGTGATGGATCTTCCAGACACAAATATCATCCTTGGGGTTCAGTGGCTTAGCACGTTGGGACCAATCATCACCAACTACAAGACCATGGAGATGTCTTTCACAGAGGAAAGTGGAAAAAAGGTAGTTCTCAGGGGCATGTCAGGAAACACAACTAGGGTGGTTACAACAAAGCGAATGGAGGCCATTTTCAGAAGAGAGGACATTGTATATGCTGCTGAGTGTAGGAATTCAGTACGTGTGGAGAAGAAGGGAAAGGTTCACTATTCACCAGAGATTCAAAGAATCATTGACAAACATATCAAGGTGTTTGGACCCATTCCACCAGGAGCACCACCAGATAGGGGGTTTGAGCATATCATAGAGCTGGAAGTGGGAGCGAAACCAGTCATCACCACTCCCTATAGACACCCAAAGAAGTACAAAGATGAGATAGAGAAAGCTATCAAAAAATTGTTAGACATGGGTCACATTAGACCGAGTTCTAGTCCTTTTGCATCTTCAGTGGTACTCAATGTTACCAGAACCGAACCGGTCATTGAACCGGTCGACGCCAAAAACCGGAACCGAACCGGAACCGGATCAAAAAACCGGTCACTAAAAATACATAAAATATTCAAATTTTTGAAAAACAAATACATATTCATGTGCATCCATGTGAATCCAAACCATTATACACAAATTTGCAAAGTTTCTCATATATATTCATGTGCATCCATGTGAATCCAGATTCCAAACCATTATACACAAATTTGCAAAGTTTCTCATATATATATAACAAGTAATAGTGTATAAAACCAAAATAGCACTAAGAGTAATTGCACTCCATGAGTCCATATGAATAGCCGAATCAAAATACATCATCAAAAAAGACTGAAACTCAGACTCAGACTAAGACTCAGACTCAGAGTCATCATCTACATCCTCAACATGAGTAGACTCAACAGGGGGATTCCGAGCCTGGCTTGATTCCCCTGGTCCAGAAGGCAAAGATACAGTTGCAACATCAGTGCACACATTCTCTTGATGTGTTTGGGGATCCAAATCCATCTAGGAAAGGTTTTCATTGTCAAAAGTTGTTGGTTGAGTCTCTTTTTTTTTTTACTTTTTTAAAAAAAATTTGCAAATCCCCTCACTTTTCCGTACAAAACCGGTTTGAATGTCCGGTTTGAACCGGTAAGCCCTGTGAACCGGTCGGACCGGTCGGTTTTATCGGTTCCGGTTCGGTTCTGGTAACACTGGTGGTACTAGTAAAGAAGAAGGATGGAACCATGCGCATGTGCATTGATTACAGGGCATTGAACAAGAAAACAATTAAGAACATGTATCCCATTCCGAGGATTGATGAGCTATTGGATGAGCTTCATGGGGCTGTTTACTTCACCAAGATTGACTTGCGCTCTGGCTATCATCAGATTAAAATGAGGGAGCAGGATGTCCCCAAGACTGCCTTCAAATGTCTCTACGACAACTATGAATTCCTGGTGATGCCATTTGGATTGACTAATGCGCCAACCACATTTCAATCTTGCATGGATCACATCTTCAACAAGCAGTTGAGGAAGCACCTCCTAGTATTTTTTGATGACTTGTTGATCTATAGCAGGACTTGGGAGGAACATATTCAGCATGTGGAACATATTCTAGCTATCATGGAGGACCAATCCTTGTATGCAAAGGAATCCAAATGTGAATTTGGGATGACATAGGTCCTCTATTTGGGACACATCATTGGAGTAAAAGGGGTATAGGTACACCAAGAGAAGATCCAAGCTATACTTGACTGGCCCACACCTAAGACCCTCACAAAATTGAAGGGGTTTCTTGGCATTTGTTGCTATTACAGGAGATTCGTCAAGGGTTTCTCACAACTTTGTGCACCCTTGACCGATTTGACCAAGAAAGGGAACTTCAAATGGAGTTCAGAGGCATAGTTGACATTTGACAAAATGAAAAAGGTAATGAGCACGTGCCCAGTCTTAGCTCTACCAGACTTCGGCCAACCCTTCACAGTGGAGTGTGATTCCTCCAGGAAAGGCATTGGGGCAATGCTTATGCAGAATAGGCACCCACTTGTCTATGAGAGACGAAAGTTGAGGGGCCTTGAGCTTCTTTACACTATCTATGACAAAGAGATGTTGGCCATCATGCATGCATTGGCCAAGTTCAGGCAATACTTGGTAGGAGCGAAATTTGTGGTGAGGATAGATCATAAAAGTCTTAAGTACTTTTTGGAACAAAAGGACTTAAATGAGAGACAACATAAGTGGGTGAGCAAGATACAGGCCTATGATTTTGACATTGAGTTTGTCAAAGGGAAGAATAACGTAGTGGCTGATGCATTATCTAGAAGGCCATCTATTTATGCTATGACAGATATCTCAGTTGACTGGAAGGCTCACCTCTTAGTAGAATACTCAAAGAACCAATTTGCATGTCAGATGATGGATTGACAGATACAGGATGACAACTTCAGAATCATGGATGACATCATCTATTACAATGGCAAATTTTCTTGGTTCCTGAGTCAGCCTTTAAGGCCAAGGTACTGCAAGCATGTCATGATTCATCGGTGGCAGGGCACCAAGGATTTGTCAAAACATACAGGCAGGTAAGGGAAAGGTTTTCATGGAAAGGTTTGAAAGAATATGTGATGCGCCACATCAAGGAATGCACTACTTGCCAGGTAAACAAGGATGAGCACACACATCCAACAGGATTGTTACAACCTCTACCCATCCCAGAGCACAAATGGGAAAGCATCTCTATGGACTTCATCACAGGATTGCCAAGGGCACAGGGTAAAGATTGTATTTTTACAGGTTAACTAAGTTTGCACACTTCTTCTCCATTGCCATAGACTTCAGTGCAACACAGGTTGCAGATTTGTTCTTCCGGGAGATCTTCAGACTACATGGTTTACCCAAGACCATTGTGAGTGACAGGGACAACCGATTTATGAGCACTTTTTGGCAGGCATTATTCAGGTTGGTTGGTACGACCTTGACCCCTAGCACCAGTTACCATCCTCAGACTGATGGGCAAACATAGATAGTCAACAAGTGGGCGGAAGGCTACCTCCAAAATTATGTAGTAGGGCAGCATAAAGCATGGGTTAGGTGGTTGCATTTGGGAGAGTACTGTTACAACACCACCCATCATATGTCTATTGGTATGACTCCATTCAGGGCCTTGTATAGTTATGCCCCTCACTCCTTTGTAGAGATTGTCTTTGGTGACAACAGAGCTCCTATGGTTCAGGATTGGGTTTAGCAGAGTCAAGATATACTCAGAGAACTAAAGGATCATCTGCAAAGAGCACAAAATCAACAAAAAGTCTAGGCAGACAAGCACAAGGTAGAGCGTACATTTGAGGTTGGTGACTTGGTTTTTAAGGCTCCAACCGTAAAGGCATGCTTCGATCAAGAGAAGTGGAGTAGAAAAGCTCCAACCCCGATTCTTTGGACCCTACAGGATCAACAAGAAGGTAGGGGCCATGGCTTATGAGCTTGATCTTCGACAAGGCAACAAGATACACAACGTCTTCCATGTGTCATGCTTGAAGAAGGCCATTGGCCAACACATCACTCCGCTTGAGGTACTGCCACCCTTAGATGAAGAGAGGCAATTGATACTAATACTAGAGGAGATACTGGAGGTTCGGGAGAAGAATCTAAGGAGGCGGAGCATCAAGGAATACTTGGTCAAATGGAAGGACTTGCCTATTGAAGATGTTTCTTGGGAGAGTGAACATGTGATACAAGAGACAGGTTCAAAATTGCTTGTTGGCAAGCAATTTCTAGCAGGTGAGACTGTAATGTCCCCCACCTCTTGATGAAGAGGGTTGGAGAGACTCAATAGTCTAGTCATCCCCACTAGACTATAGTCTCATGCAGCATGGGGAAAAGTCAACTAAACTCAACGTTATAATATGAAGTTGACTTGAAAAGGGAAAAGTAACTCAATGAAGAAATAGAACACATGAGGTTGAGTTGAAATAGAAATAGAACAGAGAAACAGATTGGAGGTATAAAGGAAAGGCAAGGACACACCTCTCACTCATCTTGGATTATTATTGCAATTTGCTTTTGGGCTCTTGTGCACACAATTTTGAGGGTTTTGAGAATACAAATCCTAGAGGACAATTCGGTGGTGAAAGATTCCACCTATCTTGTTCCAAGCTTGGTCTCGGGGATGCAATACTCAACCCACACCATTCTACAGTAGCTACAGGTACCATCACTCATCCAGGACAACCACAGCCGTACCCTTGAGGGTTTTCAGCAAGAGGGCGCATCATTGTTTGAAGGAAGTTCGATCCAAGAGATTGGTAGGGCTTTTGGACATTCTAGCACTTGGGTTTTCCTTGCAGGGCCTTGATCATCAGTTCTAGTGCATTTTGAGAGAGCTAGCCTTGCTAGATGATTTCCTAGAGCATTGGCACAACTTGGATAGAAAGAGAGTGCTATCGAGATTCAAATCTATTCAGTTTGGAGGGGTAAAACTCTAGATCGTACCTCAAGACTTCACTAGGAGGTTTCCCTTGACCCGATCTATCATCTTGGAGAGTTTCACAGTGATTGGAGGTCTCCTTCAACAAGGTCGAAATATTAGGGTTTGACAGTATTCAGGAGGGCGCAATTTTACTTGAGGATTCAACATTTGGAGGAGCAAACTTGGACATTTTGGATTGAGGCTTCAGGAGGGGGTTTTACTTGCCCCGATCTATCATTCTGCAGAGTTTGGTGCCATTTGGAGGCTTCCAGCAGCTAGGTCGAAATATTGGATCTTCACAACTATTCAGGAGGGCGTACCTTTAGCCAGGGGGGTTTGGACTTGACCCCGGTTCTTCTTGTATTGGTCTTCATTTTGTATTCAACCTTTGGAGGCTTACATCTTCTTATCTGGAGCATTTTGTAGCATCTCATATCTTATCTATTGTATCTATCTGATGTTATTCCAGATCTACATCCTTATTCTATCATGTTCTTTCTCATTATATCAATAAAGGTCAGATCTATGCTGTTTGGTTCCATATCTGATGTTGCTTGTCATATCTTGTATTTCCACTGCTATATCTTCAGATTTGTGTTATATGCTTGTTAATTGAATCTACAAACCCTAAGACATAACTCAAGAAGTAAACCTGCAAGAAAACACACATATCAGTTAAACAATGAACAATTTGTGTTCCAAGTGAACAAATTGGCTTGGGAACATTACAGACTCAAACCCGGTCCTGGTTTTCCATCTGCATCATTTGGACCAAGACATACCGTCACCCCTGTGTTAGCTAGCCTAGTGAGATGGCCCTTCATCCTAGTGTATGAGCCATTCTTGATGTTTTTGCATTCACTGCATCTCCATTTATATGAACCACCCTCGGGAGCTTTGCCATCGATTTCCACATACTACCATAAAGGAGATCTCAGATCTTTAGTTGCCCCTCACTCTGTTGTGATGGCTCCTTGCCTATAGCATTGGGGATATGGGGAATTTTAAATTGTTATAAGTAAGAGCATATGTACTAAACAATAATCAAGTTGAAAAATCTCACTATCAAGCAAAAATGAAAAATCTGACTGTAAACAAAGGAAGCCCAACACTTATATTAATCCTCTAACACTTATATTAATCTCATTCCAAACTTGCAACTTCCAGTGGATTTTAGTCTCAGCATCAACGGAGAAGACCTACCATAAATCATTCAAGACACTTTCAGGATTCTTTAGAAGCTTTTAGAGGCAATGTAACCAAACTTCTAACCTTTAAAGTTTATAAATTATATGGCCCATAAATATTCCTCATAGGAAACTAGGAGCTCTTAAAGCTTCACTAATCAAAATTACAAATAAAATCTACATAAATGATATCAGATAAATGATAAAACTTTAGTCCTGTTAATAACTTGAATGTGTTGACAAGAAAAAAATAGGGAAATATATATACTTTATAGTTAACTGTTATACCCAACATAGGGGGGCAAACGACACATATCAGAACTAGGAACAGGTATATGACATAAACTTCTATAGCTGCAATACAGTCATCAAAATGCAGCCTCCTTGTCTCTAGTAAAAAATATGGTGCCTAAACAATAGCTTAGTAATATTAAGTTATTAACAGTGTTACTGGTATGAATTTCGAATCCTTCATGTGCACACAAGCTAGATTGCGATTTGTCAATGAGCAACATTTCTGCCAGGCATAAGTCTTCCTTGTTGCCAATATCTATTCACCTATAGGCTATGGATAAGTCTTCCTCGTTGCCAATATCTATTTAGTGTTCACCTATTGATAGTTTTAAGAATCCATAGTTTTTGGGAAGTGTAGAAATCATAAATCTGAGTTCATCTTTAGACTTTATTGGCCCTGTTGACCACCTATTCAACTAGGGGGTCAACTCCATGTACCATGAAGATATGCACCTAATGGTGCTACCGAGTTGAAGACTTGTTGGTTCTACAAGACAGTTTTGGCCTTCAACATTTTGTTGTAATTGGAATTTCCGCTCCCCTGCGTGGGATAATAATGTAATAGGTCTACATGGATCATAGTTTAAGTCAGTTGCATTAGGACTTCTTCATTAGGAGAGTTCCTTTCACTGAGTGTTTTTTATCCT
>ML776736.1:961925-976149 GCA_009831015.1 Picea engelmannii
AATGGATCAAAAACACTATAGAGCATGCCAAAAGCATCACAAAGTACATCTACAACCACTCATGGGTTTTGAGCCTGATGAGGAAAAACACAGAGAAAAGAGAACTTCTTAGGCTTGCCATCACTAGATTTGCAACTCACTTCCTGACATTGCAATCTATGGCTTCCCAATCAAGTAACTTGCAAATGATGTTTGCATCGGATGAATGGAATGAATCTCAGTGGGCCCGCAGACCAGATGGCAAAGACACCAAAAAGAAAGTTAATGATCCCAGATTTTGGAAAAAAACAGTAGAAATTGTGAAAATTGCCAAGCCACTTGTTAAGGTGTTGCGGCTAGTGGATGGGGAAAAATTGGCCATGGGTTACATTTATGAGGCTATGGATTAGGCAAAGGAGCAAATAAGGGTAGCATACAAGGATAGAGTGTCCAAGTATGGGCCTATTTGGGACATCATTGATCGTAGATGGAACAATCAACTCCATCGCCCTATACATGCAACTGGGTATTTCCTGAACCCAAGGTATAGTTATAGAGCACAGCTTGGAGAAGATGTGACTGGGGAGGTTAGAGATGGCTTGATTGATTGCCTTGAGCACATGATCCCTTTTGAGAGTGATCAGTTGGAGATACACTGATAGATCACTTGTTTCACTAGAGCCACAGGTACCTTCGGCAAGTACCTAGCAAAGATTGCAAGGGATGTGGATGAGCCAGGTAACAATTCCAAAGTTTAAACTTTAAAGTTCAAGTGTTTAAATTTTATATACTTTATATTTTATTACTTCAAGGAACTAAGTCGACTAACTATGTTTTTTGCAGCAAACTAGTGGGAGTCATTTGGCAGCGATTGTCCTCAATTGCAAAAGTTTGTAGTTAGAGTGTTGAGTCAAACTTGCAGTGCTTCTGGGTGTGAGTGCAATTGGTCTGTCTTTGAGAGGATTCACATGAAGAAGAGAAACCGCTTAGAACAGAAACGGTTAGATGATCTAGTCTTTGTACAGTACAACCTCCGGCTCAGGCGCAACCAATTGTTGAACAAAAGACCCGATACAGATCCTATTGTGTTGGATGATGTTGATCCAACTTCAGATTGGGTAGCGGAGACTCACCCACCAGAGTTTGATGTTGACCATGATTTGGAGATGGAGTTTGCAGGGTAGGCTCAGATGGATGTAGATCCACTATTAGGGCATTGCAGTTCGATTCCAGTGTCAGACATGGCAGGCCCTAGTGGAACTGCAGGCAGGCGTAGTCGCTGTCGTATACCTTGTGTGCCTCGTCGCGGTCGTACTCATACTACTACAACTAGTACAACTTCAGAGTGTGTAGTCACAAATGTCCCTGATGGTGATGAGTCTGAGGCCAAGGCCGAGTTCGAGTCAGATGATGATGTTGAGGGCGAGGATGCCCATGCCATTTCTACTTCTAGCAGTAGTGATGATTGATCGTTGATCATGTTGATCAATGAGATAGTGACTTGTAGTCTTGACTCTTGCTAGTATGTGTTTTGTTGTTGTGGCGAGGCCATTTTGACTCTAGAGCCTCCCTGATTATGTATTTATGTTCCGATCTCTAGATATGTATTGCACTTGGTGCCATTTTGATATATTCATGAGCATACTTTGGATATTTTGTCTCTAATTGTCTCTAATGCTTTGGAAACATGATTTAAAATCTTAAAAATATATTTTTTCGTTAAAATTTAAATATTTTATGTATTTTTTAAAAAAACTGGTTCATTGAGACCGGTTCGACTGGTTCATTACCGATTCCGGTTCCGGTTCAGGTTCGATCGTCGACCGGTTCTGGTACTGGTTTCGGTTTTTAAAACTATGCTCTGTGTACCTCTCCCTTCAAGTAACACTCTGGTACTGCCCCCCAAGCTAATCGATTAACCCATAGGTAGGGAGTACCCAGTGTTTGGACCTTAATTAATTAATGGCAATAAATGGGCTTGGAAAAAGGGATGCATTGAAAATGAAGGTGCAACACACCCTCTACACCCATAAATGAGACATTACGATCCCTTGTATGTCACGAACTCCATTCCCAAAAGTCTTGTCCCCATCCATGTCACCTTCTCCACATGACTTAGAGAGGGGTCCATTTGGGAAACAGTCTTAAACTTTAGGTTTGATTCACCCAATAGGTTGCATTGTCAACCCTCCCGTACCTAAACTTGGAAAATTGCATAGGGTCTTTGAGCACTTGTTTAGTTTGATGAGGTGGTTTTTGATGCACATGCTTAGGTGGATCTTTTATTGATTTGATTTATTTATCATGATGCATTTGACTTGAGATCCTTGGAGGGCATATTCATTGTCTTTGCAGGACCTAGTTGGTGGACAGTTTTGGAAGAACAAGCCTGGCTTGGGCTTCCTTGGGGCATGAATCCCACATGATGGATACCTTGACCCGCACAACCGGATGATGATGACAACCTTTGGAGGCTTGAGAGACACCTTGAAGGACCTCACTTAGCCCCTACTAGCCCAATGTTTTGCTTCTAGAGGCCAAAACGTCACACTTGGAGGGCTTGATGTCACCCTAGGGCTAGGGTTTGGTGGTGGAGATGGACACGTGGCATTTTGGGAGGAAGAAGACCCTTTGCATGACAAAGATGAGCCTAGTGCATGAGGAAGGAGCCTTTGGAGGCCCAAGGATTCATCTTCTATCTCAACGTCCACCCAAAAATGCCAAAAACGTCACCCTAGAGAGGGATGACGTCATACTAGGGTTTCTTATGTGCAATTTTTAAAAGTTAAATTTGAATTTATGATGTAAAGGGGAGAAATAAGGGTTGTTGACCACTTGTTTTGTGGTTTACCCTAAAGTTAAGTGGACAAACACTTTTAGGAGGATTTGTATAAATAAGAATCATTTCATTTTTTATATAACTCTCCCAGGAGAGGATACTTGGCTGAAATTTGCGCTATCTTTGGGAAATTTCATCTATCTCTCTTGCTATTATCTCTTGTGGTGATTTTCTTTGGCTATTGGATGAAGAAGTAAGGCGCTATCTTTCTTGGAGGCTATTTCTTGCTTTATGGTGGATTTTTCTTGGTTAAAAGGAGTTTATCTTGTTAATGCTTGGACTAGGCAAGGAATCTTTCATGTTATTGCTTCTTTTCTTGGTCACAAGGTTAATTTGTTAAGTTTTTGGGGAATATAAGGGCATACAACCCCACTAAGCCCATCATAGTTGTCTTGGAATAATTGGTTGCATAAAGGAATACTAGGAGAAGTAACAGGGCTTACACCCTCCAAGGTTTTTCCTAGCTAGTTTTGTTTGCCTTGGGGAGTGAAAGGGCTTACACCCCCAAGGAAGTAGCACTACTAGCTCTTTCATTTAAAAAAGACTCCACAACCCAATAGTTAAAGGCACTAATCTCTTGCATTGGAGAAATAAAATCATTGCATTGGGATACGTAGAATCACGAGATATTGCAATTGTTTAAGTTGGGATCTTTTCTATATGCTTTAAGCTTGTCAAAGCCTCTAGGGCATCTAGATTGGTCAAGTGGATCATGAGCTATAGCTAATTAAAAACTAAAGCCATTAGGACTGCAACAAATCATCTTCTATTTTGATTCTAACTTGCAATTGAACCGTGGAAATATGATAGTAAACCATCATTATCATTCCACTGGTAATTAGTGAACTTTTTGTTGGCTTACTTGCTTGTTTTCGTGGTTAAAATTTGCTGTTGTAGCAAATCTTTGCTACAACCACTTGGTTGTTACAAGCTTACTCAGAAAAATTCATATAACAGTCCTCTAAAACCACTAAGGCTTGTGCTAAAGTATTGGGGATTAATCTACATGTTTTTATGCTTCATTCTCCAACAATTATTTGATGCTTTGAGTGGTTAAATCTGCAGTAATTGATTATTTTCTTTGCTGATATATACTCTTGTTTACTGCTGTAATTAGGGACAACAAACTTAATTTGCTTGTCCACTTAACTTTGAGCTTGTATACATGTTTCTTCTTGTGTCTTGGGCAGGTACAATTCCGTTCTGCAGGTTCCCAAGCACTTGGGAACCATAGACCATCCCTGAGACTCGTTATCAAGCCACTTCTCACTTAGCAACTTGACCTATAGGGGCATCATTTCCATCGTGTCACTTTTCGTCTCATTTCACCCTAGGGTCACTCGAGATTCCCCCCTTGTGTTGGATTTATCCTTCAGTAAAGCGAGGGGAGGGTTTATTTGAGGTGACAGTGGGTAAGCTCTCCCACCGCTATCGCCATCTTGTGGATTGGGTTGGGCTTTTCTCAACCTACAGTGTGTGCGATATTAGGGCTAAGGAAGCTACTCATCGGTACTATAAGGACAAGGGGATAGAGGGATTCATTAGACGAGCCAAGATATGGAGTGTGATTGATGAGCGATGGAACAATACTCCATCGTTTGATTCATGCAACATGGCTCTACCTCAGCCTCGCATTGTCTTATGCATGTGGTTTTAGGTTTGATGCAGAGGTTATAGATGGACTTTTCCAATGTGTTCAGAGGATGGTTTGACTCCCGTTGAATGCTCAGAGATTTCCAAACAAATTGAGATATATAAGTTGAGTGTTGAAACATTTGGGAATGATATGGCTATCCAAGATAGGACTACTAGGATGCCAGGTAAGCTACAAGTAAAACTTGTTTCAAACTTTCAAATTTCAATGTCTTTCCTTTCTATCTATTTGTTACTTGATGGAAATACAATTCGTTGTCTTTCCTTTCCATTTATTTGTTGTAGATGTTTGGTGGGAAAACTATGGTAGAAGGGTCCCAGAGTTGCAAAAGCTTGCCATTCAGGTGTTGAGTCAAACTTGTAGCTCTTCAAGGTGTGAGTGCAACTAGAGTGTCTTTGAAAAAATACACTCCAAGAAGCACAACAGGTTAGATGTCCACTGCCTCAATGTCATGGTCTATGTCTACTACAATCTCAAGTTGTGGGTGAGGCAGATAGAGAAAGTACCTGACACAAATGTCGTTTCATTGGATGCGCTCGACATCACGAATCCGTGGAGGGTGGAGATAGAGAGGCATGTCATGGAGGAGGCACTTGAGTTGTTGGAGCATGATGCTGATGAGTTGGAGGAGGAGGAGGTGTCAGAGGATGTTCCACTTCCAAGAGAGATAGATTTGTAGGAGGAGGACATTGAGAGTGCGTCGCAGCCAGTGCCACCATCTCCACAAAGACAAGAAACTAGGGGAAGAGGTGGAAGACATCCCACTTCAGCTTCAACCTTATCCCCATGAGTTGCACCTTCCACCACAGGCTCAACCTCGACACGTCCACCAATTTCTTCTAGAGGAAAAGCGCAAGCGGTGACCTTTACCCATAAAACAATAAATTCTTGATAACAATAAATGTAACATCAGTTCCATTATCTTTATCAGTTCAAAGATGGTTATTTTAGCTACTCTTGGCATTATTTCGGCTCCATTGGAGAGCACCCTCGCCTCTTTGTCTTGGAATCAATATTATTTTATTTGGAGGTTGTTGTGGAGGAGTTTTCTTGGAAGGCATGTTGCTCATGGAGGGCCACACGTGTGGCTTGTGCATGCATGTACTTGGTCTCCTTTCTATATTTGGAGATTCTTCTTGGAGGGCGCACATGTGGAAGGTTTCCTCTTGTTATTTTTATAGGTTTTATCTTGGAGTGCACCCTTTATTACTACCTTGGAGAGCGCACTTTGGAAGAGAATATTTTAATTTTGATGGAGTGTTGCATATTGGAGGTTGTAACTACTTCATTACTTTATTATTTGTTGAACTTGTCTCATGGAAGTGGTTACTTGAGGATGACTATTTTATTGTATTTGCATGCATGCATCTTGGAGGGAACACTTAGTGAGTTCTCCTAGGTGGACCTTGGAGAACATCCTCCTATGAAAATAATTATTTAATGTATATTGTTGATCTAACACCTTGGAGCGTGCATTGTATGTGGACCATTTGGCATCTTGACTTGGTATTGAACCTATTTTAGTGGTGCACCTTCTCTCTCTTAATGATATTTTGCATATTCTTTGCTATTTTTGGATGGGGCAACCTCTTTTGGAGAGAGTAGTGGCCACACTATCCACTTGACATGGTCACCAAGATCTAGCTACTCCATTTGTTTATTATTTATTTTATTTGTCATGGGGTTAGTTGGAAATTTATTGTATTATATTGTAAGAGGGATTAAGCTACCTCTATATAAAGAGGAGTTTCTCTCCATTTCATGTGTAATTAGAGGTTGGAGAATATGGTAAGATTCATAAGTGATTGTGTTATCGCACAGTTTGTAGATAGGAGAAGAGGCTACAAAGTAGAGAGTCAAACTGGCGTAACAAGAACCTATCCCACCCAATGTCACCACGATGGGATGGTTCTTTCTCTTTAGGGAGGTGAGGCCCAGGGGAGTGTTGATATTATGGTAGCTGTGGGAGGCATTTACCTCCACGTGTAAACTTGACAAGGATAGAATACTCCGGGAAGCAAGAAGAAACCCTAATGAGTTGGCTAATAACCCTAGAAGACTTGTTGGCTCAAGAAGATAATTTATATTAGGTTATTAGCCTCCAAGAGAAGAAGTTGGCCAGAAATAATAATATATACTGAACAGACAGATACCCAGAACGAGAAGTCGGCCCAGGCAGTTAGCCATAATTAGTATAAATACAAGAGGCCAGTTCTCATTCTGGCAGGCAGTCTCAGAATTGCAGAGCAGCACTTGTGCGCACTGCAGTTGCCCAGTTTCTGCGCAGGTTTGGAGGAGAGCCGCCGTTGCAGCTGCTGCAGCTAGCAGTTACGCTTGGACTATCTTTTGGCTAGGGTTTGAAACATTTGATCATCTCTTGTTGGTGCGCTATCCTTGGGGAAAGGTGCGCTACCCTTTGTTTGGCTATCTAGCCTAGGGTTTGCTTCCAGAGTGATTCTCTGTCAAGGTTAAGGTGTTCGGAGGGTGGCTTCGGCCTATGGTTGGGTGACAATAGAGATATTGTCAATGGTAAAACGAGCACATCCATTATATTCTTAACAGGTTATGGGCCCACACCTCCTTCATTTAGTCTAACTGCTGGAAGGAAACATAGCCTCTAGGATATTGAGCTCGCTGAGGAACTGTCGCTAGGGTTACTAGCAGAAGCAGCTTCCAAGACACTGTCGCTAGGGTTACTAGCAGGAGAAGTTGTAGAAACCCTAATCCTCTTGTCGAGGCACCTTAAGTGAAGGGATTGACCTAATCTCTGGACAGATCAGTGCGCCCCAACCTAGCGCATCTCCTGATACTCTCAGCAAGCCAAGACGTGAAGTTTGAATTTGTGGTCAAATCTAGGGTTTGACCAAGTCAAAGCAACCATGACTTACTCTATGAAGTCAGAGAACAAGTTAGATGGAGCTTCTAACTTCAGAGCGTGGAAGACAAGGATTGATCTCATCCTTGCTAAGAATAAAGTGTTGGATATCGTGAAACCAGAGTTTGAAGAAGGGAAAGAGAAGGAACCGCAGAACATTGCAGCTATGGAGAAGTTCAAAGACGGTGACATCAATGCCATGAGTATCATAGTGGATTCTATAAAAGACCACTTGATACCCTACATCGCCCATCTTGACTCATCGAAGAAGATGTACGATGCCCTAACAAACCTCTTCTTAGTCAGAAACATTGGACAAGTAATGAGTCTGAAGAATGAGCTCCATGACATGAAGATGAATGAGATCAACTACAAGCTATTGAAGAGATCATTTCAGATAAGGAATTGGTAAACATAGTACTCAATGGCCTTCCCAAGACGTGGGATGCATTTGCTGCAAGCATGAACACAAGAAAGGAATATCCGACATTTGAAGAACTTTTGACTTGCTGTGCTCAAGAAGAATCAAGGATTAGTGCAAAAGAGAAACCCCAAAAGAAGTACGATGATCAAGCCTTCACAGCAAGATTCAAGAACTTCAGGAACAAAAGGAAGTTTGGTTCAAGAAGGAAGCCAAATCAAAAGAAAGACATTTCAGAAGTACAATGCTTCAACTGTCGAAAGTATGGTCACTATAAGAATCATTGTCTCGAGCTATAGAAAAGAAAGGAGAAACACGAAGCATCAATTGCCGAAGAAAAGGAACCTACAGAGAAGACTAAGCAGGATGGAAGAGACTTCTTCTTCTAAAGGTAACAAAACTCTTCTTATTTCTTGTACATATCCTGTTTGCATCATCTCTGTACATATCTTGTATATCTATGTCTTGGAAGATAATGTGTTCCAAGAAGAACTATACCTATGGAAGAACAACAAGATAAGAATGGATATCATTAGATAATACACATGAAAGGATGAAATAAAAATCATGTGGAAGCTATTACAAGATAAGCCGAATCAATCATGAAGAGACTTAGAAGAAGCAAAGACCGAAAGAAGTCAACAATCGAGAGGAAATTGGAAAAAGACTTATGACATTTTTGTAGAAGACAACAAGACGAAAGCGTGGACTCTGTTAGACAAGAGAGCCAATTATATATTGCAGAAGACAATAAGGATGCAGATGGAAGCGTGGACTCTGTTAGACGGAAGGAGCCGATTATATGCACTCATACATGAAGCAAGAATTAGGAGGGAGCTAATCTTATGATCCATAGAAGATGATGAAGTATATATCCATGATAGCAGCCATGAAAGACAGTACGTATCCAATTCAACCTCAGAAGAAGTCTTCTTCGAAGAGAAGCATTAAAGTATCCCTAGTTGTCCATTCACATCTGTGATCCTATGATGAAAGGAAAATGTGGAATCTTTAGGGCATGGAATCTATAAGAAACTCCATGGACCCAAGAGCTAAAGAAAAACATGAAGAAGAACATGAAGATTCCAAGAAAGAAAGAGAAGCCAAAACAACCAGTCATTGTATCAAGAATCACAAGATTGTCAGCCTGATATAAACTCAATAAAAGCAATCAAGCAGAGGAACTGAAAGTCGTGATGAAGAACAATGTATGGAAGACTTATGAATGAAAGCATTGCAAGATCCAAAACTAGGCGTTCTCCCAGATGGAGGGAGAAGACTATGATGATTACTTGTTCCAGTAAACCAGACTTATCTCTACATGAGTCATTATATCATCCGCAACATCCATGAGTTAGAGTTCTACATCAGATGAATGCAAAGAATGTTCTCCAGAAAAATTGAATAAAGAGCGTATGAAGAGCAACCTCAAGACTTTGAGGCATACCAGAAAGAGACCCTTGCATGCAGACATGAGAAGACAACTTGGTGGAGAACCTCCAGTGCACAGCAGAAGCGTGGTGAAGATTTTCTATAACAGAGATATTGTATCAAGATGATTACTCAGTAGATCAGATCTCATGATGACAGAAGAAGTGCCACATGGATATGTTCCAGTTTTCCATCAATGATATACTCTATTGATCAGAGCTACATGAAGACTTCATAGAAAATCAGTGTTCCAGACTAAAGTTCATTTAAAATCAAGCATTACATTATCCGTGATGAAGTCCAGAAAGGAGATAGTGGTTCTCCAATACATATCTCCACAGATGAGCAGATAAGCATACATTTTGGTAAAGCTTCTATCCAAGATGAAAGAGTTTGCATACTCAAGCTAAAGCTCGTGGAGATGACTTCCTTATTGAAAAAGGAAGAGATGACTCCCAGGTTGGGAGGGAGCACTGGAAATATTATTGAGGACATTCATTTTCAAGATTGAAAAATAGTCCATCTTGGACAGATTCTTTCATGTTCAGAAAGTGGATTGAGATTTCTGACGGACAACAATTTCCCATTGTGGTTAACATGAGAAATGGTCCAGATTGCTGATGTATCATAGACAGTGACTTCCCATTGTGGTTAACATGGGGAGTGGTCTAGGGCAGTCTCTCTTTTTGAGGGTTACTCAAGAAGACTGGCCCGCCTCGCCGGACAGTGATTTCTCACTATGGTTAACATGAGGAATGCTCTGTTTTGGAGGTTGATACAGGACAGTCTTTTCCTCTTGTGGTTAACAAAGGAACTGGTCCGGACAGTCATTCCTTAGGGTTTATACATTCTCTCCAGTGTGAACTTTGATTAGTGTAGGAGGAATGGCCCAGGGTGGGGAATGGTCCAAGCTCAGCAATCAGGGACAAGCATTCCTTAGGGTTTATACATTCTCTCTAGGGTGCACTTTGATTAGTGTAGGAAGAATCGCCCAGGGTGGGGAAGGGTCCAGGTTTAGAAATCAGGACAGTTATTCTTTCTTGCTTGAGAAGAATAGTCCAAATATCTCATTGCTCTACTTCGAGGGTAGATATTCTTTCATATCTCACAGATGTGAGTGAAAGATTGACCCAGATGATTCAATTTATATCATAACATTGTTTCTGTGCAGGTTGATATCAGATAACTGTTATGAATATTGTATGACAATAGATGTATACTACTGTGGTGGATGTGTTCCACTGTTCGTGACTATACATTACTGATCAAGTACTTGTTTGCTACTTGGTGTGGTAGTGTACCACTGGATTGTAGTTATGTACTACTGTGGATAGACACAATTGTGTACTATTTTGTTCTGATTGCCTTGAAGACTATCAAGCAGTTTATTGGAAATAATTATCAGCCAGATGAATGATGAACAGAGATTTTCCAGACAGAAAATGGTTCAGAACATTTACTCTTCTAGATTAGAAGAATGGCTATTGTATCACTTTGTGGAGTGAGCATTATGTCAGATTACTCAAATAGAGTATGGTTTCGAGAGATGATGCAGCTGATGATGATGATGGTGCTCATGATCTAGTCTATATAACTATGTTGATGCTATCGGGTGAATGGTATGTTTTGTGCTCAAA
Source organism: Picea engelmannii (assembly GCA_009831015.1). Lineage (NCBI taxonomy): Eukaryota > Viridiplantae > Streptophyta > Pinopsida > Pinales > Pinaceae > Picea > Picea engelmannii. The sequence goes on from ML776736.1 coordinate 972,762, forward strand.
GACCATTACCTGTAATACCTCCCTAGCTAGGAGGGATTGTTGATATTATGGTAGCTGCGGGAGGTATTTACCTCCACGTGTAAACCTGACAAGGATAGAATACTCCGGGAAGCAAGAAGAAACCCTAATGAGTTGGCTAATAACCCTAGAAGACTTGTCGGCTCAAGAAGATAATTTATATTAGGTTATTAGCCTCCAAGGGAAGAAGTCAGCCAGAAATAATAATATATACTGAACAGACAAATAGCCAGAATGAGAAGTCGGCCCAGGCAGTTAACCAGAATTAGTATAAATACATGAGGCCAGTTCTCATTCTGGCAGGCAGTCTCAGAATTGCAGAGCAACACTTGTGTGCACTGCAGTTGCCCAGTTTCTGCGCAGGTTTGGAGGAGAGTTGTCGTTGCAGTTGTTGCAGCTAGTAGTTACGCTTGGACTATCTTTTGGCTATGGTTTGGAACATCTGATCAACTCTTGTTGGTGCGCTATCCTTGAGGAAAGGTGCGCTACCCTTTGTTTGGCTATCTAGCCTAGGGTTTTCTTCCGGAGTGATTCTCTGTCAAGGTTAAGGTGCTCGGAGGGTGGCTTCGGCCTATGGTTGGGTGACAATAGAGATATTGTCAATGGTAAAACGAGCTCATTCATTATATTCTAACAGGGAGACATCCCCGGTGACCTAGGGTTTTGAAGAGGCTAAAGGATAATCAGACAATGACAAGTTTCCCCCTTAACAGATCACCACCAATCAGATGTTCCCGGCTAAACAACCAATAATAAAGTAAAACCCAAAGAAGTGTACCTGCCTGGAACAAAACAACAGCAAACTGATACGTGCAAGCTATTCTATGGGTTAGTACTTCATATAGAGATTATCTGATGTTCAATATAAACAATTTGAAAGTAAATGTTGACAAAGTCAATGTTTACAAAATAGTAGTAAAAATAAATGTCAGTTCACCAATAAATACTAGAACGATATGGCATTCAATGCAACAAATCGATACTTACTCAATTAATGCCTTTAACTACCATTCAATTGCTCATAAAATGAAACGCTGCTGGATTAAAGATGTAATAACCAAGGATGACGTCAGCAACTAGGGTTAGTAAGTTAGCTAGAGCTGGGAAGTGACACATGAGTATTATTGAGGCACACACGAGGAGGGTTGTAACAAAGAAGAGCAAACCACAAATTGCAGGCACTATAGGAGTCACAAGAGTCTGAGATTGACCTTGAAGTAGGCAACATTGCACACATGCTGTGATTAAGACTTATAGCAGAAAGTGATACTAAGGACTTGACCAAGCCGTAAACAGTAGAGATGGCACATGGTTGGTGACACAAATTGCAAGACATGTTTGTAGCATGCAAATGTTGAAGCTGAGACAATCTTGTAACTACATGAATCTCAAGGTTTGAAACTGGCATAGATCCCAATCCAATGAACTGTGAGTTTATTTCTTTGATGGACAAAATTTAATGATGTTGATGTCACCACAACAATACTTTATGAATTTAAGTGTGTTAGACATCAATGGAGTAGATTCATAGAAAGTGGTAGATACTAGATAGTGGAAAGTCCAATGTTAATGTTCTTTGGCATTGAAGATACTAGCATTTGTGTTTTTCCCATGTTTCCTTTATAGGTAAGAAGACAAAAGGAAGATGGAAAACATGCTTGCTAGGGAAGAAACACAAAGAATCTATTGACATGGGAGTAGGCAGACTGTTGGAGATTGTACATGTCAATGCTTGTGGCCCAACAAGAACATTTGTCAATATCATTATCATGGGAAAGGTATCTTTTGCTTCTTGTTGGTGATTTTTCACAAAATTCATGGGTGATCTTTCTTAAGCAAGAGATGGATGCTTTAAATAATTCAACAAAGTTGAAGGAAAAGGTAGAAGTAGAATGTAGAAGGAAGATACGTTTTTCTCGTTCTATAGTGGACACAATTTCATATATTTGCTGATTTTTATAAGAAAGGAGGAGTTTAAAGACGTGATGATGAAAGAGAGAGTAATTGTGTTAGACATGATGAATATGTTGCAAGATAAGCTAGTTCCATATGGAGATTGGGATGAAATGATGAATACAACAATCTTTTTGTGTAGGAGTCCCCAACAAAACTGTAATAGAAGTCACACTCGAGGAGACTTGGACTAATGAAAAACGGAAGGTAAACCATCTAAAAATATTTGGTTCAATTTCTTATTATGATACCACATTTAGAAAATTGTTATTTGTTGGTTATGTTAACAAAAGGAAAGCATATGGGTTGGTGGATCCTTGCAAAAATGAAGTTGTTGTGAGCAAGGATGTTAGAATCAATAAAAGTTAAGATTTGAATCAAATTGGTGACGATGGGTTTGTGGCTGATAAATCTGTAGATTTGCAAGGAGGATGAGTGCTGAAGGTTGACTAGTCATCATGCAACATTTTGCTGCTTGCAAGTATCGTAAGAGGTGAAAGAGCTCTCACAATCCATTGGTTGAGGAGTTGGAAGGCTTGAAGGTACGACGAGAAAAGGTCTCCCACAATCTAGTGATGGAAAAAAAGGTGGAGGGTTGGAAGATGACAATAAACCAAATGAGTTGGATGTATCAAGATTAGTCCTAACTATTGCAAAGTAGAATGATTGGTGGAAGAATGTGAGTAGACCACATGATCAGACACAAGTGGTTGTGGATCAGCCATAAGAAGTGCAGGTTGTGGGTGTGGATGAGATTCTTTCTAGATCATGGTAGGTTTTAGAGGCTTGGCTCATGATTTTTATATTTGTTTTTTACTCAGGCATGGAAGAGGACAACTTCTTGAAGTTGAAATAAGCTTCTACATCCATGTCATCATCTACTATTCTAGTATATAAGTTGAAAGTTTCAACCAACATTATCTCTCATTCGATTGGAGAGTTAGTGATTGATCAGGTGGTCTGGTTATATGTCATGTAGCCTACATATTTACTCATTTGTTTGCAATTTCAAATTTTGATTTTTGGAGTGCATTTGAGAGGCATGCTACAAAAGTTTGACATGTTTGGTCCAAACAGGTTTGTATTCTAAGACAAACATTTGTTCCTAGAATAACCATTAGGGGAGGGTGTTAGAGTTATCATTTATCATTAGGTCATATAATACACTTACATTGTACTTTAGGGTAGAAATAGAGTGTCGTTATATGTAAGTTACATGCCATTAATGTAGTTAAGTCATATTTAGAATTAGTTAATAAGGTAGCTATATGGGATTTTGTTAGATTTAGGGTGAGTTTGCAGAAAATTAGTCTCTTTTAATTTTTCTCTAATTAAGGCAAGTTAGATCTGTAAATCAATTCACAAAAGAAGACTTCAGCAAATAGAGGAGTTCTGATCACATAAGCATCTAACTCCA
>ML776736.1:979639-994021 GCA_009831015.1 Picea engelmannii
GCCATGACAAAGGAGTTTAACAATTAACACCACCAACATTGGGGTATATCGAGGGCTTGGTGGTCTTGATTAAATGCCAGTTCCATACCCTCATACTTGATAGAATCCAGTGGAAACGTTGTAATCTTGCCAATCTTGAAATCTTGAAAACCGTTGAAGTCTGCTGAATTTTGAATGGGACCTAAAATTCTACTTTCTCCATATAAAGTCTAATGAGGTTGGAACCACTCTCAAACATCCTGAAACAATTAATGGTAATGTTAAAAATTTAAGTAAAAGGATAAAAATGAAAGATAAAGGAAATGTCACTTTTACTTTAAGAATTTAACATTACCATTAGGGAACGCCTTGGGAGCGGGGGGGAACGCTCCCTGCAACTATGCTCCCATAGCTAATGAATATCATTCATTACATGATGCAAGTAACACTAATTGGAAGTTTGGGGGCCCCACGGCCCCTTTATTTGCCTAACTTCCCTTTGAAAGCAGCGGAAATCTGGCCGTACAGGCGCGATTCGGCTCCGAAACGCCGCCGGCCGTACTGTACGATGTTTCCCTTTCGAGAAACGTCGTACGGTACGACCAACAACGTTTCGGGGCCGTACCGTACCCGTTTCGGCGTACCATACCGTTTCGGGCTCCGAAACAGAGGGGGGGGGGGGGCGTTNAAACAGGGGGGGGGGGGGGGCGTTTCCTGCAACATAGCCCGAAAGTATTTTCACCTAGCTAGGGGAACACTTTATGTGATGTGGAGGGCTTGTGGTCCTCTAGTTGCTTTGATGCATTATGGTTGACTTACATTTGGATCGTAGTGGATGTATGCTTACCTTGGGATCTGTTACCACACAATCTAGCACCTTAGTGCAAAGCATTCACAAGGCACCAAGACTAGTGGAACATCAGAAGATGTCACCACTGTCACCCAGGAAACAACTTCCCTCTCTTTAGTGGAGGAGTAAATCCAACACAAGGGAGGCTTCTCTAGTAGCCTCCAAGAATCCCTAGGAAAAACACTATCAAGTCTTTTCCTCTCGGGTAGCTACTCAATCTATCACCAATAAAAATAATATAAACAAGGTAAGGTTAAGGTGTTAAGATAGTGCAATTTCCAGATTTGAAGAGATGAGGATCTAGGTCAATTTAGAAGCTTTTCCAAGTCAATTTAGGCTCAAGAGGATCCCCAAACACTACAAAAGAACAAAAAGCTAAAGGCTGTTGTAAAACTGCAAAGAAAAATATTGAATTACAACAGAAATACAAGTTATTACAACAGCAATAAAACTAGCCTTTGAATAAGTAATAAATCAATGAAGAAAGAGGGCTAAACAATGAATTGAACTAGGGTTTTATTTATCAACAAAATCTGAAATTAAAGATGCATATAACAGCCCTAAAGCCCTAGACATTCAGCCCTAGAAGGCTGAAATAACAAATCAACAATGCAATTTAGGGTTTAAAGATGATATTCAAGTCAATAATATGCATGAAAGTCAAAACGTCCTAGTCCTTTATGGCTGAAAATGAATATTTACTATTATAAACCCGTAATCTAACCCCTAAACAATGAAAAGAGAGTAAAATTCAAAATTTAGTGATTGACTATTGGGAAAATAACTAGTGCCTACTATATTTTTGGGCATATGGGGTCAATTAAGGACTCCTTTGAAGAGATGCGAGTGGATCTAGGGTGATATCTAGGGTTGTTCACTACTAACCCTAGAAGATCCTCCTAATATGACAATTCAAGGGAAGGTTCTTCACTAGTAACCTTCCAAGAGTTTTAACAAGAAGGGCTTGTTCAAGAAAGATCCAAGAGAATGCACAACCAACACTAGAGAGGCAACGTTACACTTACTTAAGAAATATTTGATCCCTCAAAACCCTATCAATGAACATCCATGAAGTAGTAAAGGCATTCACAAAGAATCCACTCCAATAAGTCGCTCTAACTAGTCGGCCATAGCATTTTGTATAAACTATAAAGAGAAAGTAGTACTTGATAAGTAGTGACGAATCTCCACAGGTAGCAATGATTTACAAGTGAGAAGTGCTTTTCTTATTTATATGAGAGATCACGCACCCTTCTCATCAAATAGAAGCCCTAAAAACATAAAATAATGCCTTTATCTCTCACAAACCCTAGAGATAAGGCAACAAGACATAAAATATACATGATACATGAGTGGATAGGTCACTAAGATCCCCAACAATGCCTCCAAGATGAAGTAAAGTAGCTCAAAAGTCAAATTGTCCATCATAAATGAGTCCTCAACCTCACATGTGTTGCACGTGTGGCATGAATAAGTGGACAACTTCACCAAAACAATGTGTAGGGGAGTTAAAAGGTGAAACTTTGCCTTCAAGGGGTACAATATTTCATCTCCAAGTGGCGTATCATGCCCCAAGAGGTGTGACGTCTCATCAAAAGGTGCCATATCATCATCAAAAGGTCCAACATCCCCTCAAAAGGTGCAACGTCCCATCAAGAGGTGTCAAATCATCATCAAAGTGCAATGTCCCATCATCATCAAAGTGCAATGTCCCATCATTAAAAGGAGTCACATCGTACCCCATAGGTGTTAGGGTGTCTTGTTAAGGGAGCTATGTCATCAAAGGGATCAATGTCTTCCCAAAAGAGTGGAATGGCCTCTCTCAAGTGGTGGGGATGACCTCCATGAAGTGTGCTAGTAGCCCCTCAATGTCCTCCAAAGGACCAAGGTGTCAATCAAGTATGTGGCTACGTGTAATCCATCGTCCAAGGAGGGGCTCATGTAGTCCAATACACCATCAAAGCCAGAGGCATGTACACAAGTAAAAAAAAACATATAAAGTGAGTCATGCCAATGCAAAATCCATTAGATAGATCAGATTAAGTATCCTCTTCAAACTTCACACTAGCTTACAAAGTTATACAATTTGCCAAGTTTAGGTATGGGAGGATCATAATTACCCCCTACTAGGTGTGTCAGTACCCAGGATAAGAAGTATGTCCCAAGAAACCCATCAAGTAGCACGTGCAATGGCATATAGTATGGTTTGGGATTTACTTCATGGGTGGTGGCATAGTCATGAAAGGTTATGTATGATAATCATCCTCATGAACACCTTTGTATGAGGGAGAGCTTAGGCAATGAGTTACCCTTTCCTCGACATTGTGTCTTTCCAAACCCCTATTTGCCTTTTTCTTTATTCATGGAATTTTTTTGGCTTTTGGTTTTCATTTGCTAAGTCCTTTTGTTAGGTATGCATTCATTGCATAGGACTTGGGGTGACTGCCTCTTTCTTGGTTTTTAGACTTTTCTTTTCTTTTTTCTTTCTTTGCTTTGCTTTCTTGTTTCTTTGCTTTGCATTTTGAATTATAACATTTACTCTTTCAATGTCATTTTTTTTTTAATAACGCTGGATCAACCTCGAGTATTCTAGCTCCTTCTTCTTATGAGGATTATGAGGCATAAACCTGTATGGGTGACATATGACAACCGACGCAAAAGATAGGATGACAAAGGGGGGATATATGGGGTATGTTATGTATGGACTAGGATATGGACACGTTGCCCATATTAAGGTCCCCCAGTAGTACAACTTTACCCAAGAGTGACAACACTTGATTAGGAGATGATGATGACCACATAGGTGAAACAAGGAAAAAAGTATAAATTCAAAGCATCATGATTGATTATCCAATTCGACCCATGATCACAATTTTCATGCCCCAAACATTGACATTATCACTCAATATGAAGTATTAGAACAAGGTACTTCAGTGTGTAATGCACCATCTCATATGGTGTGAGTGAGTTGAGCATGTAATGGAAAGAATTTGTGGGCAACTGTCTTGTGGAGAGTCTTGAATGTCATCATCGGAACTACTGTTTGAAATGTGGATCATGGAGAAAATTTCTCCTCTAGTTACCCCTAGGTGCGAGGGGCTAATAGGATCAATGCTAGGGAGGCACACTTCTTGATGTGGTAGTTGGCACACATATGGCAATTTGACATCTTCTACAAGGGTGCAATTGTTGAGGAGGATGGGTGCTTGGGACATGTGGAGTGACCACCTTGGGAGAGGGTGTTATGCACTTCGAGGTTAGGCATGAAGCCCAAGGAGTAGTGGAGCCACGTTGTGCATATGTTGAGGGGAAACGTTTGAGTTGAGGAGCCATTGTTGGAGGGCACATCATCTTGCTTAGAGGAGCTCTTGACATGTGGACACCTAGACTTGGAGGGCACACCACCTCGGGGATTTTACACACCCTATTATGCCATTTGGCCTTCACACTTAGTGTAGCAAGAAGATCAAGGCTCTCCGATTTGGCCCTTTAAAGGTGTTGGAATAGGTAGGTGATAGTGCCTACAAACTCTTTTGACCCCCATATGTGTACATTTATTCAATAGTGAATGTGGAAAATATGAAACTCTATGAGTCATCTGTTATGTGGAATAGGTAGGTGATAGTGCCTACAAACTCTTTTTACCCATGTATGATGTAAACTCCTAAAGCATTGAGGGACTAGTTTTGTGCACTCAAGAAGGCTAGCCACTATCACCACAATAGCTCTTCCTCACATTTCTAGTTGGCTCTTCTCCAACTTAAGGGGGGCTTCCCTAAGGATAAGATTGCTAAGGCTAGGGAGTCGAGTCACAAGGTGATTTTTGAAGTGTAAGCCTTACCAAAATGTATGGTAGTATTATAATGGATTATTGAGTGGTGTGAGAACAAAAGGTGATGGAAAACTCATAGACTAGTGCCTACCAAATCTTGGGCAAATGGAGTCAAGGAAGATCACTCTAAAGAGGACTGTTATGTGAATAATTAAGGAGGAGAGGGATACAAATAACATAGCACAATCAACCTTAATAGTGCTGGAAATTACTATAGAAATAAATCTTGGAGAGCCATATTAGTACTACTCTTGAACAAGTTTGATGAAGGTGTTGCGCTACAATGATATATTAATCACAACAACAACTTGTTTGATGGTGAAGAATTAATATATGCAGAAATATAACAAAAAAAGGAAAGAAGGAGAATCTCCACACATTTCTCCTATCCAAATGATAGATGCTCAATTACAAGGCCTTCACAACACATTCTTTGCAAGAGATTCCTATAATCATCCAAGAACATTAAAAACATGAAAAAGTTTAAGCCTCGGATATGATAGAATGATACCTCCATTCTTCCATTAAGCTCGCCAAAATGATGTACAATGTAGCCAATGGGGAGAGCTCCTCAATCCCGTAATTCCCAACCATCCAATGGAGAGAGAGAGCTTCTCTTTTATAGAGTGAGTTTCTACTCTCATACAAACAAAATTATTATTTCCTAACTAACTCCATGACAAGTCAAATAAATATTATAATAATGGAGTAGTTAGATCTCTCTTCAATCCATGGTTGACCATGTTATTGAAATATTCTTGATCCAGCTGATCTGGATATCTACCATTGAACTACGGTTTTGGCCACTGAATCTGATACTCTGGGGGTTTTTGAATGCGCTTGAGTTACTATGTGAACATGATTGGTGATTTTCGCCTGTGTGTTCTAGTTTATTATGTGTTTTAGCAGTATAAGACAATGCATGTTAAATAAGGACAACACAGCTCACTGATATATATATATATATATATATAATGCTGAAAAAACAGGAAATATAATAATAACTAGAAGCATATATGATAATCGTCAATTAGATCTCATGGATCGTCACTGGAATACAAAATAACTGATAATAAATACCCATGATCAGAAGAATGGGTGTTGGTCTGCGCATGCACAGATAGATCGGCAAAACGTAATTTGGCAGCTCACGGTAACTGTTGTAGAATTAAAAAAACTCGTCCTGATGGCGATGCCCGTCGGAATGAGCTGGAAACTGTCTCAAAAGATGCGCCCTGGCCTCTATACTGATCTTGATGATTGTCGGACTGAAGATCCAACCTCTGGAGCTCTGGATGTCACCCCCAGGGGGTTTGCGCACCTCCTGGGCTCAATGAGTGTGCCCTAGTGATTCCACCGACGGAATCTGACGATGTATAGCTCAAAACGATCGTCTTGGTCTCCTATGTAATGGGTCGGAAGGGATTTCTCAAATCTGCCTCGGAATGTCCCCTGGAACCCCAAATGTGCTTCCTCTGGAGTTGTGCCCTAAATGACTGTTTTCCGCTTTCCTGAAGATTCCACGGTCGGAAATTGATGACATATGGCTCAATAGGTGCGCCCTAGCTAGCTCCCTAATGGGTCGGAAGGAATCGGCCAAATCTGAATTGTCAGAAGTGGCCGCCGCACAAACCCTCTCTCAAACACTTATGCCCTCACTGGCTGAGCTGCGCAATCACTGAACTGGACATTGTAATGCATGGTGAAATACCTGGATGGTATCTTCGATAGGCTAGGGTGTGTTTCTCAACACCGAAACTGATCAATGGTGGTGGTTTCCTCCAGAAATCCACAAAACAACAAGGGGGTCGATTTCATCCTCCTCTGCAAATATCTCAACATTAAATCATAACATAATGAGGAAGTAGGTTGAATTCCTCCCTTTATACTCTTCCCGATCTAATTCACGATTGACTTCACTTAAGCTCGATGCTTTTCCTCCTAAGGTGAGTAATTAATTAATTAAGTCCCCCTTTAGCACCTTTTCGTTCTAATTCTTCGTTGACTTAGGCTTAAGTGACTTTTCCTGTACTTTTTGGCTTAATTCATCGTTTAGCTACCAAATCACCCTTATTTCTCCCTTTGTTCCTTGTTTGTGCCTGACTATAGTCTTCGAGAACACATAGACTACTAAGTCACTCCCTGCTGGCCTACTCTTGGGAACGAGACATCACAGTCCTCCCTTCCCGAGATTGATTGTCCTCGAGCAACATCAATCCTGGGTGCTGCAAAATATGCTCTCCCTCCCATGTGGCATCCTCCACTGGAAGACCTGTCCATCTAACCAAGCATTCCCTGATGACCCTGCTCCTCAACTTGCGCTTTCTCTGCTCGAGCACCTCCTCTGGCACTAGCTCCAACTGGCCCTCCTCATCTAAGGGTGGAAACTCTTCTGAAATGTTGATCTGTTGCCCCACGACCTTCTGAAGGCAAGAGACGTGAAAGACGTTATGAATCTTGCTACCCTATGGTAGCTCTAGCTCGTATGCCACCTTGCCTATCCTCTTGATGACTTTGTATGGCCCATAAAACTTCGGCTTCAACTTCTCTGCTCCACTCCTCTTCAAGGAGGACTGTTTGTATGGCTGTAATCGCAGAAAAACCAAATCCCCTACCTCAAAATTGTGCTCGACTCTCTGCCTGTCTGCATAGATCTTCTGTTGGTTCTGAGCTCTCTACAAGTTCTCCCTCACTTCCCGCAGAATTCTCTAACTCTCCTCCACCTAGTCTTTGGCAACCGGGACCCTGCTATCCCCAAACACAGTCTCCACAAAAGAGGGTGCATCGTATCCATACAATGCCCTGAATGGTGACATCCTAATAGACATACCGTAAGTTGTGTTGTAGCAATACTCACCCATGTGTAACCATCTCACCCATGTGCGTTGTTTCCCTCCCACATAGTTTCTTAGATACCCCTCCACCCATTTGTTGACGATCTTTGTCTGTCCATCTGTCTGTGGGTGGTAGTCGGTACTCGTAGCTAACTGAAGCGCCTGCCAACCAAAAAAACTCCTCCCAAAATCTATTGATGAAGCGCCCATCTCTATCACTGAATATCTGCCTGGGTAAACCATGCAACCGAAATACCTCTTTGAAAAACAACTTTGCTACCTGTATGGCTTTCTAGTCCGTGGGTATGGCAAAGAAATGTGCAAATTTGGTCAACCTGTTGACCACCACAAATATACAGTACCTGCCCTGCACTCTTGGAAGGCCTGTAATGAAGTCCATAGAAATGCTCTCCCATTTCTGCTCTGGAATGGGTAGAGGCTGAAGCAACCCCACGGGGTGTGTCTGCTCGGACTTGTTTTGTTGACAAGTCGTGCACTCCCGGATGTGTTTCAGACTTTAGTACATCATCCTTGAGACCCTTCCATTGAATCTCTCCCTGATCTGCCTATATGTTTTGAAGTACCCCTGATGTCCTGTTGTAGGCGAATCATGACACATCTTCAGAATTTTCCCTTTTAGGGTAGATTCTGGAACCAAATAGATCTGGTCCTTATAGAAAATGATGTCATCTAGAACCCGCTACCTATCATCCACCACCTGTTCATCCATCACCTCACAAGAAAATTTGTTTTTGGAGTATTCCACCAACAAATGTGCTTTCCAATCTATGCAAATGTCCATCATCGAACACTTTGGTGACCTCCTGGACAAGGCATTTGCTACGACATTCCTCTTTCCCTTGACATACTCATTGTTAAAGTCAAAGGCTTGGATCTTTGAGACCCATTTTTGTTGTCTCTCACTGAGGTCTTTCTGATCCAGGAAATACTTGAGACTGTTGCGATCAGTCTTCACTACAAATCTGCTACCCACTAGATACTATCTAAATTTGGTTAAGGCATGCATGATTGCTAGCATTTCCTTGTCGTAAATAGAGTAGAGTCGTTCCGACTCGTTGAGCTTCCTGCTCTCGAACATAATGGGATGGCCTCCCTGCATCAAAACTGCTCCAATCCCCACCCCTGATGCGTTGCACTCTAAGACAAACGACTGCGAGAAGTCTGGGAGGGCTAGAACAGGCATGTGCCCATAACCTCCTTCATTTTATCAAATGTTTGTTGTGACTCCTCTATCCCATGAAAAACACCCTTCTTAGTGAAGTCTGTGAGTGGTGCTCCCAACTGTAAAAAGCCCTTGACGAACCGCTTGTAGTAACTGCATAACCCAAAGAATCCCTTCAATTCTGTGAGGTTCTTGGGTGTTGGCCAATCCAGAATGGCCTTGATCTTCTCCTAATGAGCCTATACTCCCTGCTCACTGTTGATATGACCCAAGTACAATAGTTCTCTTATGCCAAACTCACATTTGGATTCCTTGGCATATAATGACTGTGCCTGCATAATTCCCAAGACCTCCTCCAAATGTGCCAAATGCTCATCCCACGTCTCGCTGTAGATCGATATATCATCGAAGAACACCAAAAGGTATTTCCTCAACTGTCCTTTGAAGGTGTGGTTCATGCAAGACTGGAAAGTGGTCGATGCATTGGTCAACCCAAATGACATGACCAAGAACTCAAAATGTCTGAAATGGCATCTGAATGCAGTCTTCTCTATATCCTGCTCCCTGATGTTGATCTGATGATACCCGGATCACAGATCAATCTTGGTGAAGAAAACTGCCCCATGCAACTCGTCCATCAATTCATCTATGCATGGAATGGGGTACCTATTCTTGATCGTTTTCTTGTTGAGAGATCTATAATCAATGCACATCCGCAATGTGCCATCCTTCTTCAGTACCAGAACGACTGAAGAGGCAAAAGGACTCGTGCTGGGCCTGATGTGCCCCATCGCAAGAAATTCTTTGATTGCTTTCTCAATCTCGTCCTTGAACCTCTTGGGATGCCTATAGGGCGCGGTGATCACTGGTGTAGCCCCTGCCTCCAACTCGATTGTGTGCTCAAATCCTCTATATGGTGGTCTCCCTGGTGGTATTGGCCCAAACACTAGCTCATACTGACTCAGAAGCTCTCTGATCTATGGATGGTACTGCTCTCTGCACTCTGAATCCTTTTGTGTGGTGATCAAACACTCTGCTGCATAGGCCACATCACCGCGACGGAAGATCCTCTCCATCTGTTTTGCCGATACTGCTCGTGGTGCTCCTGTAGACATGCTTCTCAATACCACTTTCGATCCACTGGCATTTCTGAAGGTCATAGTCAACATCTGATAGTTGAACCGATTCTCCCCCAATGAATATAACCACTGTACCCCCAATATTGCATCTGTATTTGAGAGGTCAACTACATAGAAAGTGTCTGTCATGGTGTAGTTGCCTAGTTTGACCTCTAGGTCTGGGATCATGTCCAAACATGTCATCGTGTATCCATCTGCCACTGCTACGTGCAATCCCTCAAATTCCTCAGTGCGTAACCCCCTCTTGGCTACTAAGGACGCATCTATGAAGTTGTGGTTGGCCCCACCATCAACTAAAGCGGTCATGCACTACCCTTGTACAAGGCCCTTGAGCCTGAGAGTGTTGTACATGGGTACTCCTGAAAGGGTGGCTATGGTTCCCCCTTTCACCTCTCTACGAGGTTTTGTCTCCTCCTTGGGATGTGCCCCTATCGGTATCTGAGGTCTCTTCGGCTGCTGCTCTGGCTCATGTGTGGTCTCATCCTATGAATCACTGTTTGGCCGTGCCCGGATATCCTCATCCTCCTCCTCACTGCCAGATTCCACTTCAATGTAGTGGATCTGTCCATTTCCCATGCATCTATGCCCTGGGACCGAAGGGTCTCTGCAAGAAAAGCAAAGCTTCTTCCTCATCAACTCCCGTCTCGTGTCATCATCCAGCTTGGGCTTACCCTTACATTCCCTTTGAGGATTGTTTTGATCCTTGTCTCTTTGTGGTACAAAGGGTTTGGTAAAGGTTTTGAGTTTCATCACTGAATCTCCAATGTCTCTCGTGCGCACAATGGCCTCATGTAAGGTGTGAGGCTTGAAAGCCTTAACCTAGCCCCTCAACAACTCTGTCAAAGCCTCAATGAACAACATCACCAATCTGTGCTCTGATACATCGGATACGACCACTGCCTTCCACTGAAACTTTGAGATGAAGGCCTCAACTGATCCGGTCTGCCTCAATTGTGTAAGATCCCTGAAGTGGAGCTCTGGATCTCTCCTATCAAATCTCTCCATCAACCCCTCAGTGAACTCCAAATATGAAATAATGTGGCTGTGACCCAACATCACCAGTCCATGGTACCACCACTTGTGGGCCTCCCCCTCCAAGTGCAATGTGGCGAAGCTCATTTCTTCTGACTCTGTCATCGGGTTAAGCTTGAAGTATGTGTCAAGCTTCTGAACCCATGCTTGAGCTAAGCAACGTGATGATCCGTTGAAAGTAGGAATGTTCAACTTTCCCACTTTCTTGATGAAATCCATGTTGTGCATTTGCCCGTTGCCTCTTTGTGCCTCCCGGGGTCTGTTTCGATATCTGATCGAACAATAGTCCATGAAACTCATGTCTGCATGGAACTCCGGTCCTAGTGCCAAGTAGTCTCTCATGTACTCCCCGAACGGATCCTATGGCACCACCTGTCCCGACTGTTCTCTTGCCTGCCCTCGCTGTCCCAAATGCTGTCCCAATGTCTGTCCTGCCTGGAACTGTGGATATAAGGGTCCGGGAATCCTCCCAGACGATGTGTAAGCTCGGGCTGGTAAAGGGTTTGTACTAGCCCCTCCCTGAGATCGACTAGAGCCACTGGCCCCACCACCCTGGTGTCCTCCTGAACCACTTGGCCCTCCCACGGCATTGGCACCTATAGTGCTCATGTTATGCTGGAGCATATGTGCACTAAGGTTCCTGTTGTATGGTTATCAACAGGTCTCTTTGCCCCCTAGCTAGGTCATTCAACATGGCCTGCGTACTGTCAAAATGTATCTCGGGGCCTTTCCCCCTGCCCTCGGGTGTCTCATGCCTGTCACGGATAGTCCTCTATCTCGGCATCTGTGTTTGAACTGATATTCTCTTAGTCCTCTATCTTTGGTTCTATATCTGACTGTGTGTGGAAGGGGGTGTAATCCCTTCGGTTTCTATCTCTCCTATCCCTTATGACCTCCGCGGTACTGAATGTACTCTTCCCCAATATGTCCTCAACCCTTGGGGTATTCTTCACATATTCCCGTAATCATGGGCTCATGAGAAGTACTTCTTCACAAGCTGGTAGGAAGAAGGCTCTGATACCACTGAAATATCCCTTATCCAGCTGATCTGGATATCTACCACTGAACTACAGTTTTGGCAACAGAATCAGATACTTTGGGGGTTTCTGAATGCGTTTGAGTTACTGTGTGAACATGCTTGGTGATTTTTGCATGTGTATTCCAGTTTATTATGTGTTTTAGCAGTATAAGACAATGCATGCGAAATAAGGACAACACAATTCACTGATATATATATATATATATATATATATATATATATATATATATATATATATATATATATATATATATATATAATGCTGAAAAAGCAGGAAATACAATAATAATTGGAAGCAGATATGATAATCGTCAATTAGATCTCTTGCATCGTCACTGGAATACAAAATAACTGATAAGAAATACCCATGATCGAATGAGTGATGATGTGCGCATGCACGAATAGATCGGGAAAAAACAGTCTAGTAGCTCACTGTAACTGCTGTAGAATTCGGAAAACTCGCCCTGATGGCGATACCTGTCGGAATGAGCTGGAAATTGTCTCAAAAGATGCGCACTGGCCTCTAAATTGATCTTGATGACTATCATACTGAAGATCCGACCTCTGGAGCTCCAGATGTCACCCCCCATGGGTTTGCGCACCTCTTGGGCTCAATGAGTGTGCCCTAGTGATTCCATCGGTGGAATCTGACGATGTATAGCTCAAAACGATCGTTTTGGTCTCCTATGTAATGGGTCGGAAGGGATTCATCAAATCTGCCTCGGAATGTCCCCTGGAACACCAAATGTGCTTCCTCTAGAGTTGTGCCCTAAATGACTGTTTTCCGCTTTCTGGAAGATTCCACCGTCGAAAACTGATGACAAATGGCTCAATAGGTGTGCCCTGGCTAGCTCTGTGATGGGTCAGAAGGAATCGGCCAAATCTGAACCGTCACAAGCGGTTGCACAAACCGTCTCTCAAACACTTGCGCCCTCACTGGTTGAGCTGCACAATCACTGAACTGGACAATGTAATGCACAGTGAAATACCTGGATGGTATCTCAGATAGGCTAGGCTGTGTCTCTCAACAGCGAAACCGATGAATGGTGGTGGTTTTCTCCAGAAATCCACAAAACAACAAGGGGGTCGATTTCCTCCTCCTTTGAAAATATCTCAACATCAAATCATAACATAATGAGGAATTAGGTCAAATTCCTCCCTTTATACTCTTCCCGATCTAATTCACCATTGACTTCACTTAAGCTAGGCGGTTTTCCTCCTAAGGTGAGTAATTAATTAATTAAGTCCCCCTTTAGCACCTTTCGTTCTAATTCTTCGTTGACTTAGGATTAAGTGACTTTTCCTGTGCTTTTTGGCTTAATTCATCGTTTAGCCACCAAATCTGTTAAAATATTGTGTATTTGCAAAGAATATTCTTATCCTCTTTTGTGGATAAAGCAAAAGATAAAATATATATATTGACAAGTCGGCCCTATTGTGCCTAGACAAGACAAATGTGAATTAAAAAGGTAAAGTAGATAGGTGGGCTCTGACTTAATTATCGGGGGGGCACAACTTGTATTTATAGGAGGCCTAGCACCTCATTTACACACACACTCATCAAGCTCTCATGTGCGCAAGTCTGAGAGTGATGCAGCTACAAGGAGAAGTGACGCAACTACAAGGAAGAGTATCTCAGTAAAGGTGAAGGTTATCTTGGTGAAGGACTATCTTGGTCTAAGTGTCGCGCTACTCTGTTCTGGTTAGGGTTTCTGGTGGATCCTCTGTTTGGTGAGATCTCTCTTGTGAGAGACACTGTACTTGGTTATTGAATCTATATTAAAGAAGTTTTGCTGGGTTTTCTTCCCCTTGAGGGTTTCTGTTAAGGTCCTAACCCGCACATAGGTAGATCAATGTATTCGGATGTAATAAAGGTCAATATTAATAAGGCCTTTCAATAAAATAGAATAAGGNAGATGTAAGAAGACCTAATAGAAGCTTTCGCTTCTAGAAGGATCTTCCTCTAGATGCTTCTCTTAATAGACATATTTAGTATAAATAAGAGGCGAGGGTATGAGAACCCTAGCTTGGAGATTATTGTAACAGAGTGCTGCTCTACTGGAGGTTGCCCCCTCGAAGAGGCCTGTGAACATTGCTATCTGAATCAAAGTGCTATTTCTGTTGCTATTTCATATATCATTTCTGTGTATTGTGAAGACTATGCTGGATATTTTACTGTCATTCTGTCATTTCTAGCATTTCATTTCTGTTCTGCATATTTAATATATCTGGTATCTTGCAAGTGGTATCAGAGCACTTTCCTTGGCAGAAATTGTGGGTATTTTTTTCAGGGTAGAGACGTATTCCGATGTCTTTAAGCCACAGAGATCTGTCGTTACGCACATAAACCCGCGGTTGAGGGATTCATACACGCAGGAAATACAAGTGGTTCTTAAGCGCACATCTGTTGGCCACCCTTGTAATCCCTGTTGGTACCCCTTCGAGTGGTAGCGCATCAGACAACACCTGTGTACGGATCGACCTAGATTTCCTG
>ML776736.1:1001678-1043102 GCA_009831015.1 Picea engelmannii
GATCCTGCGTGGATCATGGAAATGGAGTCTAGTCTTGCCCAGGCTAGCATCTTAGCTTCTCTAGTTCATGTGGGATGACTAGGAGTGAAGCTATGGTAGTAGTCCTCCCCAGTGGATGGGTGAGATAGATGACTACAAGAGAAAGGAGAACATAAAAGGAATGGCAAAACTCATGGAATATCTTCTGTGTGAAGATAAGACATCTTATGTGTGAAGATAAGATATCTATTGTGTGAAGATAAGAAAGAGCATCTTCTGCGTGAAGATGAAAGAAAGAAAGAGTATGTTTTGTGCGAAGATAAAGAGAACAAAACTTCTTTAATATGGATTCATGGAGAACCAATCAGTGATCGTGATGCCAGATGACCAAGTGGATTATATTGATGTTGCCCAGTTGATGATGTTGCCCAGTTGATGATGTTATCCAGTTGATGTTGCTATCCAGTTGATGATATTGCCCAGATAATATTGTTTAGTTGATGATGACATCCAGTGACCTGTCAAAAGATAAAGAATATCCTTCTTGTTAAGAGGGAGTGTTAAAATATTGTGTAATTGCAAAGAATATTCTTATCCCCTTTTGTGGATAAAGAAAATGATAAAATATATATATTGACAAGTCGGCCCTATTGTTCCTAGACAAGACAAATGTGAATTAAAAAGGTAAAGTAGACAGGTTGGCCCTGACCTAATTATTGGGGGGGCACAACTTGTATTTATAAGAGGCCTAGCACCTCATTTACACACACACTCATCAAGCTCTCAAGTGCGCAAGTCTGAGAGTGACACAACTACAAGGAGAAGTGATGCAGCTACAAGGAAGAGTACCTCAGTAAAGGTGAAGGTTATCTTGGTGAAGGACTATCTTGGTCTAAGTGGTGCGCTACTCTGTTCTGGTTAGGGTTTCTGGTGGATCTTCTGTTTGGTGAGATCTCTCTTGTGAGAGACACTGTACTTGGCTATTGAATCTATATTAAAGAAGTTTTGTTGGATTTTCTTCCCCTTGAGGGTTTCCTAGGATAAATGCTTGTGTACTTTGTGATTGTGTTTCTTTCAGTAAGATCCTTATTTTGTTGTTGCTATAATGAAGATTAATAATAACAGATTAAGCAAGAAACTTTAACAAAATCACCCTTATTTCTCCCTTTGTTCCCTGTTTGTGCCCGACTATAGTCTATGGGAACACATAGACTACTAAGTCACTCCCTGCTGGCCTACTCTTGGGAACAAGACATCATAGTTATGACATGTGGACATTAGCCTCTCGAAGGCAATTCGTCGTCATCCAAAAATATTAGTAGTATACCCCAAACAATGCTCATGAAAGGGGCTGCACCACCAAAAATAGTGCTCCATATGCCATGTTATAAAGGTGTCCAACCAACCCAAGAGAGTATGCCCTAGAGAAGTGTGCCAACCTCTCTAAGAAACCAATAAAATATTACATGCCTTGAAAATTGTGCCCAAGAAGGGGGGGGGTGCACTCACTAGAAAGCTTCAACTAAGTCCAAATAGCCACTCGAAGTGTGAAAAGGAAGCATATAAAGTAGGGTGCCCAAGCTATTAGCCTTAATTTGGATAAATTAGATTAATTTAATAGTTGAATAGTTAAATCAACCTCAACTTGCTTGCACAAAGGTTACTACTCAAATATAAACAGAGTCCTCCCAATTAAATCACAATGAGCATGTGTGCCAATGAGGGGTGCAGTTTAATAGAGTGTTGTACCATGTAAATAAAATATGTGCTCCCTAGCAAAATCCCTCCATGATAACAACAAAACATAAAGTCCAACCTAAAGTGCACTACCACCAAGGGATTATTACATCAAAATCACCATCTAACCTTAGGAAAAGGTTAGATCACATTCAAATCATAATGTAATACCCCCTCTCTAACTCAAACTTAGGAAATGACATATCAATGAGGGTACTAACATCATGAAACACATTCCCCCCAGGTGATCTCTAGCAAATGTGACATTATAAAGTTAAATCACCAAGGAAAATCCCACAAAGGCAACTGGAATCATCCCACCATAGAAACATCATAAGAGAAAGGGACATAATAAAAAGGCTAACCTATCCAACCATCAAGTGTGTCCCCCATCACACATCCAACATATAAAGACCATGTCGAACACCCCTCCTAGTGCCACCGAATAATATCACATCATCATGCAAGGTTGCTAGGAAACTTCAGCAATCATGAAACATGTCTCCTAAGCATCATCATCTAACCCCTTGGGGGACTAAAATCATCATCCACATCCAAGATAAGCATGTATACCAAACCACCATAATGAGATAGTATGCTCCACATCCATCAAAAGTGCAACGAAGGGTGATCAACAAGGCAGGCATATGTGAAAAGACCACCAAGCAGAAAGCACAATCACCATCCAACCAAGAAGTGAGACTCTCTCAACCATAGATCTCCTTCAAATGATATAATGCTATGTAGAGAAGGGGCTCCATGAAGATGAATCCCCCAACTCGGTCCAATAGCTCCAAGAAACCAGCAGCAAATTTCCATCAATGTGATGAAATTCACGAAATGGAACCTCATACAATATAAGTTGTAACACCATCCATGTTAGGTTAGGAATTGAGGGGCAAGTCCACCTAACATGGAGGACTTAACACCAAAAGCTTAGGCAGATTTAGAAAATGATGTGTTTTTAAAGAAGTCTAGAGCAACTAGACAGGGGCAACAAGAGCTCTAGGAGGTTGGGTTGAAAGGACAGCATTGAGGCAAGGTCAAGTGGTACTTAGAGCGAAAGTTGAGAAATATTTTCCTCATTTCCTTTAGTGAAATATTTTAGGGACCAAAAGCCTCCCAAAATTGGGAGGTATGCTCTGAAATGGATCTATATAATTTTTCATTTCTTTTGTTGCTTTTTGAAGTGGAGAGTTGGAGCCATGGATTTGTAGGGCCCATTTTAGGGGTAGATCTTATTTTGGTGATTTAGGGTCCTAAATCTTTTGGACCCGATTTTTGGCATTAACAATCATTTTTTGGGTCAAAACTTTGAAAATGATGTTTGCAGTGCTTTGATGTTGTTTTGCTTGTCAAAAGCCCTCCAATGGTCATAAGATCACCTCCATCAGAGTTTGTATGAGAAAGTTATACCTCTCACAAGTTGACCTATACTTTGACAACCCAATACCAAGTGGATGCCATGTCGCTCATTTTCACACGTGGAACTAGTCATGTGTGGAGTTTCAAGAATATTCTAGAGGGTTCAAAACCCTAACCTAATCCAGAGTGGGGCATGCAATAACCCTAACCGTAACCCTAGACAACTATCAGGATATGTTAAACACTAAGCTGCAGGAAAAGAAGGGGTTCCATTCCTATTGTATTGATTTATTGTTCCATAGATGATCAGAGCAAAGGAGTGGGATATTTTGAGCATAACAGAGGAAGTAGAAGACCCTATCGTAGTGATTTAGGGCACAGTGTCTAGTGTAACTCCAGAGTGAGTCCATATTTTTTTGTATCTTGCATTCTATATTTGAGAAGAAAAGAGCAAGGCACAATCCTCATATTCTTGTTGGTTTTCCCATATTGGGTTTCCCAAGGTGCATCTTGTGTTGATTGTGTTGATGGTGTGTTTTTTTTATTGTTGTAGCTTCTCTTTTATATTCTTAGTTCGGTTCAGTGTTTTGAGAGCTATGTTTATAATATTACATTTTTAATCAGAACTAAACACTTCAAAATAGAAGATAACTTCATAGTATTTTGCAATAACTGGTAAGATCTGTTGTGACAAACTGTCTAGTGGAATATCCACGACAATTTATAGATCAAAGGATGTGTAGGGAAACTTTCAGTGAAGGCTCATCCATGCTACATAGGGAGATTTTGGCCTTATTAGAAGCAACTAAATTTGACTTCTGATTATGACTTTCAGGTATTGCTTTTCTCTACAATGACCCGGCTATTAGATGTAATGGAAGACTACCTGACATGGAAAGGTTATCGTTATCTTCGCCTGGATGGTCACACTTCTGGAGTTGACCGAGGAGCCCTCATTGAGCAGTTCAACAGACCTGATTCTGATGCATTCTTATTTCTACTCAGGTGTCTTGCGTGTTTGTTCTTCTTGATTATATAACACCATATACAAATCGATGATTATACTGTCTACTTCCAATTTATGTATGCAGCGATACAGTACTTTTTTGGAGTTTATATTGATGCATTGGCATTTTCGTTAAGGAGTGCAGATCCAAACAAATAATAAATCCTGTTTTTATAGTCTAGAAACTAGATTTTGGGATATTTTATTTTTCAGAAACTTGTAACATTGGCTTTTGTGATCCATTTCTCTGCAGCATCCGAGCAGGAGGTGTTGGAATAAATCTGCAAGCTGCTGATACAGTCATCATATTTGACACTGATTGGAATCCTCAGGTTGGCAAAGACGATGATTGAGGGCAATAATTTCTTCCATTTATGATTCTAGTTAAACTGTTTTTTCCTATAATGGGTTTCAAATAGTACTCAAAGTAAGTCTAAAACACTGCCATTGCACATTTTTGATCAGATTATATTGTTTAAATTTCAGGTTGATTTACAGGCACAAGCAAGGGCTCATAGGATTGGCCAAAAGCGTGATGTGCTTGTGCTGCGTTTAGAAACGGTAACATGGATGTGTTTCTTGCTGTCTTATAAAACTATTACCAAAGATTTTAATTAGCAAAATCAGATAAGTTGGTGGGAAGTCACATGTGTCACCACATCAAGATTACCAATTTGACCACAATATCAGGAGGTGTAATCTAAGTGCAAGCACAATGATGTTGATCACTTCTTCTAAGGATTATATGCATATGATGCTGTATCAAAAGATTTTAATGGGTTCAAATACTTTCTGAACATTTTGTGCCATATAAAACTATAAGAAGTTTTGTGCAACTCAAGTTTAGATTTAGCTTTGGAATCTGCAATGATTTATAGGAAAATCCTGTATGCATTAGTTCTGGAATGGATACATATTTATACTGTAAAGTTTCAGTCATTTTTCTGATCACCTGACACCTCTTTATGAAAATAGTTGCGTCCTTTGCATTTTATAGTTTCTATTTTTTTTAACACAGTATTGACATGAGAAAAAGTGCAAAGGCTATTGCATGAGTTGGTCTTTGAAAAAGTAAAATATGCCCTCCGTGCATTTTTTACTTTGTGAATACTTATTTGTTTGACATTGTTGGATTAGGTTCAAAGTGTTGAAGAACAAGTTAGGGCTGCAGCAGAGCATAAACTTGGAGTAGCGAATCAAAGCATTACTGCTGGATTCTTTGACAATAATACAAGGTTTTTGCTTATTTACTTAACCTATTTTAGAAATCAGCTTATATGGTTATCTGCAGCTGCAGGAGTTTTGAGTTTAGTAATGTGAAATTGAATCTTAGTTGCAGTTGGTGCATGCTGAAAAGTGCTGTGGTGTCACTGCAGTGCAGAAGACCGAAGAGAGTACTTGGAAGGTCTTTTAAGAGGATCAAAGAAAGAAGAAGTTGCTGGTGTGCTAGATGATGAAGCTCTGAATTATATTTTAGCTCGCAGGTTGTTTCAGCAGTCTTTGCTTTTGCAGTGTTTGAGTTAATCAGCTCATTTAAAGTCCATTGAAAATCTCAAGTATCAACAGGACTAAAATAAAGATTAATTTGAATTCATGGCATATTCTTTAATTTTATTTTCTTTCTTTGATATCTCCAAATATGGATGACTGACATTTGTGTGTTCATGTTGATGGTTTGTTGCTAATGAAGATTGGTTCCATATTTTCTTTGTGCTAAATGGTTCTTTTGCACCTTTTCTGAATGAACATATGAATGTTTATTAACTATACCCTGATGAAAACAATATATATTATGCAGTGATGCAGAGATTGACATCTTTGAGGACGTGGATAGGAAGAGGCATCAACGGGAACAGGTTGCACTTCCTATACTTGTTTTAGAGTCTTTACTGATTTTATTTATTTACTTGTGTCAATCATCTCAAGCATTTATTGGGGTACATTTTACCTGATTTAGCAAATTTGAGTACAATGTCTAACAGGAAACATGGTTGAGGTGCATACAAGGAAAAGATGGAGGGGATTCAATGCCGATGCCGCCACGGTTGGTAGGGGAAGAAGAGTTGAGGCCTTTCATTATGGCCATGCAGGCACATGAAATTGCATACTCAGGTGGAAGGAAGAAATTAGGGAGTTCACTGGCCCCAGATATTCAACACTATGGAAGGGGTAAACGAGCCAGAGAGGTTAGTTGATGGGGTTTGGTAGTAATATCTGTCTGGACTCTGTATTATTATCCCTGTCTGATGGAGTATGTCTTGCAGCATTTTACATACTTCTGCTTTTTCTCTCAGGTGCGCTCATATGGGGATCAGTTAACAGAAGAAGAATTCGAAAGGCTTTGTCAAGTTGGGCCTCCAGATTCTCCCAAAAATCATGATTCAGGAAAAGATATCCACAAAACCAAAAATGCAGATAGACATGCAACAGTGACAGATATTGAAATATTACCAGTAAAGCGAGGCCGAGGTAGGCCCAGGAGAAGGAGTGATGCACCTCTCTTTTCAGCAGGTTCAGTGAAACACAGTCTAGATGGCAGTTCTTCAGATAAACCAGTATCAGGACCTATTGGGGAAATTGGTGGCCATCTTAATACATCTCACCCATCCAATGTACAAAATCAAAATGCTGAAACTGCTGTTACTAATACATCTTGCCCCTCCACTATACAAAATCCAAATACTGAAACTGCAGTCATTAATGCATCTTGCCCCTCCAAGGTACAATATCAAAATGCTGAAACTGCAGTCACAGATACATCTTGCCCCTCTAAGGCACACAATCAGAATGCTACAACTGCAGTCACTAATACATCTTGCCCCTCCAATGTACAGAATCAAAGTGCTGAAACTGCAGTCACTAGCGTGTCTTGCCCGTCAAAGGTACCACATGAAAATACTGAAACTGCACTCACTAATACATCATGCTCCTCCACTGTACAAAATCAAAATGCTGAAACTGCAGTCATTAATACCTCTTTCCTTTTTGAGGTACAAAATCAAAATGCTGGCACTGCAGTCAATACATTTTACCCCACCAAGGTACAAAATAAAAATGTGGAAACTGCAGTCATTAATACATCTTGCCCCTCCGAGGTAGAAAATCTAATTGCTGAAACTGCAATCACCAATACATCTTGCCCCTCCAAGTTACCAAATCAAAATATTGAAACTGCAGTCACTAATACATCTTGTTCCTCAGTACAAAATGAAACTGCAGTCACTAGTACATCTTGCACCCCCGAGGTACAAAATCAAACTGCTGAAACTGCAGTCACTAGTACATCTTGCACCCCCGAGGTACAAAATCAAACTGCTGAAACTGCAGTCACTTCAGTTGAAACTAAATCTGAACATGCAGCCATGTATGCTGAAAAGTCAGAAATAGCTGATGAAACTACGAAAGCTGATAAACAAGAAAATGTTAGAATTGAGGAGGGGGTTAGTTCTAATGTTAGAGATTTAGAAGGGAGGAAAAACATTTTGATATCTGGTGTGGCTGATGAGCATATGCCAGAGAAACAGGATGTTGACAAAGAAAACAGCATGGATGATTTTGACACTGATCAGCATTCAAGGGTGAGAACACATTTGCTGGTTTCAAATGTCATACAAGTTGGAAATGATCCTGAAAACACTTCAGATGCCCATATTCTTGAGGTGTTGCAGCCAGATACAATTGTTGACAAGGAAAAACAAAGCTCAGAGCACCAAATGGATACTTCTGGACCTGGTTGTGTTCTAGATGGAACAGGAAATGAATACTTTGAACCCTTCCTTCCAGCTTGTTCAGTAGCTTCTCCCGCAGAACATCAAATAGAAGAGCCAATCAAGGATCCTAAAGTTGTTGCTGCAGATTTAGAAATGCCCAGTGCAATGGATGTGAGTATAGAATGATTCATGTTTCACTGGGTTACAATCCAAGATTTTAACAGGGAATCAAATCCCTTACATAGTTCTTTGTGCTATAACATAAGCAGCTTGATCTCTGATCAGAATCACAAGACATCATTGGATATGAGCATAAGGGATAGAAAAAATATACCAGAAGACTCCAGGAAAATAGAAACTGAGATTGGCCTCTTTTGCAAGGTGATGAAATCATGTCTGCCACCAGAGGGGATTACAAAGTATAAAGATGTTCTCTTGAGTTGCATGCTATTAGTATACAATATACTTTTGATGTTTCATTGGACAGTCGGGTGTAATTACAGCAGTTCAACAAGAGCGCTGGTTGGCCTAGGCCCCAAACTGTTGAGATAATTGCCCATCTCAAAATTTTCTATCTACTTGACTAGGTTTGGTTACTAGAGTAGACAAGTCACAAAACATCCTGTATTCGTGGGATGGCTAGTTCTGTGCATTGTATAGAGGCTTTTCTCAAGCTCTCGTACGTCACCAGGTTTGGTAACTAATGAAATTTCATATTTCAAATTATTCATTGTTCTCTTAAAAGTCAGAAGAGGAATACACGTGGGAAGTGGAGATCCCGACTTCACTATTTTTTTATTATTGAAATTTGAACTGTTATTCCAAGTGCACTCAGACCAGTAAACAGCTTCATGAGCATCTAAATTGTCACTGCTTTTCTGATGCCACCCTTTGTGATTTGCCAAATCGGTATTCCTATTCACTTGGCTGATGATGGTCTTCTCATAGATTTTAGACATCATACATCCCTCCTACAGGGAGCTGTTTTAACTTTTTCCATACTTAAAGGTAAACTTGTGAATATCCACCAAGGAGCTCAACAACGGTGTTGTGACATGTCATTAATCTATTATGCAAAGAAACATGTTCTTTAACAACTGTTTCTATTTTTTAAAAGCATTTTGGACTTGCTCCCACTATATTTGCATATATTGTTTGTCAATAATACCAAGTAATGTCTTATTAAGGGCTCCAATAACTTGGTGGTATATGATAAAGGGACCACGATACTCTGTGAACGTTTTGTGGTCTTAACAGCCAAAAATGTTACATTTGCTCTGCTGGACTGTCAAGTGCCTAAAGATCTCACAAAACATTGATCACATTTAAGATAGTGTGTCTCAGAAATATGACGGGCAATACTTTTTGAACAATAATTATCCATTCCATAAATGAAATATGAAGAGATGGTGAAGTCTTGTATTCAACAAATTAACAAGGAAAAAAATAGTTTCATGGGTACAGATAAGTGCATAGATATGGATACGGTAAATTTTTAGAACATCCTAAATATGATACTGTTAGGATACATCAAATCCTATATAAATTGAAAGGAACATTTCCATAGGAAAATCCTCTAGGGACTTCGTCACATTTGATGAATGGGACCCTGGGTAGACACTTGTGGCAGACATGTACACCTAGACCCAAGGGACTAAGGTGGATTTGACTTTGTAACCTCCTTGGACAACACAAGTTAGGAATATGGCAAGTCAAACTACTTGAGCTAACCCTTGGGGCTACACCAAATAATACACACACAACACCGAGCATATAGAAAGATCGCCTATGTGGAGAATGGCCATAAACCATCTTCCTCCCCCATATTTGCAAGATGTCATTCATGAATTTTGGAATAAAGCTGAAAGGAGATGATTAATATTGGTAGACATGATGGCATTAGGCATTAATTGTGTGCAACAAGCATCGTTGATATGTTAACTAGTTTACAATGGCTGAGAAACTAAGCTGGACACCGGATACCACAGTTGAGAATGTCTTGACTTTGGGGTGGAATGCCTTCAAGTTTCTACAATAAATAAGACCATGGTTTTGTTTATTTTTCCAGAATTAGTTGGTGTTAAAAACATTCATTATTCATTACAGTGTTGCTTTTAGAGTGGAACTTATTTTAATGCAATTCTACAAAAATTGGGAATTTGATGGTAGTTGATTTGGTGAACATTATGTTAAACCTTATTGTCGCCCTGTAAATTTGTAACGTAAGACTTGCTTGTGAATTTTGAAAATGTTCGGGCTGAGAGAATTGTAAGGTAAGTACTCGCTTTGAGCAATTTGAAAATGATTGTGTGGAGAGAACGAATGGATATGGTACATGACTTTGAACTCAGTCCATACATAGCCTAACAAACTTAGGCATTATATGGTAGACTAGTAAAGAGTCATGTTTTTTGTGCAAGACATTATTTTGGGGTCCAGTAATGAGTGATGGCCAAAAACAATAAGCAGAAAGATTGGAAGAAAAATATGGACAAGATTTTTCTTTCATGTTTCATTAATCTTCAGAAATTAAATTGGGTATAAAGTCCAAACATTGTCATACTCTTTTATTTTACCCCTTTTGAATGTTAATCAATAATTTGGTGTATGGCCATTAATTTTTTTTTGTTTGTTAAAAATACTTGTCACTTGTTGGGCCAACGTTTCAACCGTTGGCTAAGAAACCACAACCCAGGGGTATCTAAGCCATCAAAATCCATGGGGATCGCACCGGCTTGGGCCGCACCAACCCTTAACATGGTTGGATTTTTGGGTGTTTCCTCCCGACTAAACACACCGTAAAGGTATTGAACTCGGGTCGCCTAGAAAATGAAGCCCACACCTTAACTGGTTGAGCTAGCAAGAATTGACGATATTGGCCATTATAACACAAAGACATGTCCACTTAATTCCTTATTCTCCCATCTTACATTGATCTTCCATAAATTGGGTATGAAGTTAGGGTGTTATCATCTAAGCAACTACCCATATTACATTGAGTGCACTCTTTTTACTCTATGCCTTTTGAATGTTAGTCAATAATTTGATGTATGGTCATAATTTAGAGGCATCTCCACTTTATTTATTATTCGCGATATCAATTTCTCCCATCATATTTGTTTCAAATGTATCAAAAAAAATGAAATTATCGTATATCATTGTATAATATTGATGTGAAATCCACTAGGACTAGGAAGTTAACCCTTTGTGCCACCAAATATGAGGCTTTTGAACATATTAAATATTATCGTGATAGATTTCTAAAATCACTATGTAATCATTTAATCAACCATTCATGATCTATCATCATGACTTAAGAGATGGTTGGTCGAAAGAAGAGAATAAATAAATACAAAGACAAAAAAATTGATGCAAGGAAGTTGAAGGCTAATTACCAAAAAGGTGTTGAATTTTCACTATGCTAGGTTGAAGCATGAGGTTTATTTCATTTTATCATTTACTTGAACCATAAACAAATGCAGTGACACCATTCACAAGTGTTGCAATAACTAAGATCAAAAGAAGAAGTACCATGCACAAGAACACAAGAAATATGACACCATTCACAAGTGTTGCAATAACTAAGATCAAAAGAAGAAGTACCATGCACAAGAACACAAGAAATATCCTGGGAAACCCTTCTACTCAAGGGAAGAAAACCCAACAATCCTTTGCTATATTCTCAAGAGAAGATCCCCCAACCATAAAACCCTAATGCACACAAGAGGGTTGTCTACAACCTTGAAACATGTGCCTAACAGAGGTGCGCACTTCAACCCTAAAATGTACTTGCTGAAATTTCCAAATGACATGTGACAAGTGTGTGTGTCTTTCTTCAATGGGGCAATCACCTCTATTTATACTGGACCAGACACAACAATAGGTGTGTTTTTTGGCACAACAGGGCCAATCCCAATAACTCACAAATATAATTAATTATAACAATAAACCTTAATTATCTTTCACATACGGTGGGGCCAACTTGTACCATTTACATCACAATTACGGTTACAAACAAATCTTACACTTAGACAATATAGCAAGGGATCCACATGTCCACTAGTGCTCAACCACTAGGGACACGTCCACCTGTGCTCAACCACTAGGGACATGTCCACCTGTGCTCAGCCACAGGGACGTCATACTCAATAGAATTATCTGGAGTACCACATCGTCTCAACTCTCACACAAAGAAGAACGATACACTCATCACATGGGCACACCCAACCACTGGGGGACGACTCAACTCTCACACAGAGGAGAACAATGCCTCAACCACTGGGGGACGAATCAACTCTCACACAGAGGAGAACGATGCCCTATCACATGGGCATGCCCAACACTAGGCTCTCTCACAGGTCAACTCAACTCAGTCACAGAGGAGAACGTATCTTGGAGGATGTCTCACGATGTTGCAATCATCAACACTCCCTCTCAGCTAGGGAGGCATTCTCTTCCAAGCCAAGTCTCTCACGAAAGTACTTGAACTTTGTCCTGTCAAGTAGTTTGGTGAAGATATCTGCAAACTGCTCATGTGTAGGAAGGTATTGCATGTGTATTGTTTTCCTCTGCACCATGTCTCTAATATAATGTTATTTTATCTCAATGTGTTTTGATTTATCGTGAAACATAAGATTCTCAGAGAGTTTCACACAACTTAGGTTATCACAGTGAATAATGGTAGAATCCATCTCATGATCAAATAAATTTGCAAGGAGCTTGCGAAGCCACATTGCTTCGCGGACTGCCACACTCAACGCTATATACTCTGCTTCTGTGGTACTCAAAGCCACAGAGCTATGTTTCCTGCTGCACCAGGAAACCTTGGCAGACCCCAATGTAAAACAACAACCATATGTGCTCTTTCGGTCCACTGTGCTCCCTACCCAATTTGCATCGGTATATCCTTGCAATCTCATGTCTACATTGGAGGCATATCTCAGGCCATATCCAATTGTGCCTCATAGATATCTCAATACATGTTTCGCTGCTATCCAGTGAGTCTGTCTGGATGCTCGATGTAAACTTCTTCCTCAATCTCACCATTGAGAAAGGTTGTCTTTACATCCATCTAATGTAGTTTCCAACCCATGGATGCAACTAGTGCAATGATAGTACGGATGGAAGTGTATCGGGCTACAAGAGAAAATGTCTCCTCATAATCAATTCCCTCCACCCGTGAGAATCCTCTGGCTACAAATCTCGTTTTGTATTTCTCGACACTTCCATCAGCTGCAGGCTTGATCTTATAGATCCACTTGGAAGTCACTATAGACTTCCCTTCTGGTCTCGGAACAATATCATACACATCATTCTTCATGATGGATTGATACTCTTATGTTGTGGCATCTTTCCATACCTGCTGATCTACTGCTTCTCCATGACAAGAAGGCTCGGTATCAATGATGTCGCTCATGTCTGAAAAATAGTTCGAAAATCTCTTTGGTTTCTTGCTCTCTCGGAATGTGCCTCGAGGAGTTGCATGTCCCTCTGCCTCCTGTAGGGTTTGTCGAGCCCAGGAAGGCCTTTCATGGCCTACCGCAATGTCTCTGGGGACATTAACTGGAGCAACTGGATCGATTGGAACAATGGTTGTGTCCCTATGAATTGTTGAAGGGGAGAAGGTATTGTCTTGTTGTCAATCTCCATCTGAGATTCTCTGGATCTTTGAAAGGCTATCTCTTCCTCAAAGATGACATCTTTGCTCACCTCAATCTGTCTCTGACCAGGGATGTAGATCCGGTATGCCTTCGAAGATTCATTGTATCCCACAAATGTACCCTTTCTCCCTGAAGGGTCTAGCTTCGACCTCTTCTCCTTGGGTACATGAAAGTATACTTGACACCCAAATATCCTGAAGTGTCCAACCTCATGCATCACTCCGGTGAAGGATTCTTCGGGAGTCATATTATTCAAAATTCGGTGAAGACTCTTGTTCTGAACATATACCGTTGTCATGGATGCTTCAACCCACATAATCATAGGTAGACTCTGATCATGTATCATTGCTTTAGTTGTCTCAATGATGGCTCTGTTCTTCCTCTCTGCAACCCCATTTTGTTGAGGGTTATAAGGAACTGTGTACTCCCTCTTGATCCCTGTCTCAATATAGAAATCACTGAAATCCTTGGAGGAGTATTCTCCTCCATTATCTGATCTTAGCACCTTGATCTTCCTTCCGGTCAGGTTCTCAACTTGAGCTTTGAATTCTTGAAATCTTGCAAGGACTCCATCCTTGGTCTTCAAGAAATAAATCCATGTCTTCCGAGAGTGATCATCTATTAAGAGTACATAGTACAAATATCTGTTCAAGGAGGTAACCGTCATTGGTCCACACACATCTGAATGTATCAAGTCCAAGATCCCCTTGGAGACCCCTTGACATTCTTGCCAAGAGCACAACCTCTGCAAACACCATTATGCTGAACCTGTATCTCTGAAAGGAATGTTACCATCTTCCCTAGAGCTGGAAGGGCTCTATAATGAATGTAAGAAAGTCTCATATGCCATAGCTCACTCAAGCTGATAGTATCATGTAACAGGGCCTGGATTGGTCGGATAGTCAGCCTGTATAAGTTGTTTTCTTGAACCCCAATTACTTGGGCATAATTCAAATGTGAGTCCTTGTGCCATGCAAGAACTTTTCCTTCAGAAAAGGTAACCTTGTAGCCTTTATCCTCTAAGGCATAAATGGAGACAAGGTTTATTTTCATCCCAAGTACACATAGTACCTCACTCAACTGAAGAGGTATGTCAGAATCTAGTTGGAATGTAGAAGTTCCAACCCCTTTCACATTATATCTGGCATTGTCTCCAAGTACAACATGTAGATTGGTCTCTTTCTCAACAAGATCTGTCAGATGATCTCTATATCCGGTCATGTACCTAGAGGCACCATTTTCAATTAACCAAATATCATTATCAGTAGGAACCGTACCTGAGAGTGTTGATATGAATAAGAAGGCTTCATCTTTCATGTCTTCATCTCTCCGATGTGGCTCTGGAACAACATTAGCAAATTGTCTTTCTTCATCGGTTGTTGACTCTGGTAAGGTCTTTTGCATTACATTCAATAGGTCATCCTCTTCAAGGGTGATCTTGACTTCCAGGAATTGGAGTTGCTTGATCCATCAAGCCTATCTTCCACCAAGGTTTTGTTCCTCATGGTTTGCAGATTCTTCCACAAACCCTTAGCAACTAGGCTAGGAAACCTAACGACTAGGCTAGGCTAGCAATCTTAGGTTTCGTTGGGCTTATGACTACCAACAATAAGCCTTGAAAGTTAGAAGAACACTGGTAAGCTTGAAAACTCCTTCAATGAGCTGCAGAAACCCCAAAACCGAAATTTTGCAGAAAAATTGTGAAACCCTAGAAACCCTAGTGCCAAAAATCTAAATTCTTGGAAATGCAATCTGAGAGTTGTTGGAGGTGCGCTGAAGGAGGCTATACATTCCTATGCAATTTTTAGTCCCATCGTTTCATTATAAAGTGTTGAAACCACCAAATAAGAGAGGGTTGTACCTTTTTCTAGAAACTCTAGGAGGGTCGTACGGTTCTGCAGAAGAGAGAGGACGACTTGCTTTGAAGCTTGTGCAATGGCTTCTTCAAGACCTATGCTCTGATTCCATGTTGAATTTTCACTATGCTAGGCTCAAGCATGATGTTTATTTCATTTTATCATTTACTTGAACCATAAACAAATGCAGCTACACCATTCACAAGTATGCAATAACCAAGATCACAAGAAGAAGTACCATACATAAGAACACAAGAAATATCCTGGGAAACCCTTCTACTCAAGGGAAGAAAACCCAACAATCCTTTGCTATACTATCAAGAGAAGATCCCCCAACCATAAAACCCTAATGTACACAAGAGGGTGCTCTACAACCTTGAAACTTGCGCCCAAGAGAGGTGTGCACTTCAGCCCTAAAATGTACTTGTTGAAATTTCCAAATGACAAGTGACAAGTGTGTGAGTGTCTTTCCTCAATGGGGAAATCACCTCTATTTATACTAGAACAGACACAACAATAGGTGTGTCTGTTGGCACAACAGGGCTGACCCCAATAACTCACAAATATAATTAATTATAACAATAAACCTTAATTATATTTCACATATGGTGGGGTCGACTTGTACCCTTTACATCACAATTAGGGTTACAAACAAATCTTACACTTAGACAATATAGCAAGGGATCCATACGTCCACTAGTGCTCATCCACTAGTGACACGTCCACTTGTGCCTAGCCACATGGAAATCATACTCAACATAATCATCTGGAGTACCACGTCATCTCAACTCTCACACAAAGGGGAATGATGCACCCATCACATGGACACACCCAACCACTGGGGGACGACTCAAATCTCACACAGAGGAGAACGACGCCCCATCACATGGGCATGCCCAACAGTAGACTCTCTCACAGGTCGACTCAACTCAGTCTCATAGGAGAACATATCTTGGATGATTTCTAATGACGCTGCAATCATCAACAAAAGATTGGCTAGAAGAGAAAGGACAAAACCTCACTCAAACTTGCTAAAAAAAAATAAACTACATTGACTTTCAACACAATAAATATTAA
Organism: Picea engelmannii; assembly: GCA_009831015.1. Classification (NCBI taxonomy): domain Eukaryota; kingdom Viridiplantae; phylum Streptophyta; class Pinopsida; order Pinales; family Pinaceae; genus Picea; species Picea engelmannii. The sequence goes on from ML776736.1 coordinate 1,018,069, forward strand.
ATATCTTGGATCTGGTATCAACTTAAAAGAGAAGTTGGGAAATCCTAAATAAAATGTTGAAAATGGATCATTTTGTTGGAGGGTTAATTAAACCTATATTATATAAATGTGGTCACATTATATTAAGATATTAGATAAAATAAAGATATGTAGACATACATGTATAATGTAAGTGATAAATGAAATTAAACAAATGGTTAGGTAGAGTGAGGATAACCACCTCAATCATTCTCTCAATGACTAAATACTCAGGAATAATGTAGTGTACTTAACCCCAAAACTTTAGAGAAATCATATCAAATGTAGTACAAAACCCAAGACTATAAGAGAAAAAGAGAGATAAAAATAGAGGTATGTTCACTTGTCTCTTAAAGGGTCAACTTCCAAGAGCAATGCTCCAAATACAATGACAATTCTTGACAAAACAATACATAACCTTCTATTTAATATATAGCTATCCATAGAGGATCTTAACTTCCTATAGTCTCCTTCTAATGAGGGTCGACCAACTAATTTGGGCCTTATTACTAAAAATGACCCTTTATTACAAAGAATGATTGTCAACTAAATATGTAATGGGTTTTATTCAAGGAAGGTGGTCTCATACAATAATAAAGTATCAAGGGGGTTAGGGTAGGACCCTAACATGCCCCCCCCCCTTCGAAGCAATGTTGTTCTCAATGATGGAGATGAAATTGTTGTAGAATTGATGTTGGTTTCCATGTGGCATCTTTTGGTTGCATATCTTTCCACTAGTTCAACACTTACTTGATCATGCGCTGGCACAATTGATGTTCTTTGATATCCAAAACTACTTCTGGCTAGAGAAAAATGGAGTCTTCTTCATCAAGTTCTGGTAGGTTGGTCTCCACTTTGCAATTTGATCCCACAACTTTCTTCAAATAAGACATATGAAAGACTGGATGAATCTTGGAGTGGGTTGGGAGAGCCAACTTGTAGATGACCTGACTAATGCGTTGTATGGTCTAATAGGGATCATAGAACTTGGGAGCCAACTTCTAGGGAACTTTATCTTTGAGTGATGTATGTTTATAAGGTTGCAGGTGAAGAAACATTTGCAGGTGAAGACACACTTGATCCTCTTCGTTAAGATAATGCTAAGATCTATGTTGATTAGCTTGTTGTTTCATTTGATTTTGCGCCATAAACGAGTTGTCCTTGAGGATACAGATAATGGCTTCTCTAGTGTCAAGTGTTCTATCTACTACATGAACCTTGGAGGTTCCTAGTACATAGGATGTCGTTGATCGGGTTTTTTGGTCATAAACAACTTCATATGGTGTCATTATGGTAGCTTCATGATAACTTGTGTTGTACCACCATTTGACAAGGGCAAGCCATTCTGCCCATTGGTGTGACTTTTCAGAAGCAAAACATTTCAAATAGGTTTCTAAGAACTTGTTGACCACCTCTATTTGACCATTAGTTTGAGGATGATATGCATTGCTCATGCTCAATTGTGTACCTTGAAGTTTAAATAGTTCCTGCCAAAATTTGTTGGTGAATGTGGGGTACCAATTCGAGACAATGGAAGTGGGCATACCATGTAGCTTAAAGATTTGATCCATGCAGGCTTGGACCACTGAGGATGGAGTGAAATGATAAGCTAGGGCACAAAAATGAGAAGCTTTTGAAGGACGAGCAACAACCACCATGATGAAAGCAATAAAATCCATTGATATGTTTATCCAAATTTGTGTTGGGATTGGTAATGGTTCTAATGCCCCTGGTATTTTCATTGTTTCTCCCTTGTTTATTTGGAAAGTGTCATTGGTTGCTACAAAGTCTTGGATATATGATTTCATGGCATCCTAGAAGAATGAATGCTTATTTTTTTCATAGGTTTTATGAAAGCTGGATTGACCCACTATCAGTGATGAATGTCACTATTGTAAGATTTGTTTTAGGGCTGAATCTTTTTCTAGAACAATGCACCCTTTATATCGCAATGTATCTTGTAGCTATGTATAACCTTTAGGTGGGTTGGTATCTACTTTAAATTTTTGGATGAGTTTCTTGAAAGTATCATTTTCTATCCATTCCTTGCGTGCCTCCTGGAGCCATCCTAGACTCGGTAATGCTAAGGAAAAGAGTGACCCACCCTCCTTGAATTGTCTGGACAAAATGATGCAGTTCAAAGACCTGAAGCAATTCTAACGCCTACAAGACTATGCTCTGCCTTCATAATGCACAACGAAACTCATATTCAAACACTCAACAAACAATTCATTTACTGTTGTTAAGACTGAAATAGAAGAAAATTAATTACAACCACAAGAACACAAATAGACTATGAATCCTTGCTTTTATTATTGATTTCATAATGCTTCTTATTACAATGTAATCAAGGAATACATATTTTCTCATCGGTATAGAACTGATTTATTGTGTTGTTCTTCTACAGATTGGACTGTCTCTTCTTGATCTTGTTCTTGGTGGTTGTCTCAGTCACTTCAAATTGACTTGAGGGAACCTTTTTTTTTTTCTAGCTCGAATCAAAGCCCGACATCTTCTTCCCCCTTTTTTTTATGTTGTTTTTGTTAGTTGATTTGTTTCCCCTTCCGTTGGGAAGATGAATAGTCATGATTGTTCACTGCCTAGATGTTTTCCAATTTAGTTTCGTTTCCTTTTCCCTCACCAATGATTTCCACTTGGCGCTTAATCTTCATGAACTACGTGGATTGAATTTGGAATCAATATGTTGAGTTGAACCATAAAATTTCCAGCGCAAATCCTATAGCATGGAGTTGCAACGAGTTGCAAGACCAATCCTGTAGCATGGAGTCGTAACATAGGAGTTGCAACGCCAATCTTGTAGCATTGAGTTGTAGCATAGGAGTTGCAACGAGTTGCAACACTGCCAATTTTTAACGAATAACAACAAACGATGTCAAGTAGAGTTGCATCCATTGTTATTCATCCTAAATTAACTTGTACAAAATTGAAATGTTTTTGGGTGATGCGGATTGCCCAAAACCAAAGATTCTCCTGCATCAGACACCCTTGGTAATAAAAACATGAGCTCTCAACTCATGTGGTCATTGTTCCAGAGGATGAAGAGTTTCGTAGGTGCCTTGGTTCTTCTTCGGAAACCCACAATGCATCCTCAAATCCTTTGTTTTTCCATTTGACCAAATATTCTAGATATTCCTTGTTGTGAGTTTTTCTAGCAATCCTCGTGGCCAAAATTTCTTCCACTTCCTCAACTCGCTTGACTGGTATTTTTTCCCATCCGTCCAAATTACTTTCATCATCACCGTGTTCTCTTTCATAGAATTCATAAAGATCAACAACATTGAATATTGGAGATATATCGAACTTTTCCGGAAGTCCCAACCGATAAGCATTATAAAAAAAATTCTTCAAGATTCTGCACAGTCTTATTTTTTTTATACTTAAGTTTGTTATAAGTACCTATGGGAAATCGTTCCTTTCTCAAGTGATCCATGACTAACTCACCTTATTTAAATATTTTCTATCTTCGTTGCAGGTTTGTCCTCTGTTTATACTTGTTATCGCTTTCCTGTATTTTATGCTTCACCTACTCATGCAATTCCTACATAATGTCTGCAAAATCACTGGCATCAACACTCCTTTTACCTCCTAAATCTGGTAAATCAACCAAATCTACCACCCCTTTAGGTGACCTTTTATAAACAATTTTGAATGGGTTCTTCCCTGTAGATCTATTCACTGAATCGTTTTAAGATAATTCAACTTGTGCCAAAATTGAATCCCACTATCTAGGATTTCCGCGACTCAAACTTCTCAATAAGTTTCCTAAACTTTGGTTCACCACCTCGGTCTTCCCATCTGTTTGGGGATGATAGGACGAACTGTATAGAAACTTAGAACCCAACCTTTTCGGAAGTGTCCTCCAAAAGTGACAAAGAAATCACATGTTTCTGTCTGAAGTAATACTCTTCGGTATGCCAAGTAACTGTACCACTTCTCTGAAAAATAAGGCAACCACTTAACTCACATCACTTGTCTTCTTACATGCTAAAAAATGTGCCATTTTTGAAAACTGATGTACTACCACCATCACAAAATCATACTTCCTCTGTGTCATAGGTAGTCCCAAAACAAAATCCATGCTTACATCTTCCCATGGTCTTTCAGGTATCAACAATGGAGTGTAAAGTCCTATATTTTGACTTCTACCCTTAGCTAATTGACAAACTCTACAACACTCAAAAAATTTCCTGACATCTTTGTTGATGTTGGGCCAAAAGTATCATTCTTTCACCAATGATGTGGTTTTGTCTATTCTAACAAAATAAAAATCCTTCTTGAATGTGGTATTCTAACAATGGTGTTCGATCCATACTCCATGGTTCTCTGCATGCCTTCCAAGCCTCTGCAAAATTTGGATCCTCTTTATACAACCCTTTCACACATTCCAAAATTATCACTACAACTGACACAGTGTTTAGCAATATTTTCTTCCGACTCAATGCATCAAGAACCTTGTTTGAATTTCCTAACCTGTGTTTCAAAACAAATGTATAAATTTGTAAAAATTCTACCCATTTAGAATGTTTCTGATTCAATTTACCTTGGTTGTTAATGCACTGCAACGCCTTGTGGTCAGTAAACAAAACAAAATCCTTTGGATGCAAGTAATGTTGCCACTTTTTCAGGGCTTGGATGATAGCATGATATTTTTTGTCATAAACAAACTATTTATTCCTCGTTTCATTCAACTTTTCACTGAAAAATGCTATCGGTCTACCTTCTTGGCTCAGAATTGCTCCAATTGGTGTTCCACTTGCATCACAGTCTACTTGAAATACCTTATTGAAATATGGAAGTGCCAATACTAGTTGTTCTGACACCTTCTTTTTAAAATCTTCAAATGACTTTGTTGTTGTTGTTGCCCACTGAAATGTGCCTTTCTTCATGCATTCAACAAGAGGCGCACAAATCAGATTGAAATTTTGAATGAACTTCCTATAGAAACTTGTTAGGCCATGGAAACTTCGGACGTCAAAAGTGAATTTAGGTGTCTTCCAATCCAATATTGATTTTATCTTCTTGGGATCCATCTTTAAACCTTCTTTGGAAACCACAATATCCAAGTATACAAGCTGATTTTGTAAAAACGTACACTTCTTCAGATTTATCAGCAATGTCTTCTCTTTCAATCGTTGTAACACCTTTTTCACGTGCTCCATACGTTCCTCTTTGCTCTTGCTGAAAATCAAAATGTTATCTAAATAACAACAACTTTTGCCAAAAACGGTTTCAGAACTTCGTTCACCAGCCTCATGAACGTGTTAGGTGCATTAGTTAAATTAAACGGCATAACTAATCACTTGAACAACCCATCTTTTTTCTTGAATGTTGTCTTCCATTCATCACCTTCCCTTATCCGTATTTGATGATAACCACTCTTCAAATCAATTTTCGTTAAGTAATCAACACCACTCAAACAGTCCATGAGATCATCCATTCTCAGTAAAGGAAACCTGTACTTAATGGTGATTCTATTAATAGCCCACGAATATGTACACATCTGCCACTCACTATTCATTTTGGTGTCAAAACTGATGGTACTACACAAGGACTCAAACTTTCTCAAATTAACCCTTTGTCAAGTAAGTCCTGTACTTGTGTATTTACCTCTTCACTCTTTGTTGTTGCCATGCATATTCTTGTTGTTAATGTCGTTCATAACTTCGTTGTTACTGTTGTCCATCCCCTTGATGTTGTTACTGTCCATATTCTTTTCTGACATTGGTACCAACTTATAACATTGACCATCCTTGGTAAGTTCATATGAATTCTCTTTTTCATCATGTAGTACCTTTCTGTCAAACATTCACGGTCTCCCAAGCAATACGTGACATGCATCAATCTCTATCACGTCGCATAAAATGTGTTTGTTGAAACTTCTAATATGGAAACTCAATAAACATTGTTCAATCACAGTCACCTACTGTCCCTTTTGCAACCATGAAAATTGGTATGGATTGGGATGTGGATTTCTTTTCAACTTAGATTTCCCCATTAATTTAGTGGATACCAAGTTTTATGTACTTTCGACATCTATGACCAGATGACAACACTTATCTTGAATTTTACATTTAGTCTTGAACACTCTCTTCCTATGTCCAGGTTTTGTTGCTTCCTTTTTCTCGAGCTTGAGTAATATTCTTCTCAACATCAGGTTTTCTCCTTGTTCTTGCTAGAGTACTTCCACATTCCCACCAATAGTTGTTGCCTCATCTTCTTGGGTGACTTGTGTCCTAGCTTCATTTATTCTTGTTGCGTTCTTCCTCTCTAGACATTTCGATGCTTTGTGACCCTCTACTCCACAATTATAACATGTAATTACATACTCACCGTGGCCAAAACCTCTGCCTCTGCTAGCGCTTATTCCTCCTCTTTCATGGTTACTATTAGTCTCCTTATCCTCCTTCTCATTGTCTTTAGTATCACTTTCTTTGCCTCTGCCTCTAGTTCCTTTTCCCCAGAACTTTTGTCGTATTCTTATGTCAATCTTTTCTTCTACCTTTAAAGCAACTTGGTATGATTCATCTACATTTTGAAAGTAATGTGTAGTCATCTCATCTTGAATATGGTACTTCAGTCCATTTACATATCTTTCCACTCTCTGATACTCCATTTCTTTCGTCCCTAACATGAGTGACAACTTGAAGAATTCTTTTGTATATTCATGTACGAATGTCTCTTTCTGCCTGAGATTTTGTATTTGTTTACACAAGTTCTACTGGTAGTCAACGGGTAACAATTTCTCTTTGATCTTACTAACCATATTCTTCCAAGTTTTAATCTTTTCTAGTCTGTGATCTGCTCTGTCTTTCTGCAACATATCCCACCAAAGTGCAACATGTCCTTTCAACTTCGTAATGGAAAAATGAACACAATTTGGATCTTGAACATTCTCATACTTGAAGTATCTTTCGAGCTCGCCTATCCAATCTATAAGAGTTTCAAACTTCAAACTACCATCATAGAACGAAACTTCAACCCTCACACTACCTCTGTTACTCAAGAAGGATATCAAACGTGTTGTTGGGTATCCTTCCTCAACATTTTGTTCAACTTCAATCTCTTCTTCAGATTTAGAATCTAACTCAACTTCTCCATTTATTCTATTCTCCAACTATTCTATTCTTCTTCTTAATTCTTCGAGTTCTTTATTTCTTGCACCTCCTCATGTTGCTCCTGCTATTTGCAGTGGCATCCTTACATGTTGTCTTACAGCCCTCACCTGGACCAACATTCACAGGCCTTAACTCTGAGAACTATACTCTCACAACTTAGGAACCTGAACCTTCTCTGATAGCACTTGATGAAACTCATAGACCTGAAGAAATTCTAACACCTACATGACTATTCTCTGCCTTCAAAATGCATAACAAAACACATATTCAAACACTCAACAAATAATTCATTTACTGTTGTTAAGACTGAAATAGAAGAAATTTAATTACAACCACAAGAACAAAAATAGGATGTGAATCCTTGCTTTTATTATTGATTTCATAATTCCTTTTATTACAATGTAATCGAGCAATACATATTTTCTTACCAGTCTAGAACTAATTTATTGTGTTGTTCTTTTGCAGATTAGACCATCTCTTCTTGATCCCGTTCTTGGTGGTTGTCTCAATCACTTCAAATCGACCTGAGGGAACCTTCTTTTTTTCTAGCTCGAATCAAACCCCGACATATTCTTTCCCCCTTCTTTTTGTGTCCTTTATGTCAGTTTATTTGTTTCCCCTTCAGTTGGGAAGATGAATAGTCATGACTGTTCGCTACCCAGACGTTTTCCAATTCAGTTTCGTTTTCTCTTCCCTCACCATAGATGATTTTAGAGGCTAAATTTTGCAAATGGGCTAATTTTCCGTGGTTTTTCCCAAAACAATATTCGTCAATTTCCATTTTTTCTAAAAACTATTCTCCCAAATTCCATAGAATAAAATTATTTTACCTAAAAAATCGCCAAAAATTTATAAAAACTATATAAAATCCTTAGATTTTTTTATATTTTTACCAAACTATCACCAAACATTTTACATTTTGCATATTAAGAACTACTAAGATTAGCCTAGGTTTCTACATTGCAATATAAATTTCCATCCTTAAAATCACCCCTGTCCCTCACCAATGATTTCCACTTGGAACTTAATCTTCCTGAGCTACATGGACTGAATTTGGAATCATCACGTTGAGTTGCAACATAAAATTTCCAGCGCAAATCTTGTAGCGTGGAGTTGCAACATATGATTTGCAATGAGTTGCAGCACCAATCCTATAGCATGGAGTTGCAACATAGGAGTTGCAACAAGTTGCAGAACCAATCCTATAGCGTGGATTTGAAACACCAATCATGTAGCATGGAGTTGTAGCATAGGAGTTGCAACACCAATCATGTAGCGTGGAGTTGCAACACATGAGTTCGAGTGAGTTGTAACACTGTCAATTTTTAACAAGTAACAACACGAGTTGTCGAGTAGAGTTGTAACCATCCTTATTCGTCCTAAATTAACTTGTACATAATTAAAATGTTTTTGGGTGATGCGTATTTCCCATAACCAAAGATGTTCATGCATCATAAAACATCATCCACACCAATTTCTTTACTCTTCTTATATATTATCTCATAATCATAGCCCAACATCTTGGTGACCCATTTACATTGCTTTGGTGAAGAAAACCTTTGTTCAAGAAAGAACTTCAGAATATGATGATTGATCTTGACACCTCCCTATGAGATATGGGCACCAAGTCTCCACTACATGAATGATAACCATCATTTCCTTCTCATATGTGGGTTTTCCCAAATTGCGGTCACACAATTGTTTGTTGGTGAATGCCAAGGGGTGTATTTGCATTAATACTACTGTGAGACCTCTCCCTGAAGCATCACATTCCAAGACAAAGGTATTATTAAAGTTAGGTACTACTAATATTGGAGTAGTGCATATGACATCCTTTAAAGACATTATTTTAATGAGTGAAGTTAGGGGAGCTGCAAATTTTCCACATTTTTTCACAAATTTCCCATAGTAGCTTGTAAGTCCTAAGAATTCCCTCAATCTCTTCAATGTTTTGGGATGGGGCCAATCTTGTATAGATGCCACTTTCTTGGGATTGTTACCCCCTCTCACTTAGGGGTATCTATAGGATATCATCCTTGATGATTCACATTGCAGACAATGATCCCAGAGATGGTGATCAACATTCTCTACAAACAACAACCCTTTGGATGCCTCCCCCCTCATCATTGCTCAACTCATTCACTTGATCAACATGGTTCATCCGATGAAGGTGTCTCACCACACATGAGGTACATTAGTCATTGTTTCATATAAAGTGTTACATTTAATACAATAGGCATTTGGATGAGGATCATGGGTTGAATTCAGATAATGGATCATAATGATTGGAAGTTATGTTTTGTGCCTTGTTTCACCTTGGTGGTCATCATATGTGTCCTAGTCCATGTTGTTACTCATGGGGAAAACGGCTACTACTGGGAGGCCTTGATAGAGGTAACACACCATTCACTTCTATACTTGACACATTCCATCCATATTCCTTCCATTTTCCTATCTTTTGGAAATCATTGTTACATGTACACCAAAAAGGTCCATGCCTTCATCCTCCTATGAGAAGAAGGGGCTAGAATACCCAAGGTTGATCCAGTTGGTAAAAGAATGGAAAATGAAATGGAATAAAAAATGATAAAATCAAAAGCCAAAGAATTAGCTTGAGCTCTACCCCCAGACTATAAGGCCATTGTTCCAAGTCCTAATGCACTGAATGCAAATCAAATTAAAAGGATTTAATGAAATCCAAGTAAAAATAAATGCGTAAACTCAAAAAGGGTATTGCAAATAAATAAATAAATAATCAAAAGTAAAGAATAGGGGTTTGGAATACACAGTTCATAGGAAAGGGTAACTCAAGCACCAAACACTCCTTCTACAAAGACGCTCATGGAAATAAACCCACACGTGGCCTTGCATCTCAATGACACCATGAACACAAAGTAAACCCCATGCCATGCCATTCACTTATACTTACGCTTTGAAGGGTTTCTCAGGAACTACTCCTCTACTTGGGCACCGACACACCTAATAGGATCTTGTGATGGTCTTCTCATACCTAAACTTGGTAAATTGCATAAAGTCTTAAGCTAGTGTGAAGTTTGAAGAAGATACCTAATGTGAATTACTAATTACATGTTTTTTTTATTAGACTGTGGCTTACTTTGTATGATTCTAATGAATCTCGTATCCATTATATTTGGTTTCAATAAACTTCTCTAAGCCTTGCTTGATGATATGCACCCATGGATATGGTATTTTGGAGGACTTTCCATGATGACATCATGCATTGTATGGATGACATTGCACCTTTTATGATGACGGTTGGGTCAGATGATGACTTGACATGCTCCTTGATACCCTTTGGCACCTCTTGGACCTAGGACATTGAACATTTCAGTTAGAACATTATGAGTGTAGCCTGATGTGCCACTGAGAGGGTAGGAATCCCACACACTTGGACATTGCACCCTTTGAGGACGTTAGGGTTTGGATTGACTCCATTTCCCTAGGTGATGATGATGCACATCTTTGGAGAGGTTATGGATCCCTTATCCACCATGATGTCACCCTAGGAGCTGGGGATGTTGTACACATGAGGATGACATCATGCTGGAGTGAGATGTGATTTTTTCTTTAGCCTACCTAGCACATCGGTGATGAGTTGACACTTTGATGATGATAATATGTGACCTCATTGATGAGGGGATGTGACTTTTGATGATTCTTTGCACCTTTTGGAGATGGAAATGAATTTTGGATCTCTAATACCCCTTCAGGAGATGATTCCACCCTCCTTTTTTCCTTGATCCAGATTATTTTTGGCATGAAATGAGGGCGGAGATATAATAAAGAAATGCACAGAGATATCATACATATTCAATAATGTAGCATAAATGTGTCAGAGATGCAATCAGAAATACAGATATACAGTAATACATGATTTCTATTAATGAAAGAAATGTATAGAGACTGTAAAAATACAGAGTGAAAGGCTCGCTAGAATGGTGGCAGCTTATCTCTGAGAAGAGATGTGACGGCTACTCGCATTCACAAGAAGATGATTACAATGAGGCTCTGAAGGCGTTTTTACAATAAACATGAATGCCCAAAACCAAAGACATCCAAAAACCTAACCCTAGGAGATGAAGCGGCAAAAGTCATGTGGGCCCCGTTTGGGTAAGTTAGTACATCAACTTCTCGGGGTCATAACTTTTGCATACGATCTTTGTTTTAGGCGTATAATAGCTCATTGGAAAGGTATCGTCAAGGAGATTCATTTTGGGGGATCAATAATGTCTTTATCTATCATTGAGAAACTCGATCTCGAAAAACCTTCATTTGGGCCCTCAAAATGGCCCCGGAAGTTAAAACCTGCTAAAAATAGTAAATTGCCAAAATTGCCAGAAAACTGTTTTGAGCTAGTTGGAAAAGGTGGTTGGCCACCGATATCCACTTGGATCAGTCCTCCACTCTCACACAAGTCTATATCCACTTGGATCAGTCCTCCACTCTCACACAAGTGGACTTTTGAGAGGACATTTTGATGTATTAGCATTTTGTCTTTATTTTGGAGGCTATTTTTTGGGTTGGCCTAAGACCCATCCATCATGGATTATTATGTTTTCAGGGGATTTTAGAGAGATGAGGATCTAGGCTTGTATCATATATATAGAGGATGGTTTCCTCATTTGTTAATCATAACTCATCTTGCAGATAATCACTTCTAGCACTGGTTTACTCTCTTATTGATCATGGAGAACTTATGTGAACTTTATTGGAGATGATCTAATGGGTTCTTTGCAAGTTTATTGTGTATGATTTCATGTTTAGGGTTTCTTTCATGCCCAACAATTTGACTAGTAAGTGTTATTTTCAAGTTTTTGGTGGCTTACTCTTGATGTATTAAGTAAATGATTTATCAAAGTGGTGACAATTTGCGTGTTATCTTGTTTCTCTTTGATAAACATTGTCTAGAAACCATAGGAAGGTTTGTAGTGGACTACCTTCCCTTATTATAATTTATTTCAATCTTGTTGAAGGACATAAAGGTATTTCTAGGGTTTGTAGTAGACTACCCTAGTCTTATTCTTATAAGTTAATTCTCTAGGGTTTTAATCAATATCCCTTTATATCTCTTGTTTAAGGTTTCTAAAAATAATAGGAAGACCTCTTAAGATTTGTAATGGACTACCTTAAGTTGTTTTCCTAAAGAATCCATATCTAGGGTTTGTAGTGGAATACCTTAGGATTTGATTCATGAGTCTTTTCCTTGTCTTTACTCTTAGAACTTGCATCATGCGTAATGAAGCTAGACGACACTAGTTTATTCTTCCTTGACATCTTATGGTAGATTTAGGTTTTATTGCATTTATCCTTCATCTCTTAAGTACTTGTAGCCTAACATCTAGGGTTTTGTTGCATTCTTATTTTAGAGCATCTTATACATCATTTTTTGCATAATTATTGTAGTTTTCAACCAACTAAGGCTTGATGTCTTGCAAATTTGAAGTTGTTTCATGCCATTTTATGGTTTAGCAAGTAGTGGTTATTTAATGTGTTAGTCTTAGTTTGCATTTCATCTCTCTTTCATCGCATTTTAATGGTTTAAGGATTGTTATATCATTGTTGTCATAACTTGTCACATTGTTGAAGTAGTCATCTTTATTTACAAGTTTTATGACAACCATAGTTTTTCTTTTGATTTTTAGTGTTTCGAGGCATTTATTTGACTTGTTAGACTTGGTAATTGTTATTCATTTTATTGAAACACTTCACACACAAATATGGAATTGCTTTACTTAACCACCTTGTTTACCTTGAACCTTGATTTAAGTGGTGGTATAATTGAGTAACCAAGATAGGAGGCCATAGACTTGATTTGATTTTTCTATAGGATTCCTTGAGGTTGCTAGGGAAGTCTCATGTCGGATCTCAATCCTTCACTAAAATGAGGGAAGCAATTGCTGAGGTGATAGTGGAAAATACTTCCCTATGTTACAATTGTAAAGCATCTTGTGAAGGCTTTGCACAAGTGGTATATTTTGTGATAACATGTTGGCACCGTTTCTAGGGAGAATTGAGTCATTCTTATTGATATTTGAAGTCTATGCTTCAACATCATTTTGATGAGTATATACCAAATCCTAACCTAGTGTACTCATCTAGCGACTCCATTGAATGAAGAAGCCCTTTTCTTTGTGCAAATTTTGATGAGCCTTGTCTAGTGAGCTCATTTGACAACTCCAATCATATGTTTTGTAAGAAGGTCTCATCCAATTTTAAGATTTTGTATAAAGTTGTGTATTCTCAAATGAAGGAATTATGGCACCATGGGAGCTTCATGAAATGTTTCCTTCTCTTGATATTAATAATTCTCATGGACACCTAAATCATTTTTTTCTGGATTGGGGGATGATTGTCCAAAATTTGATGGTGATCCATCTTCCCATTACTCATGTTGTGAAATTATTGAAACACTTCAGAGATAAATGTAATACATGAAGATGTGCTAATAAGTTTGTTTTTACTATCTCTGGAAGCAATACAAAAGAACCGGGTTAAGCATTCACGCAGTCCAAAGAGTTTATCCTCTCTTGCAGTTTTCATTGAATAATTTCTTAAGCGACGGGGCTCAAGATTTCAAAGGTATGAAGAAACATTTTAGGATCTTACAAAAACCATTCAAGAAGAGGGATTCTTTTCTAACCCTATTGAATATGATTAATATTTGATTGAAGAATGAGAACTTGAAGAAGAGATTCATGAAGAAATCTACCAACCCTTTGAAGAAGAGCAAGAGCCACTACATGAATTCATTGAAGAAGAAGATGACTTGGATGAATCACATTATTTTGAAGATCAATGCCATGATGATGACCCAGTTGGAAAGAACATCCTTCCTCATGAAGACAAAGGTATGATAAGTAGTACTCCTTTCCAAGTTTTTGACTTATGTGATGCATCCTTTGATGATTTGGAAAGTGAAGAGTTTTTAGAGAAACCATTGGATTTGGTGATTTTTTCATTTGATGAAGAACACGATTATCATGAATTTGAAAATATTTTTTTATGTATTGGAAGGTATAAATTAGATCTGAGTAGTTTCCACTTTGATGGGGATCCCATTTATGATGTTGATGATGACTTTAAGGTCAAAACTATGAAATTGTTTCCTTTGGAACATACATCTATGTGCATTAATGATTCATATTTTTAGCAACATGAAGATGACACACTCAAAGAGTTGTTTCAGCCACTTAGGAATGATTCATTACAAGATTTGCATGATGAATTCCAGCCATATCCTAGGAGGTATGATACATATTCTTTTGAGCACTTGGAGTTATGTTGTGAGGAAAATTCTCATCCATCCTTATGCTCAAATTTTGGTGAACATTCATCTGAGCACTCTTATGAGGCTGTGATTTGCCCAAGAAAGTAAGATTTTCATATCACAAACTTCTATTTGTATTTTTCTTTATCTTCTTCTAAATATTTCATTAAAGATGAGGTTGCAAATTATGTCTTTGATAATTAGCTATTTCGAAAAGGTGTTTTCAGCCTATGTTTTGTTGCAAGGATTTCCAACTGCATATAGGGGGGAAGCAAGCCCTAAGTTGGAACATTTTTTTTTAAGATTTGAATTTGTGTCCCATTTTTCATTCAATTCCTTCTTGGGTGACCATAAGGTGTTATTCAAATTTCTTAAGATTTTGTCTCAAGCCTAGGGGACTGATATTTCACACAATGGTTAATTTTTGAAGTGTGTGGGTCAATCTTACAAGGTGAAAGGGTTTCATTATGAAGGTATTTCTTGAAGAAAGAATAAGCAATCATCAATTTATTGTATTACTATTCAAGGATGGATGGAGAAAGTTTGTGTATGCGCATATTGGCACGATTCTATTTCTCTTGCTCACCCTCATGAGTTGGATTCTATTTTTGGTTGTGACATAACATTTTTCCTAGCTCATGATCACTTTGTGCTTGACATATCCTTGTTTTGGTTTCTAACAAAGCCTAAAGGTATATATTTTGACCTTGACGAGATGCTAGGATGCCTTCGTTGGTTGTATGATTATACCTAGCATTTACTTTCCCTGTAGCATTAGGTAGGATAGTTGTAGGTCATGATTCATTTTATGCATTTTGATTGTATTTTATTTTTGTTGATGTTACTTATTGATTGATGTTATGCATTTATGTTAGCCTAGATTATACATGTTATAAAAAAATGATATATTGTTGAAAATGAAAAGATCTATTTTTTGCATTTTTTTTACCTTTCCATATACCAGGGTGGATAACATTCCCATGCCATTTTGTATTGATGCATTTGTATTATAATGTAGTAGGAAATTTTAGAGTGATGCAAGTTGCAGGTCTTGGAGTACCAAATATGTCGAGGTTCTCATGCCCTCAATGGTGAGCACATGTCCCCATGTTGGAGCCAAATGTTACCCCCACTCACCTAGGGGTAACTAGAGGAGATCATCCTTGATAATCCACATTGTAGACAATGAACTCAGAGATGATGATCAACATTATCCATAGACAACAACCCCTCGGAAGCCTCCCCCCTCATCATTTCTCAACTCATTTTCTTGATCAACATGGTTCATCCGATGATGGTGTCCTTGCACACATGAGGTACATTAGTCATTGTTTCATATAAAGTGTTACATTTAATACATTAGGAATTTGGGTGAGGATCATGGGTTGAATTCAGATAATGGATCATAATGTTTGGAAGTTATTCTTTTTTCCTTGTTTCACCTTGGTCACCATCATATGTGTCCTAGTCCAGTGTTGTCACTCCTAGGGAAAAGGAGTACTACCAGGAGGCCTTGATAGGCATAACGTACCATTACCTTCCATACTTAGTACATTCCATCCATATTCCTTATGCTGTCCTATATTTTGGAAATGGTTGTTACATGTATACCAAAAAGGTCCATGCCTTCATCCTCCTATGACAAGAAGGGGATATAATTCCCAAGGTTGATGCAATTGGTAAAAGAATTCAAAATGTATTGGGATGACAAATGATAAAATAAAAATCCACAAAATTAACTTTATCTCTATCCCCTCGATATGAGGCCATCCCACAAGTCCTAATGCACTGAATGCATATCAAATTAAAAGGACTTAATAAAATCCCAGTAAACATAAATGCATAAACCTAGAAAGGGTCATGCAAAGAAATGAATGAATAATCAAAAGGAAAGAATAGGGGTTTAGAATACACATAGTGTCGAGGAAAGGGTAACTCAAGCACCAAACACTCCCTCTACAAAAGGGCTCATGGAAATGAACCCACATGTGGCCTTGCATGCCAATGACACCATGATTATGAAGTAAACCCCATGTCATGTCATTCACTTATACTTATGATTTGAAGGGTTTCTCGGGAACTAATTCTCTACTTGGGTATTGGAACACCTAATAGGGTCTTGTGAAGGTCCTCCCATACCTAAACTTGGAAATTTGCATAAAGTCTTATTCAAGTGTGAAGTTTGAAGAAGATACCTAATGTGAATTGTTTATGTGGATTTTGTATTAGAGTGTGGCTTACTTTGTATGATTCTAATGACTCTCATGTCCATTATGATTGGTTTCACTTGACTTATCAAAGCCTTGTATGATGATATGCATTCCTGGATATGGTCCTTTGGAGGACGTTCCATGATGTCATCATGAAATTTATGGAGGATGGTACACCTTTGATGATGAGCACTGGGTTGGGTGATGAATTGACATGCTCCTTGATACCTTCCAACACCTCTTGGACTTGGGACATTGCACATTTGAGCTAGGGAATTGTGTATGTAGCCTAATGTGCCACTCAGAGGACAGGAAGTCCACACACTTGGGAATTGCACTCTTTGAGGAAGTTAACTTTTGGATTGACCCCATTTCCCTTGTTGATGATGATGCACCTCTTTGGAGAGCTTATGGAGCCCTTACCCACCAAGATGTCACACTAGGAGCTTGGGACATTGCACACATGAGGATGATATAATGCTAGAGTGAGACATGACTTTTTCTTGAGCCAACCTAGCACATGGGTGATGAGTTGACACTTTAACGATGATGATATGTGATGTCATTGATGAGGGGATGTGACTTTTGACGATGCTTTTCACCTTTTGGGGATGGAAATTACTTTTGGAACTCTCATAACCCTTTAGGAGATGATGTCACACTCCTTTTGTCCTTCTCTCTCACATGTGTGGACTTTTGAGATGATGTTTTGATGTATTATCATTTTATCTTTATTTTGGAGGCTATTTTGGGGGTTGGCCTAAGACCTATCCACCTTGTATCATGGATTATTATGTTTTTAGGGGATTAGGGGATTTTATAGAGATGAGGCACTAGGCTTGTCTCATATATATATATATATATATATATATAGAGAGAGAGAGAGAGAGAGAGAGAGAGAGAGAGAGAGAGAGAGAGAGAGAGAGAGAATGGTTTCCTCATTTGTAAATCATAACTCATCTTGTGGAGAATCGCTTCTACCACTTGTTTACCCTTTTATTGATCATGGAGAACTTATGCGCACTATATCGGAGATGATCTAGTGGATTCTTTGCAAATTTGTCATGGATAATTTCATGTTTAGGGTTTCTTTCATGCCCGATGATTTGAATAGTAAGTGTTATTTTCAAGTCTTTGGTGGTTTATTCTTGATGTATTAAGTAAATGTTTTATCAAAGTGGTGATAATTTTCATGTTATCTTGTTTCTCTTGGATAAACTTTGTCTAGAAACCCTAGGAAGGTTTATAGTGGACTACCTTCCCTTGTAATCATTTATTGTAAGCTTGTTGAAGGGCATGTGGGTATTTCTAGGGTTTGTAGTGGACTACCTTAGTATATTCTTATAGTTTAATTCTCTAGGGTTTGTAGTGGACTACTCTAGGGTTTTAATCAATATCCGTTTAGATCTCTTGTTTAATGTTTCTAAAAGACGGAGGACAACCTATTAGGGTTTGTAGTGGACTACCTTAGGGTTTGATTCTTGAGTCTTTTCCTTGCTTTTACTCTCCATAGAACTTGCATCTTTCATTCAATATGCCCAAGGAAGCTAGACACCACTAGTATATTCTCTTGCAAAGTGACATTAGAACCCTAATTCCTTTTCCTCCTTGACATCTTATGGTAGATTTATGTTTTATTGAATTGATCCCTCATATCTTAAATACTTGTAGCCTAATTTATAGGGTTTTATTGCATTCTTACTTTAGAGAATATTTAACATCATTTATTGCATCATTGTTGTAGTTTTCATCCAACTAAGGCTTGATGTCTTGAACATTTTAAGTTTTTTCATGCCATTTTATGTATTTATCAAGCATTGGTTATTTAATTTGTTAGCCTTAATTGAATTTCATCTCTCTTTCATTGCATTTTATTGGTTTTACAACTGTTATAGTATTGTTGTCATAAACTTGTCGCAATGATGAAGTAGTCATCTTTATTTACAAGTTTTATGACAACCATAGTTTTTCTTTTGATTTGTAGTGTTTCAAGGCATTTATTTGACTTGTCATATTTGGTAATTATCACTCATTGTATTGACACATCTTACACACAAATATAGAATTGTTTTACTTAACCAACTTGTTTACCTTGAACCTTGATCTAAGTGGTGGTATAATTGAGTAACCAAGATAGGAGTTTGCAGACTTGATTTGATCTTGCTATATGATTCCTTGAGATTTCTAAGGAAGCCTCCCTTGTGTTGGATTTCAATCCACCCAAACTAGCTACAAGTTTGGGTGGATTTCTAGTGTTGGGTTGTCCATAACTTGTATGGCATTAAATTGGGAAATAATACCAGAGTGTCCCTTCTTTAATAACTTCTCCATATGATGAGATCTGACTATTTCAGGAGAGCTTACCTGAATACCTTGAAGGGTGTGTACATGACCCTCTTGAGTGAAACTCATATAGAGTTCCTTTAAATCCACGATGATTGGGCCCAACATGTGTAGCCATTCTACCCCCAATACTATATCACACCCACCCATATTGATAGAAATTAGATGGGTTTTGTGCTGATAGTTTCCCATCCGGAGTCTAACATTTTCACATTTTCCCCCACATTTCATCATACCTCCATTGGTGATTGTGATTTGAAATTTGTGCACTATGTATACAAAAATATGGGTTTATTCTGCCACTCTTGTGAATGAAATTATGAGTACTACCACTTCTAACTAGGAATATGACTTTTCGATGCTTGATGTAACCCATGAATTTCAAGGTTTGTGGAGTTGAAATTCCTGATAATGCATGCAGGGAGATAAGTGGTTCTTCATGAGAGAATGGAGGTTCAATATCTGTATGAGGTTGAGTGTTGGTGTTTTCAACTTGTAACTCTGGTGTCTCTTTGATACTTATGTCTTTATTCAAGGCCTAAGTGGCCATCTCATTTTGAAAAAAATTATGTTCTTTACAATAATGACCTCAAACACATTTTTCATCACAATTATAACAAATTACTCATCTTTGGTGATCTTCCATTTTCGTTGGAGACAATCATTGTACTTTCAAGGCATGAGTAGGATTTGTGCTTGGGGAAGTAATTTGGGGAGGAAAAGTACATGGAATGAAGTTTGGTTATTTTTTTTGTGCATTGATTATCGATGGATCATCATCTATGGTTCTAGGCCCTTTGCGTTGATTCCAACCTTGTAGTAGTGTTTCTAGGGAATCTAGGGATTTTTTTCGATGGGATTCAGTGGATGGTTCTAAAGGTTTGTTGGAGGCGATAATATGGGAGGAATCCCTACTCAATAGTGAATCATATATTTCCAAAAGTTTTAATAAAAAAAGGATCTGCCCGTTTTTTTTTCTCGAGAAATAAATATTTTTAATATTTTTTGAAGTTTAAGAGGGTGGGGAAATTCTCCATTAATATATACCCGAGAGTTGTGAAATGGTTCATTCATCAAACTTGTGTTGAAATTTTTGTTGTTTATTCCAGTGGAGAAAGTCTCAATTGCTAAGTTCGACATAGAGTTGAAGATTCATTTTAATTGATGTAAATGAGAATACGGTTGTAAGACCTAGTTAGGAATGCATACCCTAGTTTTTAAATATCATCAGTAAAGTCTAGATGACCTAGGTAATAGGTGGGAGCATGCGGTATTTCGGAATACCCTGTCTTTGAGGGAATTTTGGCTGGTTTTGGTCATGGGGGGAGAGCGTCATGGTTTTCGGGCACATGTTTTTGATAGCTTGTGGTTTTAGAGCCCATGTATTGCATGTAATGAAGCATTGAAATTAGCTTGGAGGTGAGAGGTTAAGGCTCACTTGGATGGCTTGGTTGCATTCAGTCAAGGAAGTTCATATTTGTTGGTTATGGTGATGGAGTTAAGGGATGCATATTGTCAGATCCTACTACCCACATATAATCATTAGAAAATATGTGTACATGGAACAATCAAGAGTTGTTCAAGATCACAAAGGGAGTTTTGTTTGCAAACTCAATAAGTCATTGTATGGCCTGAAGCTCGAGCATGCAATCGTACAAGATGTTTGATTCCTTCATGCTGAGCCAAATTTTACAAGAAGTGAGTATAACCATTGTGTTTATGGTATATTCATTATATTGACGATATATGTTATGCTTGTAGAAAGCACAAGCATGGTTGATATTAGTAGGTTGGCTTAGTTGTATAGGACATTTGATATGAAGGATCTAGGAGAAACTAAAATAAATCTTGGGCACATTAGGAAAGATGGTAAGCTTTGGTTATACAACAGATGTATGTGGAGAAGATACTCAGGAAATTCGGTATGAATAACGTGAAATCGGTAAATATCCCTTTGGATTTCCATTGTAAGATTTCTTCGGGTTTATTTCTTAAGTGATGAAGAAGAAAAGGGTTATGTGTATTGTGTATTGTATTCCAATAGGAGGTTTGATGTATGTGCTGAAATGGTCAGATATTTCATATGTAGTTGGTGTTGTCAGTGGACACATGACAAAACTGAGTAAAGATCATGGAAATGGTTGCTTTGGTATCTGAGAAACATGAGTATCACCTACAATGGTTGCAATGATTTATTTTGTGGTTATGTTGATTCAATGGAGGTGAAGTGGTCCATACTAGAGAAAATTGTGTAGACATGTTCGCGCAACCAGTATTGTAAGAGAATATACGATGGTGTTTGGATTCTCTTGGCTTGCAGAAGGGGATGTTTGATTTGTTGGGAAAGGTATCAGGAAATCGTTTCCAAGGTAGAGATTGTTGGGTTGTGACAACACATACCCTTGCAGTTAGATTCAAACATTCTCAATCATTTGGATTTCTATATGATTGGAAACGCTTGAGATCTCTCTTGGTTAAATGTAGAATATCTTGAGGAGCTTCTTGAGATTTGTATTCATTTCTCCATATAGAAATAAAGTATATCATTTACCCCCATCTCTCTGCTATTGTATGTGTGTGATGTGATTATTATTCTCTAGTTGATTAACTTCTATATTGCAGGCTGCCATGATCCCAACAAGTAGGATGTTGCATTCTAACTTGTGCTCGAATCTCCTAATGAAAAATTATTTATAGAAATAATATGTTAAGTTCTCTGATCATTAATTGCTCAAAGGATGTCATAAATTCTGTCACTGATCTTGTTTGACATAACTTGGTAAGTCGCCCCAAATTATGAGTACCTTTCTCTAAATGCACGTAGACAAATTTAACAAACTGAATCCAAGCGATAAAACACGCATACACTTTTTTATGACATTCCCACCATTGCCATCGTTTCAAATCTAGATACAAGACTCCCACCCTAGGTTTCATCGTGTCATCAGTGATTCCCTCGAGGGAGAAGTAATGTTCCAATCGGGTGACCCATCTTGATGGATCATAATTTAATGTTCCTGACTTGGCTAGTCTAGGAAACGCTGCTAATGTGTGTGTAGGATCAAAGGTTTACAACATATAAATGATCATACAAATAATAAACGCGAAAAAGGAATGCAAAGTTTGTATTATGATATCTCTATGGATTACAAAATGGTTGAATGCAGCTGAATAACTGACAATACTCGACTAGATCAACATACAAAGGATCTTAGCCGGAATATAAATAAGCGACTGTGGCTGAATAAAATAACAACACTCGGCTAGATCAAAAGACAAAAGGATATTAGCCAGAATGAAAATAAGCAACTAAAAGATAATACCCGGAATATGGGAGCACTGCAGAATCAATGAAGAATGATGAAAGACCTGGATGATCTTCCTGGTGACTAGGGTGTGTCTTTCAACACTGGAATCAACCAACTGGTGTCTTCCTCCTGGAATACACTGAACTATCTCTCCTAAGATGTGCCTCTTCTCCTCAATGACAAGTCATAATCTGCATAATGATGAATTAGGTCGCTGACCCTTCCTTTATAGATTTCCAAAACCCTAAATCATGTTGAAACCCTAAATCACTGCTAAAACCCTAATTCATTGTTGACTTCTATTTTTAGCTCATAATGACTTAAAAGCGTTGTTAACCCTTCTTAGCTTAATGTCACTTTCTGAATATAACACCTATGACTAGAGTGACCTCTAGTAACCCTGTTTACCCCTCTTTGGCCCTGGCTATAGTCTAACGGGGTGGTTTAGACCATTAAGCCTCCTTTTCTGGAGCTCCTATTTGGAAAGGGACATTACAATCCTCCCTTCCCAAAATTGCTTGTCCTCAAGAAATACTAGTCCAGGGCGCTGCAACACCTGATCGCTCTCCCAAGTAGCATCCTCTACTGGAATCCCTCTCCATTTGATCAAACACTCTCTGATGACTCTGCTCCTTAGTTTCTGCTCCCGGAACTCCAAAACCTCCTCTGGAACTATTTTCGCTCCCGAAACTCCAAAACCTCCTCCGGAACTAACTCCAACTGTCCCTCCTCATCCAACGGGGGAAGCTCCTTTGATGTGTTAATGAATTGTCCCACTGCCTTTTTGAGGCAAGACACGTGGAATACGTTATGAATCTTGCTCCCCTCTGGAAGCTCTAGCTCGTAAGCAACCTCGCCTACTCGGCGCATGATCCTGTAAGGACCATAAAATCTGGGCTTGAGCTTCTCGGATCCACTCTTCTTTAGAGATGACTGTCTGTAGGGTTGGAGTCTCAAGAAAACCAAATCTCCAACCCCAAAGTTGCGCTCTATCCTGTGCCTGTCGGCCCTTATCTTCTGTTGGTTTTGCACCATCTGCAGGTTCTCTTTCAACAATTTGAGAATCTCTTGACTCTCTATGATCCAATCCTTGGCCTTGGGAGCTTTTCTCTCCCCGAAGACCAAGTCTACCAAAGTGGGAGCATCATATCCGTACAATGCTCAGAAGGGTGTCATACCAATGGACATGTGGAAGGTGGTGTTGTAGCAATGTTCCCCTAAATGTAACCACTTTACCCACGTTCTATGCTGTCCTCCTACATAGTTCCTCAAATACCCTTCAACCCACTTGTTGACAATCTCGGTCTGCCCATCTGTCTGAGGGTGATATTTGGTGCTAGTTGTCAACTCTGTTCCCACCAATCGAAACAAATCTCTCCAAAATGTCCCTATGAACCGATTGTCCCTGTCACTGACGATGTTCTTCGGCAATCCATGAAGTCTAAAGACCTCCTGGAAGAAAAGCTCGGCTACCTGAACTGCACTGTACTCTGTTGGTATGGCGTAGAAGTGAGAAAACTTGGTCAATCTGTCGACCACTACATAGATACAGTTTTTACCCTGGACCTTGGGTAGACCGGTGATGAAGTCCATAGATATACTCTCCCATTTCTGCTCTGGAATGGGGAGTGGCTGAAGTAGCCCTGCTAGAAGAGCATGCTCTGACTTGTTCTGCTGGCAAGTCACACACTCAATGGCGTGTCTCATAACGTCTTGTTTGAGGCCCTTCCATTAGAACCTCTCTCTGATCTGTCTGTAGGTTTTGAAAAACCCTTGATGGCTTGCTAGAGGTGAATCATGAACTGCGGTGAGGATTTTATTCTTAAGCCCTGAATCTGGCACCAAGTAAACTCTATCCTTGTAAAATATGACATCGTCAATGAACCTGTACCGTTCATCCTGTATCTTCCCATCCATCACCTCAGAAGTGAACTTGTTCTTGGAATATTCCACTAACAAGTGGGATTTCCAATCTACTGAAATCTCCATCAAAGAACATGCCGCAGGTCTCCTCGATAGTGCATCGACCACAATGTTCTTCTTCTCCTTGACATACTCTACGTCAAAGTTGAATGCCTGTACCTTCGTCACCCATTTCTGTTGGTGCTCACTGACGTCCTTCTACTCAAGGAAATACTTCAAACTGTTGTGATCGGTCTTGACAACGAATTTGCTGCCCATCAAGTATTGTCTGAACTTGGTCAAGGCATGCATGATTGCCAACATTTCCTTGTCATAAATGGAGTACAACCTCTCAGGTTGACTAAGCTTCCGGCTCTTGAATACAATGGGGTTTCCTCCCTGCATCAAAACTGCACCGATCCCTTCATCAGATGCGTCACACTCTAGTACAAATGGTAGGGTGAAGTTTGGTAGTGCCAACATTGGACAAGTGCCCATGAATTCCTTCATGTGATCAAAGGATTCCTGTGATTTCTTGGTCCATATGAAGGCCCCATGCTTGGTAAGATCTGTCAGCAGTGCTCCAAGCTGAGAAAAACCTCGGACGAACCGCCTATAATAGCTGCACAACTCGAAGAAGATCCTCAATTTTGTCACGTTCTTGGGCGTCGGCCAATCCAGAATGACCCTGATCTTCTCTTGGTGCACCTGTACCCCCTGTGCACTGATGATGTGGCCTAAGTAAAGAAGCTCTGTCATACCGAACTCGCACTTGGACTCTTTGGCATATAATGACTGTGCCTCCATGATGCTCAATACCTCATCCAGG
>ML776736.1:1045411-1057226 GCA_009831015.1 Picea engelmannii
CTCATTGTCTTTAGTCACAGGCTGGCAGGACTAAAGCTCTGATACCACTGTAATGTTCCTGACTTGGCTAGTCTAGGAAACACTGCTAATGTGTGTGTAGGATCAAAGTTTTACAACATATAAATGATCATACAAATAATAAACACGACAAAGGACTGCAGAGTTTGTATTATGATATCTCTGTGGATTACAAAATGGCTGAATGTGGCTGAATAACTGACAATACTCGACTAGATCAACATGCAAAGGATCTTAGCCATAATATAAATAAGCGACTACGACTGAATAAAATAACAACACTCAGCTAGATCAAAAGACAAAAGGATCTTAGACGGAATACAAATAAGCAACTAAAAGATAATACCCAGAATATGGGAGCACTGCGGAATCAATGAAGAATGATGAAAGACCTGGATGATCTTCCTGGTGACTAGGGTGTGTCTTTCAACACCGAAATCAACCAACTGGTGTCTTCCTCCTGGAATACACTGAACTATCTCTCCTGAGATGCGCCTCTTCTCCTTAATGACAAGTCATAATTTGCATAATTATGAATTAGGTCGCTGACCCTTCCTTTATAGCTTTCCAAAACCCTAAATCATGCTGAAACCCTAAATCACTGTTGAAACCCTAATTCACTGTTGACTTCTATTTTTAGCTCATAATGACTTAAAAGCTCTTTTAACCCTTGTTAGCTCAATGTCACTTTCTGAATATAACACCTGTGACTAGAGTGACCTCTAGTAACCCTGTTTACCCCTCTTTGGCCCTGGCTATAGTCTAACGGGGTGGTTTAGACCATTAAGCCTCCTTTTCTGGAGCTCCTATTTGGAAAGGGACATTACACATAACCATCAAACTTGTTGATGTCCACCTTAGGATAACAATGCCATATGTTATTATCCATTGATTTATTGTTGTGCGGACCCGAAAATGGTTGTGAGTTGCTAAATAGTCTCGAGTTAGAAGTTTGTTTATGGTGTGGCGCACTTTGTTGTGTAGTCCATTGGTGTTCTTCTGGTATTCCTTATCAATTTCTCAATCAACATGTTTTCGGCATTGGATAGGTTATGTTGTAGCTTCTCATCTAACTTCTTATTCAACTGCTCATTCAACCCATCTAATTTATCATCCAACCTCCTAAACTGATTTTCTAGTTTGTACAACCTCTCTAAAGTAGAGTGGTTGGTCATATTGTTTGGGGAAGCATGACATGTCTTATAGGTATAGTCCTTCATGGGTGAGCTGACTAGAAAAAGCTACAAGGTCTTGAGGACAAGGGAGTGCCAGGTGTTACATCTGTCTGATATATGTGCCAGGTCCAATAGTAGTACTCGACCCTATATCTCAGGGCACTAACTAAGGGGGCTCAATCCTGCCCTTAGTCGTACTACTCAACTATCCAGGTATTGGAGAGTGATATCCCTAAGTGTTGTTCTCAATGTATTATAGAAATAAGACAACCGATTAGCTTATATAAAGATGATTCAGGGATACCTAGGGTACTTCCTATATATCCAAGGCTACATGGAAATGAAATTGTTTATATAAGTGTTGTTTGATGCGGTATTACTTGAAGGGGTACCAACATGGGTTACAATTGTTTTCGACAATGTGATTCCACTTGTATTTTCTGCATGTACTATTACCCTACCACAAGTTTACCCACTAAATGACATATCATTGTGTTATTTAAATACAACAAAACACATCTCTTAAAAAAAATTATGGGCTTGTTAACCCCCAAAAAAGATCTTAAAATCACCAAAAAATAACTTGTGCAAGGTAAGACTTGAGGCCGAAAATGTAAAATGATCACAACTTCAATTATTGTCATCTCATTGGCTATTATGACCCCAATAATGAAATTCCACTACTTTTTTTTATCTAATGGAACTGGTTTGACATAAATCTGTGCACTCTGTCAAAATATATCCAATCTGTGAAATTCACACTCATCACTGGACAAACCCCTAAAAAATTGCAGATTTTGAATTGATGATATTTCCATTTTTTGGAATCGATTTTGGACGATCTTTTTTTTTTAATTAAGTATTTTTTCGAGAGGAATTCAGATATACAGTTGGTTTCTTTAAATTATATATAAAAGTTTCATAAATCGACCTAAATACCATCGTCATATTTATCTCGTCAAAAGTTTGCAAAAAGAAAAACAAATCTTCCACTTTATTCCAAAAAATTCTCCCACTTCATACCCAATGAAGAGATTTGATACCACTTGTAGTGTACTTAACCTCAAAACTTTAGAGCAATCATATAAAATGTAGTGTGAAATCCAAGAACATGACAAAAGAGAGATACAAATAGAGAGCTATGTTCATTTGCCTCTTCAAGGGGGGAAACTCCAAGAGAAATGCTCCAAATACGACAATTCTTGACAAAACAATAAATAACCTTCTACTCATTATATAGCTATCTATAGAGGATCTTCTACCTATCGACCCCTTGTATTGAAGGTCGACCAACTAATTTGGGCCTTATTACTAAAAATAACAATTTATTACAATGAATGACTATTAACTAACTATTTAATGAACCTTATTCAAAGAAGATAGCCTCATATATTAATAAAATATCTAAATAAGAGGATTAAGATAAGAACCTAACAAAGATTGGTTGTTCAATATTCTCATATAACATCATTTGATTTTATTATTTATGTATGTATAAATATTCGCAAATAAAAAATAAAAAACCTAATTGGTAAATAAAAAACTTAATTGGTACATCATTTATGTATGTAGGATACAATATAGTCCTTTCCTAGAATGATATTAGAAGCATTGCTTTCAACTTTTGGCATCGTTGGTTGAGGTATTGAGATTGAAGAGAATCTTGGAACCTAATGGGTGACAACAGCATGGGAGAAGCCTGTGCACGCAAGATGAAAATGAATTATGAAATGAAAGAAAATATTTTGAAGAGCGTGGATATGTGTGAAAGTGATCATTAATGCTACTGAATAAGGGGAGGTTCCTCTCTGTTCTGCAAAATTGAAGCCATAAAATACACATATCGGAGAAAGAGAAGAAAATTTCGGCGTTGAGACAGTCACGTAAGTTGCTAGTCAAAGAAAAGAATTCCTTGTTAGAGTTATAACTTGGTTCAGATTATAACGTCGTTGCAAATATAATAAGAATTTGTGATCTTAAATTTTGGAATTTGTGCTCTTGAATTTATTGTGGAGAGAATATAAACAAATGAAGTAAAGATTTAGTAATATTGGGCGTTGTTCGAGATTTCTATTTGAATTTATATAGTTGTTGGTGCAAAGAAAGACTATATGCATGGAAAATCCATTGAGAAGTATTAATATTCTTGGTATTCGGACGGTTTTTCTTACTTAATCCAATCAAAATTTGGTCAGAATTTTTAGTTTCGATGTAAAATTGTGATTTTAGTGGTTGTTGATTAACTTTTTGAATCTAGTAAAATATCCAAAATTACAATTTGAAATCGTTGGATTTTGAATCTACCCAAATACTCAAAATTACAATTTGAGGAATGCAACCTGCCATTTCAACAATTTTTCATCAAAATTATAATTTGAGGAATGCAAACTGCCATTTCAACAATTCTTCATCTAATGGATAGGTGATTTGAATACCCCATATCAAACACCCATGCCCTGTTAATAGACCTGTACAAAATACTATGCTAGTTTACTTGACCTGTCAGCAGTGAGATGCAAGATAGACCATTTAGGAAAATGTCAACTTGGTTGCACAGTGTTCTGACTTGAATACTACATGAAAGAATAGTGGAACTGTGCCTATGTGAGACACATCTATTGTGTCTATCAAAGGAGTGAAATCTCAATCGATATGAAAGACTATTGTTGCAACATATTTGGTTTCTTGATGCTCAACCGAGCCCAGAGTGCTTTTAGATTTTGTGTATTCCCATGAGTGTTGGTGTTAAGAATACCCACTCGATGACTTGTAGGAACCAGAGAGATCCCTAGACAAAGAAGAGGGGAAGAAATGCAAATCCCGAGTTTAGTATTCTTGGAAGTTGCAGGCGTAGATAAAATCCTTGTATTGTTGCTCAAAGGATGTTGACTATATTGATTCTCCATTGCATCGATAATAGTTGTTGCAGTATAAACTCAAAACCTTTCAAGCCTAGGAAGGAACAGAAGATGAGCAAAAAATTATTTCACATAGGAAGGAATGCAAAATCCAAGTAAAAGTGACACATTCAACTTAATATGTGATTTACGAGTAAAGAGTTTGAATGAGGGCATACTGATCGATTACAATTTGATCAAAATATTATGCATTGTTATGAGAGAAAATGATGTATATTGTTGCATTGTTATCCTTTAACACCTTTTACATTATGAACATGATGCACGAGGAGGAGCATTCCACATTCCACATGTTTGCAACCTCGTTATGTTCCTTGGTAGAACCAACCAGAGGCTATTCCATTGAGTAGTTGTATCGAGTATATGTGAAATAAAATCAAAATTATAAGTTATCGAATTTATGAATCAATTTCTCAAGTAAATGTATATGGAGTCAAAAAATATGAAAATGTTTCATGAATGAATTTGGTGATTTTGAATCATCGAGTCTGAGTTGGTTGAGTTGATTGAGTTAATATTAAATGAAATTGAGTCAACAATTTAAGTTGGTTCTTAGTTGACCGTCAGTAAAGATCTAGTCGATTAACAACAGTTTTATGAGAAAAACTATTGAATATTAACAATCAAAGTTTGAGGCCCAAAGGGTTTGGATCCAATGGTGGAAAGCGATGAGTTTTTCATCGTTGGGCAAGGTTCAATTTCCGTGAGGGCTTTACCTGGATCCATGGGGAACTTTGAGGTAGTGGTCGAATGTGTGGTTGCACCCAAAGATACTATATTAAATGGTTTCATGACCCATGCACACATAAGTGGATCAAATCCCACCCCCATGTCCTTCAAATTTAGAGCCCGCAGGGGTGTAGATAGATTGGTAAGTGTCATGTAAATGGAAGGAAATGCAAAAATGAGGTCTCAAGTTCGATTCTCACCCCGATTTACCTGTACCCCATGCTTGCGGACTATGTGGCGCACCTGGCGTTTATAGAGGTAGTAGAAAAGATTCGACCATGTGTCATGCGAGTACGAGAACAACGAGTTGCCGATTCCGCTAATCACAAAAAAAAATAAAAAAAATCAAAGTTTGAGAGAATCATACTAACAATGAGAGAATCATAGAAGTAGAGTTTAGTTATTGAGTTTTGTGTCTTAGTCAAGTCAATTTTCACGTGCACAGAGTCTTAGAATAGTGAGTCAAAATCATTCTTCATGTAATGTAAATATGTAGACTTTAACAAATTTTTAGAGACCTTGAATTGATGAAGCATCCACTAAGAACATCCAATATAGTTATCGACTTAACAAGAATTGTGACCTCAAAACGAGAACTTTAAATCTGAAAACCCATATTTTTGGGTAAAAACACCAAATCAACTTCCAAATCGGAAAGTGGTGCTATTGGTAGCACCTTTTTTTGGGGGTCAAAATTACCACCTTTTGCAACCATGGCCTTAAAAACCTCATAATGTTTCCAACAAAAATATTAAAATCAACCCCCAAATTGAAAAGTGGCACCACCAACAACACATTTTTTTTCAGGGGTCAAAATGACATGTAATACTCCGGTTTTGAGTCCCCAAATTAATAATGTATTTTGTTTATAAAGTTGAAAGGCTGGAGTGCCTAGAAATGTAATACTTTGATATATATTAATAAAATACATCGTTGGTGGAAAGACAAACAAGGACATAGATAGGGGGATATGATTCCACAAGAGAGGGGGCTAAAGGGGCTAAGTATTTTTATTATTATTTTATTTACCCATCTTGGAATTAGGGGAGAAAAGTGGTTACATGAACTTCTTGGGGGAAGACCATATAGTTATTGATTTTCATGTAAATATATAAACCTCTCTTTTGGATTGTTTTGGGGTTGCTCATCATTTGGTTCATTATTCATTCAGTATTCCTCATTCATTCTTGTTCTTGGTTTTGGACATAGAAACAAATTTCTAGGGAAGGAAGCAATTACTTTGTTGGCTATGAGTAATTATTGATTATTCCATAAAGGAAAGGATGCATGTGTGAATGATATTAATGGAAGTTGAGACAAAGTTGTCCACACCTGAGAATCCTTAGAGTTTCTAGCATTGAGATTTCCTAACCGGTAGCACTAGAGCCCTTGACATAAGTGGAAAACTCAAGGGACTACATAGAAGAGAAGGGGGTTAATTTTCTTTGGGTGGTGTAGGTTGAAGGGAAGAGAGATGATAAACCACATTTTGTTGTGTGGTTGAGAAACATGTGAGAGCTTGATTACTGACTGGTTTGGGAATCTGAGTGTCGGTCTGAGATCCATCTTTGTGGATTCATAGCTCTGGCTCGGGGGTGACCTGCTATTGGGACTTGGAATAACAATTTCTAAGCTTGGGTGGAACGTACTTAGTCTGCGACCAATTGGTTATTGGTTTTATTAAAGATAAGTGCTCTTTGTCATGTGTTTCTTTGCTTGTATATTTATTTCCATTATGTATTAATTATTATCTCTGAGATATGTATTTATAATGTGCCTGCTTTCTAGTTATTGTTGTGCATGGAATATTGTTCTTTTATTTTATGGTATAGCATGAATCTTTATTATTGCATGCATTTCTTTCATGCTTCTTTATTAATTAATTGGTATCAGAAATTCAAAATCAGTCCAAGAAGTGTGTTCTTGAAGTAGCGTGGCTCATCCTACTAGTGATCGGGTACGTTACAAGTGGTATTAGAGATTTTGTTTCAAACATTGGACTCATATGGGACACGAACCAACACGAATTTGGTAAAATTCATTGTTACAAAATTTAGTCTGTGCGAATTTTGGGGAAAACGATGAAAAATCATAGTGAAATTCCCAAATTCGTGAGAAGATTCAAGTTTCAAATAACCTAGAATTGTCTGAGAGGTTTAATGGCGTTAATCGATCGAATTGCAGAGTTACATTCCACCTACAAGTTCAAATTTCGTGTTTTAATGACGATCGAAGGAGCTGGGGAGAGTTTGATGAATTGATGGTCGAGATTGCATTCGATCTCAAGATCAATGACCCAGATTCATTTTAATAAATTTAAAAACTTCTAATGTTTTTAGAGTTTGTCAAGGTTTACAAGATAAAAAAATGAGATTCATTTCAGTAGTTGGGAACATGAGACAGATCGGCAGTCTGGATTCATCTTCGACTATTGGGAGGTTAGAGAAAATCAATGGTCAATATATTTTGGAATGTGTTAGCACATGAAATTTTCAGGAGTTAAAAATTATGACCTTAGTCAATGTATGAGTCTTGGTGTCATGCTATCATTTATCATCATGAAGGAAATAAGGGTCAAATGGGTCTCAACCGTGGTCTTAAAATCATCATCATCATATGTCATGTCTCAAGGGTTTGTACACAAAATTCCATTATGTCATTTTCCAACCGTTTAGAGATCAATTCAGATGTCATATTTGCTTGCTGCAAACTCACCTAAAAGTTCGCAGTGTACCAAGAAGTACCTTGTGCACTAATGTCTCATCATTGCACTTTGAAAACATGTCAGGGGAGATCTCGTCATCTTCAGTGCATTAAACTCATTATGATTTTCAAGATTATGTCAAGGAACAATTCTAACAGTTCCCATGAACCGTGCTATTGGAGTTTGAAAACTGGCGCTGCAGACTGGCACCGTAAACTGGTTGTATAATATTTTTCAAGATTGGATGCCTCCCTCTAAGTCCAACTCAGGTTCACAAAGCACCAACCTAAATTCATACAAACCAAGTACCCCTCGACAATTTGCATGCTTCTTAAAGGTTGATTGAGGATGTAAAGTTGTTATGTGTTGTTGGTGCTGCAAACTGTTAATGTTCATGCACTGCTAACTCTCAAACTCATTGTTCTGGCGTTCTAAACCCTGCTCATCGGTCAATATTGTTATCTCAGGGTCATCCTACAGTTCCCTTTTGAAAACAAGTTATATTTACCACTATAATTTTGCGTTGTGAACTATTTGTTTTAACCCTACACCACAAATTGCATGTTGCAAACTCGCGTTGTGAACCCTCTATATTTTGTTTGACCAAACCCTTGTCAATTTTGAAATCAGTCTAATGCCTAGGTTTTAACCAGTTATTATAGGTTCCCTCTTAGACATTAAAAGTATTTTCAATCCTTCATAAGATCTAGTTCAATTTTGTTGCACACTGGCACTGTGAACTGGTGATTGGCGATGCAAACCCTCTGTTTACACAGAGTTGTATTTTTTGTTTGTCTACATTTTTACTCAAGACTGAATTGTTTCCCCTCTTATCATTCATACTTGCAATTTTCTCCACTTTATACCATTGCTTTCCATAATTTTCCAGACAGGTGAACTCTAGGTATATCAACTCTGTTATCAAACCCTAAAATCCATGTTTTACTCTATATTTCACATAACAACTGTCATAAGAGGCTACATTTTTTTTTTTTTAGGACAATAATTATGGACAGTCAGCAGGGCACAAAGACTCACAAGGGAGGATATATTGTGAGAACTGAACCATATGACATACAACTCATCAACTCTGAACCATTGTTTAAGGACTCTTTCCAGAGGGTGGGTTGTCTCATTTTTTGTCAAAAAATGTAGAGAGGAAATCTTGAAGTGGCCAAGTAGTTTGCACTTAATTTTAATGGGACAAAGACTAAGGTGGGGATGTTGGAGTTTGAAGTCTCTGAGAATTCTATCTCTATAGCTACAAAGATACCTAACTGTGGTGAGAAGTGGTTTAAATCCATGCCATTAAACTCTTCTTTCTCCGAAGAATTCTTTAAACCTAAATATCAAGGAGACAACATATCTAAAGGAGTGTCGAGAAGTCACATGCTAGAATGTTTTGACAAGATGATTAGGTTCATCCAAAGGTACTTCACATGTGAAGGAAGGTTCAATATGGTATAACAATACCACATCATACTATTATTACACTTCACTAGGAAACAATCCATGAACCTTCCATTCTACCTTTTTAGAAGCATTGGCAAGATGTCAGATAGAGTCCAAGATAAGTTCAAGCAAGTAGACACTAGTGTTTTTCACCATGGTATAATCAAGATGTTGGTAATGGAAGAGTTAAAGAAGACTAACATTGACTGGGAAACTTTCCTAGCTACATCACATTTTCAGTTAGATATTTCTCCTACACCACACTCCAAAAGACAAACTCCTACTCCTGTTGAGAGGATTGTGCATTCAGATTCAAGCAAGAAGAAGATGGTGACTTGGAGTGATAAATATTTCCAGGCTAATGATGAAGCAAAAGAAGGTCGTCCTTCACAACCATATGAAAGCAAAGTTTCACCTGTGGCAGAACCTACTCCCATGGAGATTCCTTCAAGCAAATCAAGGAGCTTGAAAGGAAAAAAATATTTTCTTTTCCCCACCAGTGGCTGCATAAAAAGTCAAACCTAGAAGACCTTTTACTAGGTCAGCATCCAAACAACATGTTCCCATGAAGGATGGTACAACAAAGACTTCATCTCAGCAAAAGGAAAAATCTCAATCTTCCAGGCAACCCATAGAGGTTATTGATATCATCACTCCTCATCATGAAAGTAACCCTACCTTCAAAAGGCTCAGGAGGCAGCTCAAGGAAGCAAGAGATGAAAATGACAAGTTGAAAAAAGAATATTTGGATTCTAGAATAAAGCTAAAGGAGATGTTGGATATATATGAGGAAACAATTGACAACGTAAGGTTCCTGGCTAAGAGGTTTTTTCCCCTTCACAGGAAACTCCAGAATGTATATAGGTAGAATAGGGTCTGCCAAGCTGAAATCAAAAAATTAAAAGTAGAGTTACAACCTTTCAGAGAAGAAGTGGCAAGGAGGAACTTAGATATGTTGGCTAAGGTGGTTTCCAAAAGGAGTACCGAAACAAAAATATAAATACAAGATCATAGATGATTTTAAGGGCTAAATTTCGCAATTGGGCTAATTTTCCATGGTTTTTACCAAAAAAAGATTCGCCAATTTCCATTTTTTCTAAAAATAATTCGTCGTTTGGCAATGGTGAAAAGCGAGGAGTTTTTCATCGTTGGGAAAGTTTCAATTCTCGTGAGGGCTTTACCTAGAGCCATGGGGAACCTTGAGGTAGTGGTCGAATGTGTGGTTGCACCCAGAGATACTATATTAAATGGTATCATGACCCATGCACACATAAGTGGATCAAATCCCACTCCCATGTCCTTCAAATTTAGAGCTTGTAGGGGTGTAGATAGATTGGCAAGTGTCGTGTAAATGGAAGGAAATGTAAAAATGAGGTCTCAAGTTCGATTCTCACCCCGATTTACCTGTACCCCATGCTTGCGAACTGTGTGGACGCACCTGGAGTTTATAGAGGTAGAAGAAAAGAATCGACCCTGTGTCATGTGAGTACGAGAACAACGAGTTGCCAATTCTGCTAGTCACAAAAAAAACAAAACAATCAAAGTTTGAGAGAATCATAGAAGTAGAGTTTAGTTATTGAGTTTCGTGTCTTAGTCAAGTCAATTTTCACATGCATAGAGTCTTAGAATAGTGAGTCAAAATCATTCTTCATGTAATGTAAATATGTAGACTTTAACACATTTTGAGAGACCTTGAATTGATGAAGCATCCACTAAGAACATCCAATATAGTTATTGACTTAAAAAAAAATGTGACCTCAAAACGAGAACTTTAAATCTGAAAACCCATATTTTTGGGTAAAAACACCAAATCAACTTCCAAATCGGAAAGTGGTGCTATTGGTAGCACCTTTTTTGGGGGGTCAAAATTACCACCTTTTGCAACCATGGCCTTAAAAACCTCATAATGTTTCCAACAAAAATATTAAAATCAACCCCCAAATTGAAAAATGGCACCAATAACAACACATTTTTTTTCACGGGTCAAAATGACATGTAATACCCCAGTTTTGAGTCCCCAAATTAATAACGTATTTTGTTTATAAATTTGAAAGGCGGGAGTGCCTAGAAATGTAATACTTTGATATATATTAATAAAATACATCGTTGGTGGAAAGACAAACAAAGACATAGATAGGGGGATATAATTCCACAAGAGAGGGGGCTAAAGGGGCTAAGTATTATTATTATTATTTTATTTACCCATCTTGGAATTAGGGGAGAAAAGTGGTTACATGAACTTTTTGGAGGAAGACCATGTAGTTATTGATTTTCATGTAAATATATAAACCTCTCTTTTGGATTGTTTTGGGGTTGCTCATCATTTGGTTCATTATTCATTCATTATTCCTCATTCATTCTTGTTCTTGGTTTTGGACATGGAAACAAATTTCTAGGGAAGGAAGCAATTGCTTTGTTGGCTATGAGTAATTATTGATTATTCCATAAAGGAATGGATGCATGTGTGAATGATATTAATGGAAGTTGAGACAAAATTGTCCACACCTGAGAATCCTTAGAGTTTCTAGCATTGATATTTCCTAGCCGGTAGCACTGGAGCCCTTGACAGAAGTGGAAAACTCAAGGGACTACGTAGAAGTGAAGGGGGTTAATTTTCTTTGGGTGGTGTAGGTTGAAGGGAAGAGAGATGATAAACCACATTTTGTTGTGTGGTTGAGATGTTAATGTTTATGCTATCATTATAGTTCTTTGCATTTCATAAAGACAAGAGCATAATAACCACAAGATCACTGAGAAATACACATCCACAATAGACACAACATTTATCCTGGGAAACCCTCTAGGGGAAGAAAACCCAG
>ML776736.1:1069770-1080693 GCA_009831015.1 Picea engelmannii
TCTGCTAGACAATATTTATTCTGTTCTATCTCCCAAGTTTCGGCCCTTCTGGGTATGAAAATTTCTTTTAGGTAGTTCTCTGATATTTCTTCTCTGCAATGCCACAGGTCTGATCAAAATTGGATGTGCCAAGTGGAATTTACAGTAACTTCCTCACAACTTGCCGATTTTTGGACTTTCCAGGAGATCTCACTTGTATAGAATTCCTCGCAGAAAATAATTGATATCAAATTCTGAAACTCGCACCCAAAATACTACAGACTGTCCACGATCCAATGCAACCAGTCCCACTCAATTTGGATACTCTAACAAGAAGTTATGCTTGTTTTACCTGGAACACCTTCTTGAGACTAGTCAATAGGACTAGTCAGATACCCTATCTTACAAAAGGTGTATGTACAAATTTAAGATGACCCAGAAGCGGAACTTGTTACCACAGATACCTTACTAATTTCTATAAATTTTCTCTAGAGTTCAGGGTCTGAAACATTACATAAATTTTTTTATAGTGGAAATTCCGTAATGACTCATTTCAGGATGATTCCAGAACCCTATCTTGTACAAGCTGTATCTCCGAAAGTATGAGGCCTCAGGAGCTTAATTTTGAGCCCAACGTACCTTGATCCATCTACTAAATACCCTCCAAGTGGTTCCTTCTGAAACATTGTATAAAAAAAGTTATAGCGAAAATGCTACGGTGTCTCATATGTAGCAGCGAAACCCCAAGACCTTGAGCTCTGATACCATATGTTAAGAGCCAAACATCAATATAGCATGGAACAACCTCAAGAAAAGTAATCAACGCCTTGAAACAGAGATAATTTCAAATAATAAGCCTCTTCGAGGGGGCAACCTCCTTTTACCCCACTTAAATGTTCAAGTACAAGATGATTCAAAATGAAAATGTCTCCTTGGTATATATAGGAGACTAGGAGGTATAATTACAACTAATGGCCTAAAGCCGACACAAATAAAATAACATTACTAATATAATATGCCCCAATTAAGGGGTAATGAGCCAATATTAGAGCTTAACAAGGAACAATTCTAACAGTTCCCATGAAGCGCGCTACTAGAGTTTGAAAACTGGCGCTGTAGATTGGCACCGTGAACTGGTTGTAGAATATTTTTCAAGATTGGATGCCTCCCTCTAAGTCCAACTTAGGTTCACAAAGAACCAACCTAAATTCATACATACCAAGTACCCCTCGACAATTTGCATGCTTCTTAAAGGTTGATTGAGGATGCAAAGTTGTTATGTGTTGTTGGTGCTGCAAACTGTTAATGTTCATGCACTGCTAACTCTCAAACCCATTGTTTTGGTGTTCAAAACCCTGCTCATCGGTCAATATTGTTATCTCAGGGTCATCCTACAATTCCCTTTTGAAAACAAGTTATATTTCCCACTGATAATTTTGCATTGTGAACTATTTGTTTTAACCCTACACCACAAATTGCGCGTTGCAGACTCGCGCTGTGAACCCTCTATATTTTGTTTGACCAAACCCTTGTCAATTTTGAAATTAGTCTAACGCCCAGGTTTTAACCAGTTATTATAGGTTCCCTCTTAGACATTAAAAGTATTTTCAATCCTTCATAATATCTAGTTCAATTTTGTTGCACACTAGCGCTGTCAACTGGTAATTGGCGTTGCAAACCCTCTATTTACACAGAGTTGTATCTTTTGTCTGTCTGCATTTTTACTCAAAACTGAATTGTTTTCCCTCTTATCATTCCTACTTGCAATTTTCTCCACTTTATACCATTGCTTTCCATAATTTTCTAGACAAGTGAACTCTAGGTATATCAACTCTATTATCAAACCCTAAAATCCATGTTTTACTCTATATTTCACATAACAATTGTCATAAGAAGCTACATATTTTTTTTTTCAAGACAATAATTATGGACAGTCAATAGGGAACGAAGACTCACAAGGGAGGAGATATTGTGAGAACTGAACCATATGATATACAACTCATCAACTCTGAACCATTGTTTAAGGACTTTTTCCAGAGGGTGCGTTGTCTCATTTTTTGTCAAAAAATGTAGAGAGGACATCTTGAAGTGGCCAAGGAGTTTGCACTTAATTTTAATGGGACAAAGACTAAGGTGGGGATGTTGGAGTTTGAAGTCTCTGAGAATTCTATCTCTGTAGCTACAGAGATACCTAACTGTGGTGAAAAGTGGTTTAAATCCATGCCATTAAACTCTTCTTTCTCCAAAGAATTCTTTAAACCTGAATATCAAGGAGACAACATATCTAAAGGAGTGTCGATAAGTCACATGTTGGAATGTTTTGACAAGATAATCAGGTTCATCCAAAGGTACTTCACATGTGAAGGAAGGTTCAATATGGTATAACAATACCACATCATACTATTATTACACTTCACTAGGAAACAATCCATGAACCTTCCATTCTACCTTTTCAGAAGTATTGGCAAGATGTCATATAGAGTCCAAGATAAGTTCAAGAAAGTAGACACTAGTGTTTTTCACCATGGTATAATCAAGATGTTGGTAATGGAAGAGTTAAAGAAGACTAACACTGACTAGGAAACTTTCCTAGCTACATCACATTTTCAGTTAGATATTGCTCCTACACCACACTCCAAAAGACAAACTCCTACTCCTGTTGAGAGGACTGTGCATTCAGATTCAAGCAAGAAGAAGATGGTGACTTGGAGTGATAAATATTTCCAGGCTAATGATGAAGTAGAAGAAGGTGGTCCTTCACAACCCTCTGAAAGAGAAGTTTCACATGTGGCAGAACCTACTCCCATGGAGATTCCTTCAAGCAAATCAAGGAGCTTGAAAGGAATTTTTTTTTTCTTTTCCCCACCAGTGGCTGCATAAAAAGTCAAACCTAGAAGACCTTTTACTAGGTCAACATCCAAACAACATGTTCCCATGAAGGATGGTACAACAAAGACTTCATCTCAGCAAAAATAAAAATCTTAGTCTTCCAGGAAACCCATAGAGGTTATTGATATCATCACTCCTCGTCATGAAAGTAACCCTACCTTCAAAAGGCTCAGGAGGCAGCTCAAGGAAGCAAGAGATGAAAATGACAATTTGAAAAAGGAATATATGGATTCTAGAATAAATCTAAAGGAGATGTTGGATATATATGAGGAAACAATTGACAACGTAAGGTTCCTGGCTAAGAGGTTTTTTCCCCTTCACAGGAAACTCAAGAATGTATATAGGTAGAATAGGGTCTGCCAAGCTGAAATCAGAAAATTAAAAGCAGAGTTACAACCTTTCAGAGAAGAAGTGGAAAAGAGGAACTTAGATATGTTGGCTAAGGTGGCTGCCAAAAGGATTACTGAAACAAAAAGATAAATACAAGATGATTTTCTAAACCAACACCATTTTTGTCAAGGTTTACTATTTTGCATGCAGTTACAACACTAAGTGATGGTTTTTTAATTTTGAGCTAAACTCAACATCTTTTTGTGTTTTCTCCAAGGATATATTAGGTGATAATAATTTTGTAGCATATATGGAAGATTTATACTACCTCTGGTATAAGTTTTAAAGATCTGAATCTTTTTGCAAAAGGAACAGGCTGCTACATGAAAGTTCGTACAATGATTTTCTGGGCATAAACAAAAATTTTAGGAAATCAAAACCCACGAGAAGATAGTGTATCGTAGGTATACTTCATCTCTACAACTTAAATAAAAGAACTCATAGAGATCTATCAAACGAGTTATTGTTATAACTGAAACAATTAAGGTAAAATTTCGACACCAGTTTACTTCCAGAATGCACAAATCATTTCTTAGAAGTCTGTTTGAGGCACACGAGTAGTCTATGGAAATATTGTGAACCATAGAACACAACCATGGATCCATATTTCGAATCTGGGTATCTTAAAATGTGCAGGAAGAGAAAGAAGACAGTTGTAGCATACAAGGATAAATTAGGAAAATAGTCTAAACTTCTTCGAACCATAACTTTCATCTCACAACTCAGATTTGAGCAACTGAATAGTCGATGGAAAGGTATAGAGGATGAGAAGACATCTCTCCACCCATAATTTTGAATTGGGAACTAAAAATTTCTCATAGCAATAAAGTAAATTCTGCAGTAGCAAGTAAGGGGAGAATTGCATCTTGTGAATGCTGTAATTTTTCACTCAGAACTCAGAATGAGTCATGAGTACAGACATTGGATAGATGTTTCAAAGAAGAATTTCTCTAAGGAATTATATTTTGAACTGGTGCATTTTTTTCTTTGTAAATCGATATGAAGAATAAGTTGTATTCTAATTGATGAAATGTTTTATGTTATGCATGTTCTAACAATAATTATTACATGCACATTTCTTGTAGAATTAGAGGTATAAAAAAATCAGTTCAAGACAGGATTACATATTAGAGTCATGGAATATATGGAGGAACCTTTAGTCATTAGAGAGAATCCAAAAACTAGCATATCAATTTTGGTAATGTAGATACAAAATCTAATGGACATCGAAGAAAAGTGGAGCCAACAACATTGGAGGAGACTATGAGAATATTGAGAATGGAAGTGAAAATTTACAGAGTCAATAATGAGAGGATGATGATATAATATAACCAGGTAAATGATCATTGATGCAAAGCCTAAATCGGTTGCAAAGGAAAACACAAAATGGATCAGGCTCAAGCCATGTATAAGAAGGAAGACATCATGAAAGAAGAGATAAATACAAAAGACCTAGCCATTCAAGAAGTGCTAGTATAACTTATATACATCAGACAACTCCTTACTCATCAAGAAATTGTTATGCATCTGAAGATTCAAGGAGAATTCCATAAGTTTCTCCTATTAGGCATCAAAGGAGAAGACATGAGTTGGATAGTTTGCAAGGAGAGTTGATGAAGCTTAAGCCACCATCCTTTGA
Source organism: Picea engelmannii (assembly GCA_009831015.1). NCBI lineage: Eukaryota > Viridiplantae > Streptophyta > Pinopsida > Pinales > Pinaceae > Picea > Picea engelmannii. The sequence continues at coordinate 1,074,668 of ML776736.1, forward strand.
TGGTGAAAGAGAAAGGGAAGATAATGCTGAAGCTTGGTTGCTTGGAATCATGAAGTATTTTCAGTTGCATGACTACTTATCCAACCTAGAAGCCATAATTTCCACATACTATTTTCATGGAAAAGCTGCTAAGTGGTGGGATTAGTTGAAGCAAGTTGTGCATATTAATGAGAGATATTTTCAGAAGGAGTATATTTCATAGCACTACTATGACAAGAATATGCAAGAGCTAGAGTTCTTTGAACTCAGGTTGGGAAGCATGACCATGGGAGAATATGAAAATAAGTTCTCGGGATTTTTTAAGTATGTTTGTTTTATCAAGGATGAGAAGGTGAATATACATAATTTTTTGAGTGGAATTCCATCTTTTAATAAAGATACGATTCAATATAATGAGCCCAAAACCTTGAAGGAGAGAATTATAAAGGATAAGTACCTATATGAGCAAGGCAAGGGTAGAGAATATTTGCAGATGTCATGGAACGATAAGAAGAAGGAGAAATATGATCGAGAAGGAAGGGATTCAAACCCCTTTTCAACAGAAATAGTCCTAATAAAAATCAGCAAGATCAGTCTGCTAAGAATGAATCCAAGATATAAGACTCCTTGGGAAAAGGGGAATACCACCAATAAAATCTTGGGGATGCAAATAATATCACATGTACATGGATTTCCCTCATAGAGACAAAAAAATTAGGGCCTTTAACAACATCCAAGAGGATACTACAGTAGAAGACATGTGCAAAATTTTTCCAAGAATATACTCAACCTTAGAAGATCGACAAGTAGAACACCAATGCCATATGATTGAGGTGGAAGGTAAGATCATTAATCAATTTGTTTCTATTTTAATTGATTCAGGGACAAGCCATAATTACATTGATCCTAAAGTAGTGGACATATTTCATTTGGAGAAGAGTAAGCTTGAAGAATAAAATTTGGTTCAACTAGCCACTGGAACCAAACGAAGGATTAGTGAGATAGTCAAAGGTTTTACATTAAATATGAATGGAGTAAGTACAATGTTGACCTAAATATCATATCATTGGGATATTATGATATACTAATTGGAATGGATTGGTTGGAAAAGCATCATGTTGTCCTAGATTGTCATAACAAGACATTTACATATCTTGATGAAGAAGGACAACAACGCATTGTGAAAGGAATTCCAAGACCCATTTCTATAAGGAATATTTCAATCTTACCACTGAAGAGATGTTTCAAGAAAGGATTTCAATTGTATGCAATTCATGTGGAGGAGCCAAAAAGGACAAAAGGGCCAAGCCTTGAAGATTTTTCGGTATTGCAAGAGTTTGAAGATGTATACCAGGATTGACACCCAAGAGGGAGATAGATTTATCTATTGATTTATTACAAAGAGTTGCCCCGGTATCAAAAACTCCTTACAGAATGAGTACACCAAAATTAAAATAATTGCAAACGCGGCTAAAAGAATTGTTGAAGAAAGGGCACATCCACCCAAGTGTTTCACCCTAGGGAGCACCAATATTCTTTGTCAAAAATAGAGATGGAACATTGAGGTTGTGTATTGAATTTAGACAATTGAATAAATCCACTGTGAAGAAAAAATAACTTGTTGGACATGGTGTTATGTTTTCATTGATGTCAATAAAGGTTAATATGGATTTATCATTCTGACAAGTACCATACTATACTAGTTACATGAATCGATAGTAAAGAATGAAGAACAATGTTGATCGTTGGACCAAAATGAAACTATGATCCGATGACTTAGATGTTTTTTCGCAAGTTTGCTGAGCACCCCCCCAAAAATGGCTAAGTATCATATTCTATCTGTCGGTCTCATATCACTTAAATTTTTTTAAGTATGGTTTATTGTGGAGGTAATGGAAGTTTGGCATTCATTTTAATGACATCCAAGAAGAAATATGAGTTTGCAAGTCCACGAGTTCGCAAACCGTCCACTCAACATCTGATTGAATCCAAACCTTGGATCTTTCTAAAGTACCTAGATAAGCTAGGGTTGTCCACTCAATACTTGATCATATCCAAATCATCAATATAATTAACATGAAGATAATCCATGTGTGTGGTTTTTCTCAGTCATAGACCAGGGTTATATGGAAAACATGAGGCAACAAAGGAAATGTTGGATAACACCTGGTTATAGGGTAAGGTCACTTGGTAAAACGAAAAGTGCCTATGGGATAAACCATAAAACAAACCTTGCGCCTTCTTTGTTTAGATGTTGGTCACAATGTTTGGTTCTATGAAAAAGGGGCCACAATATTAACACCCATCCATCTCAATAGCACAAGAAATGTACCAGAGAAAATTAAAAGGTTCAAAATTTGTCTATTAAAGAACCTAGAACACAATAGAGAAGTATGAGATCGGAATAAAAGGGGGTTGATCCATCAAATACCAAGAGATCTAATCAGACAAGGAAAACAAGGGTTCAAAAATATAATTGAATAGGTTTTGTAAAATAATAAAGGATAAAAGTTGTTATTAAAAAAAAAAATTATTAAATAAATGAAGAGGTGCAATGATACATTAATAGACACACTGGTTCAAATTTTATACCTGTTGGAAGACTATATAAAAAAGAAAATATGGTGGAAGGAAGATGTCTCTGTGGTCTAATTTAGAATATCAAAACATGAACAGAGTCCAAGGAAGAACTTGAAACATTCACATGAAGTGAGGGTGGAAGGGAGGAGTAAGGGAGGATTGAAGTCCTCTACGGGTTGAAGCCTGAAATAGGGAGTTGGTGGTTCCTCAAGTTGGTGCTTGGAAACAAGAGGATTGGAGTCCTCTACAGGTTGGATCCTAATCTATAGGGATTTGGTTCTTCCTCAAGTTGGTCCTTGGAAAACAAGGGATTGGTCTCTCCTTGAGTTGGTGCTTAGAAGGAGATTGGTACTTCTTACAAAGTTGTAACTTTCAAATGAAACATAATTTTTATGATTGTTACATTTAAAATTTAGAGTTCTATACATTCTTGTTGATAATTGTTATAAATTAATAAAGAATTAATTTAATTTGAGAAAAATAAGAAATATTGATTCAACCCCCCTCTCAGTATTGAACAAAATTCCAACAATTGGTATCAGAGAAGGTTCCTTCATCACAGTCTAACCACTTGAAGGTGGATTCTGAGAAATCCAATGGATCAACAAGAAGGAATGTCCTCCAACAGAGAACCATTGTTCAAAGGAAATGATTATTCATTTTGGAGTATAAGGATGAAAAGTTATCTGATGGCTCTTAGATGTGATGTTTGACTATCTATGGTAAATGGTTACACTGCACCAACTACTACACCTTCAAATGTTGTTGCAAAGAAACTGTTGATATTATGGTAGCTGCGGGAGGTATTTACCTCCACGTGTAAACCTAACAAGAATAGAATATTCTGGGAAGCAAGAAAAAACCCTAATGAGTTGGCTAATAACCCTATAAGACATGTCCGTTCAAGAGGATAATTTTTATTAGGTTATTAGCCTCCAAGAGAAGAAGTCGACCAAAAGAAATAATATATACTGAACAGACAGATACCCAGAATGAGAATTCGACCCTAGCAGTTAGCCAGAATTAGTATAAATACAGGAGGCCAGTCTTCATTCTGGCAGGCATTCTCAGAATTGCAGAGTAGCACTTGTGTGCACTGCATTTGCCTAGTTTGTGCGCAAGTTTGGAGGAGATTTTCCATTGCAGCTATTGCAGCTAGCAGATTATGTTTTGGCTTGGACTATCTCGTGGTTAGGGTTTGGACTATCTGATTAGCTCTTGTTTGATGCGCTATCCTTGGGGAAAGGTGTGCTACTCCTTGTTTGGCTATCTAGCCTAGGGTTTGCTTCTAGAATGATTCTCAGTCAAGTTTAAGGTGCTCGGAGGGTGGCTTCGGCTTATGGTTGGGTGACAATAGTGATATTGTCGATGGTAAAACGAGCACATCCATTATATTCTAATAGGATATGGGCCCACACCTCCTTCATTCAGTCTAACCGCTGGAAGGAAGCATAGCCATAAGGATATTAAGCTTGTTGAAGAACTGTCGCTAGGGTTTCTAGCAGGAGCAATCACCAAAGCACTGTCGCTAGGGTTACTAGCAGGTGTAGTTGCATAAACCCTAATCCTCTCGTTGAGGCACCTTAAGTGAAGGGATTGACCTAATTTCCAGATAGACCAGTGCTCCCTAGCCTAGCGCATATCCTAGTACTCTCAGCAAGCCAAGATGTCAAGTTTGAGCTTTTGGTCAAACCTAGGGTTGACCAAATCAAAGAAGCCATGACCTACTCCATGAAGTCAAAAAACAAGTTATGTGGAGATTCTAACTTCAGAGCATGGAAGACAAGGATTGACCTCATCCTTGCCAAGAATAAAGTGTTGGATATCGTGAAACCAGAGTTTGAAGAAGGAAAAGAGAAATAACCGTAGAACGTTGCAGTTATGGAAAAGTTCAAAGACAGTGACATCAATGCCATGAGTATCATAGTGGACTCTATAAAATACCACTTGATACCCTACATCTCCCATATTGACTCATTGAAGAAGATGTACGATGCCCTAACAAACCTCTTGTCAGTCAGAAACATTGGACAAGTAATGAGTCTGAAGAATGACCTTCGTGACATGAAGATGAATGATGATGACAACATAACATCATACATTGTGAGAATCTCCCAGTTAATACATCAACTACAAGATATTGAAGAGATCATTTCAGAGAAGGAATTGGTAAAGATAGTACTCAATGGTCTTCCCAAGACATGGGATGCATTTGCCGCAAGCATGAACATAAGGAAGGAGTATCATACATTTGAAGAACTTTGGACTTGCTGCACTCAAGAAGAATCAAGGATCAGTGCAAAATAGAAACCCCAAAAGAGTACGATGATCAAGCCTTCACAACAAATTTCAAGGATTTCAGGAACAAAATGAAGTTTGGCTCTAGGAAGAAGCCAAATCAAGAGAAAGATATGTCAGAAATACAATGCTTCAACTGTCGAAAGTATGGTCACTACAAGAATCATTGTCCCAAGTTAAAGAAAAGGAAGGAAACACACGAAGCATCAGTTGTCGAAGAAAAGGAACCTTCAAAGAAGACTAAGCAGGATGAAAACAAACTTCTTCCTCTAAAGACAAGGTAACAATACTCTTCTTAGTTCTTGTACATATCTTGTTTGCATAGTCTCTGTACATATCTTGTGTATCTATAATATGTTCCAAGAAGAACTATACCTATGGAAGAACAAAAAGATAAGGATTGCTATCATTATACAAGTCAGATAATACACATGAAAGGATGAAATACATCAAACAAATCATGTGGAAGATATTACAATATAAGCTGAAATCATAATCAATCTTGAAGAAACTTAGAAGAAGCAAAGATAAAGAGAAGTCAACAATCAAGAGGAAATTGGAGAAAGACTTATGAAACTTTGTAGAAGACAAAAAGGATGCAGACGGAAGCATGGACTCTGTTAGATGGAGGGATCCGATCAAATATTTCCAAAAGAAAAACATGCACTCATACATGAAGAAAGGATTAGGAGGGAGCTAATCCTATGATCCATTGAAGATGATGAAGTATATATCCATGGTAGAAGCCATGAAAAGAAGTACGTGTTCAGTTCGATCTTAGAAGAAGTCTTCTTCGAAGAGAAGCATTAAATTATCCATGGTTGTCCATCCACATCCATGAGCCTATGATGAAAGGAGGAAGTGGAATCTATAAGAAACTCCATGGACCCAAGAGCAGGGATGATTTTAGGGGCTAAATTTCTCTCATGGGCTAATTTTCCACCGTTTTTCCCAAAAAAAGATTTTCTATTCTAAAAATGATTCACCCAAATTCTATAGGATAAAATTATTTTACCTTAAAAATCACCAAAATTTTATACAAACTATATAAAATCCTTAGAAATTTGAATTTTTTTATAAAAATATCGCCAAACATTTATAGTTGGCATATGAAGGATTAGTAAGATTCGCCAAGGTTTCTACATTTTAAAATAAATTTCCATCCTTAA
>ML776736.1:1102434-1116681 GCA_009831015.1 Picea engelmannii
TCAGAATGTTTCTTGCTTATTCTTGTCATAAGAATTTCAAAGTTTATCAGATGGATGTTAAGTCAGCGTTTCTTAATGGAGATCTAGAGGAAGAAGTATATATGGAGCTACCTGAAGGATTCTCATTGACAGACAATCCTAATGGACTAAAACAAGCACCACGAGCTTGGTATTATAGTCTGGACAAATTTCTACAAGAAAAAGGGTTCAAGAAAGGTACTGTTGACAGTAACCTTTACATTAATTCTGAAGGTGATAATTTACTTGTTGTTTTGGTTTATGTAGATGATATTATTTTTGGCTGTACTAATGAATCATCTGTCCAGTGGTTTTCTAATTCTATGCAAACAGAATTTGAAATGTCCATGATAGGAGAACTGTCATATTTTCTTGGCTTACAAGTAAAACAAAGCTCTGCAGGAATTTTTATTTCTCAAGAAAAATATTTGAAAGAGATATTGAATAAATTTCAGATGGAAGATTCCTCTACAGTTAGCACACCTATGGTGGTCGCTTGAAAGCTGAGCAAAGATGATATCTCACATTATGTTGATCAAAGGACATGTCTCTCAATGATAGGCAGTCTTCTGTACATCACAGCATCTCGTCCTGATATAATGCAAGCTGTTGGAATGGTTCTTCTTTGACATTGATGTAAAAGGGGGAGAAAAGAGTAGGAGAGAAGATATGAATACATGTGGGTGCTTGTGTTGCCATCAATGCCAAAGGGGGAGATTGTTGGCAAATATTTAACAGAAAGTTAACAGACAACGAATGCTTGTCATTGATGGAAATAGTGAAGATGACACAACAGTGAAGATGAAATGAGAACAACAAGTTTGTAATCGACAGGCAAATAGAAGATAAGTTCAGAGAGGTGAATAATCGAAGGTAGCGAATGAATGAAGGCAGGGAATGAGCGAAAGTTTGAGAAGAATCTCTTGAGAAGAAGAATCTCTGATCGTTGAAGAGGGAGACAGATCTCAGCCATCAGATCCGAGTGCAGGTTCCGACCACCGTTGGATCGAGGAGAACCTGCATGGTTTTTAAAGTGGAAGGAGAAGAGGGCATAATCGCAATATGAAAAATCGCGATGAAATCTGAGTCGTCAGATCAAGCTTTGATCTGGACCGTTAATTCCAGTCAATGTTGGAGTTTCTGGGATCGTGTGTTGGAGATTGCAAATAAACTTGAAAACAAGAATGTCGAAATCGTGATATGCGAATTCACGATTTAATCGCAGCCGCTAAGTTAAGAAGTGATCTGGACCGTTGATTTTCTTCATGGAGTATTGGGGATCGGGACTTTGAAGTGATAAAAACACTTGACAAGAAGAATGCCGAAATCGTGATATGCGAATTCGCAATTTAATCGCAGTCGTTAAGTTAAGAAGTGATCTGGACCGTTGAGTTTCTTCATGGAGTATCGGGGATCGGGACTTTGAAGTGAAAAAAACACTTGACAACAAGAATGCCGAAATCGCGATATGCGAATTCATGATTTAATCGCAGCCGTTAAGTTAAGAAGTGATCTGGACCATTGATTTTCTTCATGGAGTATCGAGGATTGGGACTTTGAAGTGACAAAAACACTTGACAACAAGAATGCCGAAATCGCGATATGCGAATTCACGATTTAATCGTAGCCATTAAGTTAAGAAGTGATCTGGACCGTTGATTTTCTTCATGGAGTATCGGGGATCGGGACTTTGAAGTGACAAAAACACTTGACAACAAGAATGCCGAAATCGTGATATAATCGCAGCCGTTAAGTTAAGAAGTGATATGGACCGTTGATTTTCTTCATTGAGTATCGGGGATCGGGACTTTGAAGTGACAAAAACACTTGACAACAAGAATGTCGAAATTGCGATATGCGATATCGCGATTCAATCACAGCCATTGAATCGAGAATGAATCTAGACCGTTGATTATAGCTCGTGTTGGAGTTTCACGAATCGCGATATCAAGAAGAAAAGAAACAAATGCAACAAGAATCCCGATTTCGCGATATGCGATATCGCGATCCAATCGTAGCCATTGAAATAAGTTCATATCTAGACCGTTGGTTCAATTCCGTGTCAGAGTTTCGCGAATCGCAATATGGAGAGACAAAAGAAACAAAGCAACTTGTATTACGAATTTGCGATATGCAAAATCGTGAAAGCACCTTATGCATAAGGTTATGGTCACAACACTTGGTCACGGGAAGAGAAGGAGTCAGTCCAGATAAGCTTCATTTCGGAGTTTCAGAGATGGCGACATGAAGTGTCGAGACACTTGGGCATAGGAATGTCGAAATGCCAAAACTCGACTTAAAAAGGCAAGAATAATAAAGGTCATCCAACGGTGCGGATAAAAATTGAATGTGATCGGAGGGTTACTGTTCTTTCTCACATATTAACTTTTCAGTTATAAATCCGTTAGTGAAATGGACTCATGATTTCCAATCAGTTGGCGTTTCAGTTGCTTAGACAGTTGTCGTCATTTTTCCTAAGGAGTTGGGAAGTTGAACCGTCGTGTTCGTGTGTATAAAAGAAGATGAAACAGACTGTGTCCTGTTTAGTTGTTCTGTAAGTGAAAAAGAATGAAACTGTAAGAATAGAGAAGAAGAGGATGCGCAGGAGGAGATTGAGTATATGTGAATTGTGAGATGAAATACAGAGAAGAATAACAGAACAAGTTGAAGAAGAGAAGAATGAGAGCATGAGTTGATGCAAAGCATACCTGCTGAACAGACAGAGGAAGAGAAGAGCAGCAGAACAGTGTGCAGAAGACCAGATTTACAAAACAAAGAAAGATTGGTAAGAACTGATTTATCTGTAAAGTTGAATGTTTATTTAGCCATTTATATTCTAGGGAGGTTGGGAGGTGCTCGGGAGGACTGTTGTCCTCAGAGGTTCAAGTGGGAGCTTGAACATAGGAAGTTGTAGCTTCCATCTGGTTGTAGCCAGAGAAACAAGGGTGGCAGGATGGTGCTAGGGAGAACAAGTGTTCTCTGTTATACAGGTTGGAGCTTGTGTAACGGGAAGTTGGTGCTTCCATCCAGTTGGTGCTGGAACATTCAATAAGTTGGTGCTTCCATCTAGTTGGTGCTGGAATATTCAGGGAGTTGGTGCTTCCTTCTAGTGGGTGCTAGAGAAACCAGAGAGTTGGTGCTCTCAAACAAGTTGCATCTTTTAAAACAGAGGTAGCAGCCTCACATTGAATTGGTGCTCAATTATAGATGATGTACAGAACTTAAAAGACTGCCTATCATTTCGAAGAAGAAGAGGTTTTCTCCCTTTATGGGTTTCCTCGTGAAAAATCTGTCTCTGTGTATACTTTATGTGTGACTGTTGTTCTTTATCTTTACTGTTCATATGCTATATATTGTTGATGACCACATGAAGAAAGATTAATAATGTTTTAACAGACTTAAAATTGTTTAAGCTCACATACAACTGATTCACCCCCCCTCTCAGTTGTATTAATAATTTCAACAGCCAGAACAACTAGTCATTGTATACAGAATCACAAGAGTACCAACCTGATATGAACTCATTAAAAGCAATCAAGCAAAGGAATTGAAAGTTGTGATGAAGAACAGTGTATGAAAGACTTATGAATGAAAGAATTGCAAGATCGAGGACTAGAGGTTCTCCCAGATGGAGGGAGAAGACTATGATGATTACTTGTTCCAGTAAACCAGACATACCTCTACATGAGCCAGTATATCGTTCACAATATCCATGGGTTGGAGTTTACATGTAGAGAAACCTCAAGGCTTTGAGATATACTAGAAAGAGACTCTTGTATGTTGATGGAAGAAGACAGCTTGGTGGAGAACCTCCAATGCACAACAGAAGCGTGGTGAAGATTTTCTATAACAAAGATATTGTATCAGTATGACTACTTAGAAGATCAGGATGATGGATTGCCAATCCATGACAAATATCTCATAATGATAGAAGAAGTGCCACATGGATATGTTCCAGTTTGACGCTTGCCACGATGTTGTGAGCTAGCAAGAACCAAAGAGGAATCCAACAATGATATACTTTATTGATCAAAGCTATGTGAAGCCTTCAGAGAAAACTAGTGTTCCAGACCGAAGTACATTTGAGATCAAGCATTACATTATCTGTGATGAAGTTCAGAAGGGAGAAAGTGGTTCTCCAATACATATCTCCACAGATGAGTAGATAAGCAGACATTTTGGTAAAGCTTATGTCCAAGATGAAAGAGTTTGCATACTCAAGCTGGAGCTCATGGAGACGACTTCCTCATTGAAAAAGGAAGAGATGACTCCTAGGCTGGGAGGGAGAACTGATGTGTTATTGATTTATGGACAGTCATTTTCAGTTTGAAAAATTGTCCAGGATGAGCGGTTCCTTTCCAGTTCGGAAAGTGGTTTGAGATTTCTGATGGACAGGCATTTTCCAGTTCGAAAAATGGTTTAGATCGAACGATCATTTTCGTGATGAAAATGGTTCGATGGATTGTTGATGTACCATAAATAACAATTTCCCATTGTGGTTAACATGGGGAATGGTCTAGGGAAGTCTCTCTTCTTGAGGGTTACTCAAGAATATTGGCCCGCCTCACTAGACAGCAATTTCCCATTGTGGTTAACATGGGGAATGGTCTGTTTTGGAAGTTGGTGTAGGACAATCATTTCCTTTGGAAATGGTCCGAACAATCATTCCTTAGGGAAAATTCATTCTCTCTAGGTTACACTTTGTTTAGTGCCAGAGGAATGGCCTAGGGTGGGGAATGGTCCAGGTTCAGCAATCAGGGACATACATTCCTTAGGGTAGACTCATTCTCTCCAGGTTGCACTTTGTTTAGTGTCGGAGGAATGGCCCAGGGTGGGGAATGGTCCAGGCTCAGAAATCAGGATAGTTATTCTTCCTTGCTTGAGAAGAATAGTCTAGATAGCTCATCATTGATGTTTTACCTTCTAAGGGAAGATACTCTTCCATATCTCACAGATGTGAGTGGAAGAATGGCCCAGATGATTCAATTTATATCATAACATTGTTTCTGTGCAGGTTGATATCAGATGATTGTTATGAAGACTGTATGTCTCTAGACAATAAATGTATACTACTGTGGTGGATGTGTTCCACTGTTTGTGACTATACGTCACTAATCAAGTACATGTGTGCTACTTGGTGTGGTAGTGTACCACTGGATTGTAGTTGTGTACTACTATGGATAGACACAATTGTGTTCTATTGAAAGATATTGTTCTGATTGCCTTGAAGACTATCAACCGTGTTGAAAATGATTATCAGCTAGATGGATGATCAAGGAACAGAGATTTCCCAGATGGAAAATGGTTCAGGACATTTATTCTTCTAGGACATATGTCCAGATTAGAAGAATGGCTCTTGTGTCACTCTGTGGTATAAGTGACTTATCCAACATCATGTCTAATTACTCAGATGGAGTATGGTTTCGAGAGATGATGTAGCTGATGAAACTGATGGTGATGATGGTGCTCATGATCTAGTCATGAGATAGTCTATGTTGATGCTACCGGGTAAATGGTATGTTTGTGCTCAAGACCATTACCTGTAATACCTCCCTAGCTAGGAGGGAGTGTTGATATTATGGTAGCTGCGGGAGGTATTTACCTCCACGTGTAAACCTGACGAGAATAGAATATTCTGAGAAGCAAGAAGAAACCCTAATGAGTTGGATAATAACCCTAGAAGACATGTCAAATCAAGAGGATAATTTGTATTAGGTTATTAGCCTCCAAGAGAAGAAGTCAGCCAGAAGAAATAATATATACTGAACAAACAGATACCCAGAATGAGAAGTTGGCCCAGGCAATTAGCCAGAATTAGTATAAATACAGGGTGTCAGTCTTCATTTTGGCAGACATTCTCAAAATTGCAGAGCAACACTTGTGCGCACTGTAGTTGCCCAGTTTGTGCATAGGTTTGGAGGAGAGCTGCTGTTGCAGCTGATGTAGCTAGCAAATTACGTTTTGGCTTGGACTATCTCTTGGTTAGGGTTTGGAATATCTGATCAGCTCTTATTTGATGCACTATCCTTGGGGAAAGGTGCGCTACTCCTTATTTGGCTATCTAGCCTAGGTTTTGCTTCCAGAATGATTCTCAGTCAAGGTTAAGGTGCTTGGAGGGTGGCTTCGGCCTATGTTTGGGTGAAAATAGTGATATTGTCGATGGTAAAATGAGCACATCCATTATATTCTAACAGAAACTTTGTAATGATAATTCAATAGTTGTTAATGCAATTCTGGGTGGATTAGAAAACCCCATATTTGTAAAAGTGATGCATTATAAATTAGCAAAATAAATTTGGGACAAACTTAAAGTCATATATGAAGGATATGGAAAATTTAAGCAAGAAAAACTTCAAACATATAGAGGGAAGTTTGAGAGTTTGAAGATGAAAGAAAAAGAAAACATTGTAGAATATTTTCAAAGAGTGGATGAAATAGTCAATTCAATCAGAGCATTGGGAGAAGAGATAAAAGACAAAATTATTTTCCAAATGGTGTTGAGATCATTACCAATGAGATAATATGCCAAGGTATATACCTTGGAAGATCGAGAAGACCTTGAAAAACTTACAATGAATGAACTTCATGGGATTATTATAGCCTATATTGAGATGAGAACTGGGAAAGAAAAGTCAGCAAAAAGGGAAACAACTTTCAAAGCATCAAAAGAAACAAAGAACCATGAGCATGTGCCAAATGAAAATCACTCATACATATTAGATGAAGAAGAGACTAACTTTATAAGGAAGCTCAAGAAAGGGTCTGGAAAATACAAAGGGAAGTTACCCCTCAAATATTTTAACTATGGAAAAGTTGGACATTTTCCCTCCAAATGTCCCTATCCAAAGAAGGAAGAGAGTGATGATGAAGATACTTATAACCATAAAGAACTGAAGAAGAGAAAAACTGGAAACACGAATAAATTCTACAAGAAAAATAAAAAAATTCTACTCCAAAGAAGATATTAGTTCATCTGACATGAGTGAAGATGACGAGACATAATTTCTATTTATGGGCATGGAATCTCAAAATAAATTTGTTGATGATAATGATGAAAACTCTGAAGTTGAAGGAGAAGTATACCTTGAAGGAGAACGAATTAGTGCTCTTGAAGATCTAAGAAAATATAAAAGGAAGAGCAAATCATTGAAAGAACAACTATTGGAATATGAAGGAAAAAAAAAAGAGAAAGGGAAGTTTCAAAAACCATCAAGGAATAAGAGAAAATGGTTACTGACTTGAAGACTGAGCTCCAAGAGGCTAAAATAATTGAAGAGGTCATAAGTAAACAACTCAATGAAAAGAAACAAGACTATGGAAATCTAGAGGTTGAAATTGTTTTTCTAAAAAGAGAACTTGAGAGAGGAAACAACCAATCAAGATTTGAAAAAAGTTCAAGAATCTTGGATGATATTCTTAACAGTCAAAGATCATCAAGAAATAAGAGAGGACTGGGTTATGATAAAAAAATTCTAACAAAGGATCTAACTCTACATCTCACAAAACTGACAAAAATCCAAAAAATTATGTAGCTTCCCTTCAGATCTCTTTCAAAAAGGAAGAAAGCAAGATAAAGACCGATTATAATCAACATAAATCCACTCTCCTTGCAATATAAAATAAATATATAAGGAATACAACTACAATACGAACTCCCCCAAAAAGGTATCAACATCTCTTTCTTGGCTATTGTTTCTCTTGCAATAATTTTGGGCATACAGAATTTACATTGTAGAGCTTATGGAAAATACAATCATAAAAATGTTTAAAGATAGGGTTATAAGTGTTGATATTATGGTATCTGCAGGAGGTATTAACCTCTATGTGTAACCTTTGACGAGACTCTAATATTTTTGGAAGCAAGAAAAACCCTAGAAGGTTAGGAAATAACCTTAGAAGACAAGTCAACTCAAGATAATAATTTATATTAAATTATTATCCTCCAGAAGTAGAAGTCGTCCTAGTTAGGTCACTTGGAGGATTATAAATAAGAGGGTGCCAGAGCTCATTTTACATTCTCATTCTCACAAATTCATAAGGATAAGTAGTGTGCATGACTGGATGAGAGTTGTAGTTGCAACAATGGTAACTTGGGCTTTGGTTATGGTTGGACTTTCTGCTTGGTTATGGTTTGGATTTTCTGCTTGGTCTTTGGTTATATTTTCTTGGTATGCTATCCTTGGAGAGAGGTACACTATCTTGATTGGATATTGGTTCTATGTTTTCTTTCAGAATTATTATGTATGTCAAGTTTAAGGTGCTCGGGGGTGGCCTTTGTGCCTATGGTTGGGTGACAATATTTCTATATTGTCTATGGTGAAACAAGCACACATGTTATTCTAACAGGTTATGGACCCACACTATCTTCGAACAGTATAACCATTGGAAGGTAGATTGGGAGGATTTGCTCAGTTGCAGTTGCATTTGTAGTCAAATTTTTATTGCAACAACAAAACCCTAAACCTCTTGTTGAGGCACCTAAAGTGAAACGCTTGACCTAATTCCTAGATAACCTAGTGCGCACTATCCTAGTGCACCTCTTGATACTCTCAGCAAGCCAAGGCGTCAAGTTTTATTTTTATTTCAAAGTCAAAGGTTGACCAAGTCAAAGCAGTCATGACTTACTCTATGAAGTTAGCAAACAAGTTAGAAGGGGCTTCTAACTTTAGAGCATGGAAGACAAGGATTGACCTCATCTTTTCCAAGAATAAAGTGGTGGATATCGTGAAAGGAAAGATCATGGAACCACAGTTTGAAGCAGGAAATGAGAAGGAACCTCATAACGTTGCAGTTATGGATAAGTTCAAGGACAGTGACATCAATGCTATGAGTATCATAGTGGACTCCGTAAAGGACCATTTGATACCCTACATTTCTCATCTTGACTCATCCAAGAAGATGTACGATGCTCTAACTAATCTCTTCTCAGTTAGAAATATTGGGCAAGTAATGAGTCTAAAGAATGAGCTCTATGACCTGAATATGAATGATGATGACACCATAACATCATACTTTGTAAGAATATCTCAGTTAAGAGATCAACTACACGCTATTGAGGAAATAATTTTAGAAAAGGAACTAGTAAATATCGTACTTAATTGTCTTCCCAAGGCTTGGGATGCATTTGTCGCAAGCATGAACACAAGAATGGAGTATCCCACATTTGAATAACTTTGGAATTGTTGTGCACAAGAAGAATCAAGGATTAGTGAAAAAGAGAAATCTCAAAAGAAAGATGACGATCAAGCCTACACAAAAAAGTTCAATAAATTCAAGAATAAGAATAAATTTGGCTCAAGGAAGAAACCAAATCAAGAAAAGGATATGTCAAAAATACAATGCTTCAAATGTAAAAAATATGCTCACTATAGAGACCATTGTCCTAATTTAAAGAAAAGGAAGGAAACACACGAAGCAACAATTGCCAAAGAAAACAAACCCTCAAAGAAATTCAAGCAAGATGAAGCAGACTTTTTCTTCTAGTAAAGGTAACAATATTCTTTTGTAACATAGTCCTTGTACATACCATGTTTATATAGTTCCTATACATATCATGTGTATCTATTTCTTGAAAGATAAGATGATTAGTGTCAATGAAAATAACATGGAAGAAGAAAAATATAAGAATTTCCATTACGATGACTACTAGAAATGTATTTGAAAAGGATGAAGTACAATAACAACTTTTGGTGAAAATCCCTGTGGAAGCTATTCAAATAGTATATAAGTAAAAAATGTCGCAATAAGAACCAAACTTGAATATATTCAGAAGGAGTCGGAACAAAAAGAAGTCAGTAATCAAGAGGAAACTAGAATAGACTTGTGACACTTTACATAAAGCAAGAATGATGCATATGAAAGCGTGGAATCTCTTAGATGGAGGAAGTTGATTGCATAATTCCAAAAGAAGAGCATGCATATTGTTCATTCAGGAATGAAGTTGGGATTAGGAGGGAGCTAATCCTAAATGATGTGATCCATTAAAGAACCTATGAATACTATGAAGTATATGTCCATGTTCTTCATTAGAAGTAGCATCCATGATAAGCAACACTTGTTCAGTTTGACTCTAGAAGAAGTCTTCTTCAAAAAGAAGCCATGAATATCCTTGGTTTTCCATCTACATTTATGTTCCTATGATGAAAATAAGAAGTTGGAACCTTTAGAAAGGAAGGGAATATAATCTATAGAAGATTCTATGGACTCCAACATTGAAGAGAAACATGAGGAAGAACATGAATATTACAAGAAAGAAAGAAAAGTTAGAACAACCAATTGAACCAGTTATTATACCAAGAATCATAAAGGCTACCAGCATGTTTTGAACTCACTACAAGAAGTCAAACAAAAGGAATGGGAGGAAGTTGTGATGAATAACAATGTATGTGAGAAATCATGAAAAATACTTATGAATGGAAGCATTGATAGATACAAGGCGTGATTCAGAGCTAGAGGGTTCTCCCAGAAGGAGGGAGAAGACTATGATGATAACTTGTTCCAGTAACTAGATATACCTATAGCTAAGCCATTATATCTCTTGCAATATCCATGGGTTGGATTTTACATCAGATGGATGTAAAGACTATTCTTCTCAACAGATTAATTGAAAAAGAAGCATATGTAGAACAACCTCAAGGTTTTGAGGTATAATAGAAAGAGACCCATGTATGAAGATATAAGAAGACCTTGTATGGATTCAAGAAACTTGGTGCAGAGACTCTCATGTACAACATAAGCGTTGTGAAAACTTCCTCTAGGAAGTTTATCGAAATGGTTCTTTAGAAGTTCGGGATGATGGATTGCAAAGCCATGGAAAACTCCCATGATGACAGAAGTTGAGAGACTCTGATCCAGTAGACCCATCCCTGTGCCGGTAATTGATTGGATCCTTGATGTATTCGATGAATACTAGGATGAACATTTCCTTTGTTGTAAGCATGTTGAGCCAGTTCAAGATGGAACCTGGCCATGAGAACTGGAAAATTGCAAAGCATGCCTTGAAATATCTTCGTGGGACGTTTGAGTTATGATAACAACTGCATGGATTTATCAATTCAGAATGGGAAAGGAGTGAAGATAACAGAATAATTACTTCTTGGATATGTTTTAGTTTGAGCTTTTCCATGATATCATGGGCTAGCAGGAAACAAAATTCTGTTGCACTCAGCACTGCAGAAGCATGATATATTGCATCTTGTGATGCTTGTATGAAAGAAGTGTGGCTCTGTAAGTCAGTTTCTGGACTATTTGATCAGGTGTTGGATTTGACTGTGATATATTGTGATAACCAGAGATGTGTAAATATCTCAGAGAACTCGGTGTTCCATGACAGGTTGAAGCACATTGAGATCAAGCATTATTTTCTCTGTGATAAAATCCAGAGGGGAGAATTGGCTCTCCAGTATATATCCACAGATGAGTAGATAGAAAATATTTTGGTAAAGCCTCTGTCCAATATGAAAAGTTTGTGTACTTAAGGGACAAGCTGGGACTCATGGAGATTACTTATTGAAAAGGGAAGTGATTACTCCCAGGTTGGGAGAGAGCACTGATATGTTATTGATATATGGGCAGTCATTTTCTAGTTTAGAAAATGTTCCAGGTTGGGAAGTCACTTTCCAGTCTAGAAAGTGTCCCAATATTTATGACGGACAGTCATTTTCCATTTCGAAAAATGGTCCAAAGAAGACAATCATTTTCATAATGAAAATGGTCTAATAGATTGTTGATGTACCATAGACATTGATTCCCCTTGTGGAAAATGTAGGGAAATTGTCTAGGACAATCATTCTTCTTGGAAATCGCTCTAAGTAGTGGTCGAGTAGAATGGTCTACCTCTTTGGGAAGTCATTATTTCGAAGTTCATAGTTGTGAGCAATTTCGAAGAATGGTCCGTTATAGGATGTTGGTGCAAGATATTCATTTTTGTAGGAAATGGTATGGACAGTCACCCCTAGGGCATATTGATTCTCTCCAGGTTGCACTATGATTAGTGCTGAAAGAATGGACCAGTTAGGTGAATGGTTCAGGTTAAAAAATCAAGGACAGTCATTCTCTAGGGAAGACTCATTCTCTCCAGGTTGCACTGTGATTAGTGCTGGAAGAATTGCCCAGTTAGGTGAATGGTCTAGGTTCATAAATCAGGGACATTTATTCTTCTATGCTTGAGAAGAATAGTCTAGACAACTCATGGATGATGTTTAACTTTCCAAGGGAATATGCTCTTCTAGATATCATATATGTGAGTGGAAGAATGGCCTAGATGACTCAGTTTGTATCATGATATTTTTTATGCAGGTTGATATCAGATGATATGATTGTTGAAGAGACTATATGTCTCGGGACAATAGTTGTATGTTACTATGGTGGATGTGATCCACTGGTAGTAATTGTGTGTCATTGGTTAGTAGTAGTGTGCTAATAGGATTGGTTGTGTACCACTGGATAGTAGTTGTATACTACTATAAATAGACACAATTGTGTTTTATTGGATGGCATTGTTATGATTTCCATGGAAACTATATAGTTGGATAGTGATGATGGTTCTTGTGATTTGATCATGAGAGATCATGTGTGGCTATGATGATGCTACCAGTTGAATGGTCTGTTTGTGCTCAAGACCATTTCCTTTAATACCTCCCTAGCTAGGAGGGAGTGTTGATATTATGGTAGTTGTGGGAGGTATTAACCTCTACGTGTAACCTTTGATGAGACTAGAATATTCCGAGAAGAAAGAAAAACCCTAGAAGGTTAGGAAATAACCTTAGAAGACAAGTCGACTCAAGATAATAATTTATATTAAATTATTATCCTCCAGAAGTAGAAGTGGACCCAGATAGGTCACTTGGAGAAATATAAATAAGAGGTAGCTAGAGCTCATTTGACACTCTGTTTCTCACAATTGCATAAGGACAAGTAGTGCGCATCACTAGAGGAGAGTTGTAGTTGCAACAATTGTAACTTGGGCTTTGGTTATGGTTGGAATTTCTTCTTCGTTATGGTTTGGAATTTCTACTTGGTCTTTGGTTATCTTTTCTTGGTATGCTAGCCTTGGAGAGAGGTACGCTACCTTGATTGGATATTGGTTCTAGGGTTTTCTTCTGGAATTATTTTGTGTGTCAAGGTTAAGATGCTCGGGGATGGCCTTTGTGCCTATGGTTGGGTGACAATATTGCTATATTTTATATGGTGAAACGAGCACACCTATTATTCTAACAATAATAACAACAAGAATAATAATAATCAAGAGAATAGAAACTATGATTCATTCTCTCCACTACAAGATTACAATGTTGAATTCCACAATTGCAAAAATTATGGTCACGAATCTAGTGATTGTAGACTACCAAAGCTTCCCATAAAAACTTCCAAAATTAAAGAAGAAACGCACAAGAAGGCATGGAAAGAAAAACAAATGGAAGAAAAATAAACAGAGTGTAATGTATCCTTATATGCTAAAGATAAAAAGAGTCAATGGTATGTTGACAGTGGATGTTCAAAGAATATGATTGGAGATCAGGACAAATTCCTCATTTTGAAAAATGAAAGAAAAAGGAAGTGTTACATTTGGAGATAATGTCTCTACCAAGATACTTGGAAAGGGCACAATCAGTCTAGGAAATAATAAAGCTAAAGAATAAAATATGCTATTAGTTGAAAATTTGAAGCCTAATCTCCTCAGTGTGAGCCAAATTTGTGATCAAGGACACATACTCATATTTGACTCTCAAAAATGTGAAATTAGAAAATAAGACTCAAGAAAACTAGTGGTTGTTGCACCAAGGACACCAAAAAATATTTATATCTTAAAAATAGAAGAAGAAGAAAAATGTTGCATGAGCCAAATAGATGAAAGTTGGCTATGGCACAAAAGAATGGGACATACAGGTTTTGACAATTTAATACAATTCAATAAAAAAAGAAGTTGTGAGAAATACGCCAAATATTATTAAACCTTCCACTACTACATATTGAAAAATTTGCGACGACCACTTGCGACGAAAGTACTCTTTCGTTGCAACATGCAAGAGAAAAAGTTCATTTTTTCTAAATCTACCCTGTATTTGTCGCAATCTCGATGCCTACAGTTTGACTAATTTATCATGGTCAATTTTCGTCTAATATTTGACGAACATTGGTTGTCCATCTCATATTCGACGAAAGTTGACCATAATAATTTAGTTAAAATTTATCGTTGAAAATGACCTAAAATAAATAGGTGGAAAAAAA
>ML776736.1:1144205-1180495 GCA_009831015.1 Picea engelmannii
GGGTGAATCAGTAATAGCGTAATTATAATCCTTTTTTTTCAAATAATCCAAGTGTTATATCAATGTAGAATTATTATCCAATAATGAGCAATAACATAGTACACCAGTGTTTTACGTGGAAACCCAAATCGGGAGAAAACCATAGAATGATTTTTCTTATATGTCTTGAAGAATTACATTCATTGGAAGCACCAACTTCCATTTTTTTTCCAGCTGCAATTGGAAGGAGGCTCTAACCCCCTAGTTTCTCGGGCTACAACCTGAGGGAAGCTCCAACTCCCCAATTCTTTGGCTACAACCAGAAGGATGCTACAACCCCCTATGTTCTCCGGCTACAACTGGAAGGTGGCTATAACCACCTGTCCTTGCCCTGTCCAACCACCCTGAAGTAGAAGTATAAATATGGAACTATTATGACACTATCACTGTGAGATATACCATTGTAAACCTGTAACAATAAACCTGAACCATGCATCAACTTGTACCTCAACCTGTACCATAAACAAGTGCATCAACCATGCACCAACCTGTACCATAAACAAGTGCATCAACCATGCACCAAGTATGTACCAATCATGTGTCAACTACTAATCAACTATGACTCATCAGTATGTACCGACATCATTAACTATACACCTCAAGTATGTGCCAACTCATCAACTACTTGTCTCAACCATGTACCCAACTTGTACCTCAACCAAAAGCCCTCATCAATTTCATCATTCAAATATGATTTATAACTCTGTAATATACCTGGTGTATATGATCACATACTTGCAAACCTTCCTTAACTTTAAACAACAAGAGACTGTCATTTACATCAAACTTTTCTTTAGTCTCACATGACTAGTTTTGGATTAGTTAACAACCCTAACTTGAAATAATCATAACTTTGTACTTGTAATGAATAAAGATATGAAATTGATAAAAAATGTTCTTCATTTTTTTTTATGCAATTACTCCAGGTGTCACTATTTGTAACTTCTCAGAAAAGTATTTATATAAAAAATGGCATACCTTGTTGAATTTTGGCTTAATCTAGAGAGCGACCTTGTAGAGCATTCCTCGCACGGAATATTTGTTGAATTGATCTGAAACTATTGAAAAACACACTACAGACTGTACTCTAACCAAAACATTTGGTTGTACTGAATTTGGATAAGTTATGAAGAAGTTATGATGTTTTTACCTGAAACACTTGTTTTTGACTAGTTTCAGGACTAGCCACAAACCCTGTTTTCCACGGAGTGTAACTCCAAAAATAAAACGACCCACAAGCTGAATTTTTTACCAAAAATACTTGGATATGTTTACTCAATGGAATATCAATTGTACGGTCTGAATCATTCTATAAAAAAAATTATTGCGAAAATGGTGAGATGACCTGTAAATAACATACCTTAGAAAGCATCATCAAAATAATTTATCCTTCCTTGAATTTCGGTCTTCTTTTCTTCACCTTCCCTAAGAAATTCGGCTTAGATATCCTTTAGTTACCTCAAAAACCTATAGGTATTCAATATTATCAAGTGTATCTAAAATGAGATAGCCTTGCCTCTTATTTATCCTCTCCAAGTAGCTTCCTTAATAACATCTTCTAGGTCACTTTGCCCACTTTCCTTATTTTAGGGTTAACCGACTTCTCATTTCTCCATTAAATTTATTATTTAAATAATTTATTTTGTATTCACTTTGAATTATAGTACACTCATCAATTCACTTTATTATTTACGCTCTAAAATATCTTAAACCACTTCGACTACTTTGACCTTTTGGGGCTTCTAGATGACATAGGAGGGTCCTCCAACTTCGTAAGGCCATAACTCTCAAACTGTGAGGAGTTATGTGACGTTACACATACCACCAGAAATGGAATGACATGTACCATCCATATAGAATAGTATTATCTAAAAATATATCAAAACTCATACCATTATCCATCAAACAAACTTGGGTCCATTACACAAACTTGGGTTCTTCAACTTCTCATGGCCATAACTCTCTAACCATGAGGAGTTATGTGACGTTCCACATACCAAAGGAAATGGCATGACAAACACTATCCATCTAGGATAGTTTCAATGAACAATTCACTGAATTTCATCTCATTATTCCACAAATCAGCATGGGTTCTCTAACCATACTTCTAGGATAACTCAATCTGCAAAGAATCTTCCCATGAGGGTTTTCATCATAAGGGGACCAATTTGGAGTTCATTCATTTTTACTTATTATCAACCATGACAAGACAATAATGCATCATCTTTACATCAAACAATATTGGGTCCATTACCCAACCTTTGTGCTACGGGGCTTTCTTCAAGGGTTGACATCAATGACAACCAACCTTAATCAACAGTTCTCCCTAATAGAACCCAAAACATTTGCAAAATATAGAAAATATGAAGATTGGATTAAAGCCATGAATGAAGAAATTGATTAAATAGAGAAGAATCAGACCTGGGAACTTGTCCCGAGACCAAAAGACAAAAATGTGGTAGGGACCAACTGGATTTTTAAGAATAAAGTTAATGAAGATGGTCAAATTATAAGGAATATAGAAAGATTAGTGTGCAAAGGATATGCACAAGTCGAAGGGATTGACTTTGAGGAAACATTTTCCCTAGTGGCCAAATTATAATTTATCAGAATGGTTTTGGTATTTGCATGTTTTAAAATCTTCAAATTATATCAAATGGATGTCAAATTAGCATTCTTAAATGGAAATCTAGAGGAAGAAGTTTATATAGAACAACCTGAAGGTTTTATATAATCAAAAAATAAAGACTGTGTCTACAAATTAGAAAAAAAACATTGTATGGTCTCAAACAAGCTCCCAGGGCATGGTTTTCAAGACTTGATAATCATCTACAACAACAAGGATACAAAACAGGAGCTACTGACAACAATCTCTACATTAAAATTGAAAATCAGAATACGATTATTGTTATAGTAGATGTGGATGATATCATCTTTGGAAGTAATCTAAATCCTCTAAGTAAACAATTTGCTACAAAAATGCAAAAATAATTCGAGATGTCAATGCTTGGTGAACTGTCATTCTTCCCTAGGGTTACAAGTGTTACAATCAGACAAAGGTATATTCATATCTCAAACCTGATATATTAAAGAAATATTGAAGAAATTTCAAATGGAAGATTGTAAACCTATGGGCACTCCTATGATTGCATGATGCAAACTTAAGAAAGATGATGAATCACTAGAAGTAGATCAAACCATGTATAGATCAATTATTGGTGGCATATTATATGCAAAAACAACAAGACTAGACATTGTGCAAGTTGTAGGATTAGTGGTTAGATTTCAATATGCACCTAAAGAGACACATATGAAGGCATTTAAAAGGATTTTTAGATATCTCAAAGGCACCTTGGATTTTGGATTATGGTATCCAAAAACAAAAGACTTCACATTAACTGCATATACTGATGCAGATTGGGCTGGAAGTGTGGATGACAAAAAAAGCACTAGTGGAGGAGCATTCTTCCTAGGAAAATGTCTTGTGTCATGGATAAGTAAAAACGATGGGCTCCATATCACTATCTACAACACAAACTAAATATATTAATGTTTCCTCCTGTTGTACTCAATTAATTTGGATGAAAAAAAATCTAGAAGACTTACAAGTAAAATATGATCATCAAATTCTTCTTAACTGTGACAATACCAGTGCCATAAACCTTTCTAAAAATCTTGTCATGCACTAAAAAAACAAGCACATCCCAATCAAATTTCATTTCTTAAGGGAACAAGTTTCTCAAAAAGTTGTTAAAGTGGAATATGTGGATACTAAAGAACATATTGCAGAGATATTCACAAAACCTTTACCCATGAGTACTTTTGAATACCTTAGACAAAAATTGGGGTAATCTTCATATCTAATTAAAATTGCACAAGCTTCATAAAAAAAAAGGGAGTACATGGACAGGGGGAGTATAATCTCAAGGGGAGTAGAGAAATGTCTCTTTTGTCATTGTTGTCAAAGGGGGATAATAAACAATAAAACTCAATTAAAATAAAAAGTTTTACTTTGTTTCCATCAATGCCAAAGGGGGAGAATGTTGGACATGGTGTTATGTTTTCATTGATGTCAACAAGGGATAAGATAGATTTATCATCCATACAAGTACCATGTTATACCAGTTGCAAAAATCAACAATAAATAATGAAGAACAATGTTGATCGTTGGATCAAAATGAGAGCACGATTGGACGGTAAAAGAATGAAGAATAATGTTGATCATTGGATCAAAATAAGAGCAAGATTGCATGGTAACGAACGAAGAACAATTTTGATCATTGGATAAAAATGAAACCACGATATGACGAATCAGATCTTTTTACGCGAGTCCACTGAGCACCCTAAAAATATGGTTAAGTATCATATTCTATCGGTCGGACTCATATCACTTAAAAATTTCTAAGTATGGTTCGTTATGGAGGTAACGAAAGTTGGGCATGCATTTTGATGACATCTGAGAATAAATATGGTTTTGCGAATCCGAAAATTGTCCACTCAACGTCTCATTCAATCCAAACTATTGATCTTTCTAAAGTGCTTAGATAAGCCAGGGTCATCCACTCAACACTTGATCATATCTGAACCTTCAATCTAATTAATAGGTAAGGTAACCTAATTAAAAGAAAAGTTCCTACGAGCTAAACCATAAAACAAGGATTGTGCCTTCTTTGTTTAGATGTTTGTCACAATGTTTGGTTCAATGAAAAATGGGCCACAAGATTAGAACACATCCCTATCGACAACACATGAAATGTACCAGAGAACATTAAAAGGTTCGAAATTTTTCTATTAAAGAACCTAGAATACAATGAAGAAGTATGAGATCGGAATAAAATGAGGTTGATCCATCAAATACCAAGATATCTAATCAAACAAGGCAAAGAAGGGTTCAAAACTGTAATTGAATAGGTTTTGTAAAATAATAAAGGAATAAAGTTGTTATTAAAACAACATTATTATTAGATAAATGAAGAGGTGCAATGATACATTGAAAGACACACTGGCTCAAATTTTATACCCGTTGGAAGATTATATAAAACAAAAAATATGGTAGAAGGAAGATGCATCTATGGTCTAATTGATAATATCAAAACACAGACAGAGTCCAAGGAAGAACTTGAAATATTCACATGAAGTGAGGGTGGAAGGGATGAGCAAGGGAGGATTGAAGTCCTCTACAGGTTGAAGCCTGAAATAGGGAGTTGGTGCTTGAAAACAAGAGGATTGGAGTCCTTTACAGGTTGGAGCCTGATCTACAAGGAGTTGGTGCTTCCTCAAGTTGGTTCTTGTAAAACAGGGGATTGGTGTCTCCTTGAGTTGTTTCTCAAAAGAAGAGAGATTGATGTCTCTTACAAAGTTGTAACTTGTAAATGAAATATAATTTTTATGATTTTTACATTTAAAATTCATAGTTTTGTACATTCTTGTTGATAATTGTTATAAATTAATAAATAATTAATTTAATTTGAGAAAAAAAAGAAATATTGATTCACCCCCCCTCTAAGTATTGAACACCATTCCATCAAACCCTATACCCATAATTGATGACCTCTTTGATCAACTAAGAGAAGCAAAGATATTTTCAAAGATAGACTTGAGATGAGGATACCACCAAGTAAGAATCAAGGAAGAAAACATCAGTAAGAAATCCTTTAGAACTAGGTATGGAAATTATGAATTTGTAGTGGTGCCATTTGGAATTACCAATGCACCAATTGTCTTTATGTGCTTAATGAATGGCATATGCATAAACTATCTGGATAAGTTTGTCATTGTATTATTGGATGGCATACTTATTTATTATAAGTCCAAGGAAGAGCATGAACATCACTTGAGGTTGGTGTGGCGAGTACTAATGGAACATCAATTGTATGCCAAGCTTAGTAAATGTTATTTTTACTAGGAGCAGATCCATTATTTGAGGCACATTATTTTAGAAGAAGGTATAGTAGTAGATCCAGAGAAGATTGAAGCCAATAGAGGATGACCAACACCCAGGAATGTTTCAGAAGTCATATCTTTCATGGGATTAGCTAGATACTACAAGATATTTATAGAATGATTCTCTAAGATTGTTCATCACATCACTTCTTTACAAAAGAAAGGATTTAAATTTGAATAGACAACAAAGTGTGAATAGAACTTAAATTTGCTGAAAGAATTACTTATTAGTGCACCTATTTTGAAGATTGTTGACCCAAATGAGAGTTTTGTTGTATGTAAAGATGCATGCAATGAAGGACTTGGAGGAGTTCTCACTCAAAATGGACATTTCATTAGTTATGAGTCTAGAAAGATTAAAGAACATGAGCGGAATTATGCCACACATGATTTGGAGTTTTTTTCCATAGTTCATGCATTGAAGATGTGGAGGCATTATCCCATGTTAAATAAATTTGAATTAAGGACAGACCATAGTGGTCTGAAATATATTTTTGAGAAACCAACTTTAAATTCCAGGCAGACAACATGGATGGAACTTTTGAGTATGACTTTGACATCAAGTATATCAAGGGAGAATAAAAAAAAGTTGTTGATGCACTCAACAAAAGGGTACATATCATGCATTCTACAACCATTAGTATGCATATTTTAGATTTAAAGAGCATAATTTTAGATGTTGTTGTTACAGACCAGCATTACCTAATGGTAAAATAAATCTTACAGTAGGAAAATGTATAACAAAAATTTAAAGGATATGAGATGAAGGAATACATATTGCTTATGCTTAAAAATATAATTTATGTTCCTAGTTCTAGAGAACTTAGGAATTTGGTATCAGAAGAAATGCATAATGTTCCATATGTCAGACATCCTGGTTACCAGAAAAAAAAAAATTACAAGAGTAAGAAGCCAATTCTTGTGGCTGTGAATGAAGAAGGATGGTATTGATTAAATTTCTGGATGTATGGAATGTCAGAGAGTGAAAGTTGAGCATAGACACCCGACGGGTTTGCTACAGCCATTTCCAATTCCAAAGAAGAAATGGGAAGTGGTAACCATTGATTTTATTACTAAGTTTCTCAGGACAACAAGGAAACATGATTCAATAATGGTAGTGTTGGATAAATTGACAAAGGATGATCATTTTGTTCCTATGAAAATGACTCATACAACAACTTATATTGCAGAAATTTACATGAGGAAAATTGCTAGGTTGCATGGAATATTTAAGACAGTTGTCTCAGATACAGATACCAAGTTTACTTCAAATTTATGGAGGGGATTATTTAAAGGATTTGGTACAAAACTAAAATTTACCACAACATACCATCCACGGTCATATGAGTAGATAGAGAGAGTCAACCAAGTAATTGAAGACATGTTAAGAATGTATGTGATGGATAAGCCATCTAAGTGGGAAGATTACTTGCATTTGGTTGAGTTTACCTATAATAATGGGTATCAATATTCATTGAAGATGATCCCATTCAAAGTCTTGTATGGTAGAAAATGCAATACTTCAGTGAGTTGGGACAACCCAACAAACAGAGTAGTACTTGGGCCAGAATTTCTCAAGGATATGGAAGACCACATGGTTAAAATTAAGTAGAATTTGAAAGCAACACAATATAGGTAGAAGAGTTATACAAATAAGAACAGGACGGGTAGATAATTTAAAGCGGGAGAGCATGTGCTTTTGAAAATGCAGCCCAAGAAGAGCTCATTGAATTTGGGTAGTTGTACAAAGCTAGCATCCATATTATGTGGTCCATTTGATATATTGGACAGAATAGGGCCAGTTGCATACATTCTTGCATTTCCTACTTCTATGAGTGTGCATAATGTATTTCATGTCTCTTTGTTGAAAAAGTATGTGCATGATCCTAACCATGTTATTGATTGGCATTTGATTCAAGTGGAGCCAAAAGTATGCTTTCAGGTCCAACTAGTGCAAATATTGGACAAGAAGGTCAAAGTGCTTCATAATTGAGCCATAGGATTGCTAAAGTTTAGTGGACATGCTACGGTCCTGAAGATTCTACCTTGGATCATGAAGATGTCATGCAAGCAGAGTACCTGCGACTTTTTGAATACTTTTGAAATTTTGATTTATGTTTTTTATATGCACTGAGGACAATGCCAAAATAAGGGTGAGGGGAATGTGATACTTTGGTTTTGAGTCCCCATATTAATAATATTTTTTATTTATAAATTTGAAAGGTCAGAGTGCCTAGAAATGTAATACTTTGATATATATTAATGAAATACATTGATGGCGGCAAGACAAACAAGGACAAAGATAGGGGGTTATGATTCCACAAGAGAGGGGTAAGGGGCTAAGTTTTTGAATTCTTATTTTATTTAACCATCTTATAATTAGTGGGGAAAAGTGGTTACATGGACTTCTTGGGAGAAAGCCATGTGGTTCTTGATTTTCATGTAAATATATAAACCCCTATTTTGGGTTGTTTGGGGGTTTCTCATCATTTGGTTCATTATTCATTCAATATTCCTCATTCATTCATGTTCTTGGTTTTGGACATGGGAACAAATTGTTGTGGAAGGGAGCCATTTCTTTGTTGGATGTGAGTAATTATTGATTATTATAGAATGGAATGGATGGATGTGTGCATGAGATTAATGTAAGTTGGGACAAAAATTTCCACAACTAAGAATCCTTAGAGTTTCCAGCATTGAGATTTCCTGACCGGTAGCAATGGAACCCTGGAAATAAGTGGAAATCCTGAGGGACTCTGTGGCAATGAAGGGGGGGATTTTCTTTAGGTGGTGCAGGCTTAAGAGAAGAGACCTAGTAAATTGGATTTTGTTGTGTGGTTGATAAACCTGTGAGAGCTTGATTACTAACTGGTTTGGGAAGTCGAGTGTTGGTCTGAGACTTGTCCTTGTGAATTCATAGCCATGGATCGAGGATGACTTGTTGTAGAGACTTGGAACAAAAGTATATAAGGTTGGGTGGAACATCATTCGTCTGCATCTAGTTGGTGATTGGATTTATTAAAGATAAGTTCTCTTTGTCATGTGTTTCTCTACTTTTATATGTATTTCCAATGTGTATTAATTAGTATCTCTGAGATATGTATTTATAATGTACATGCTTGCTATTTATTGTTGTGCATGGCATATTGATCATTTATTTTATCATATAGCATGAATCTTGATTATTGCATGTGTTGTTTTCATGCTTCTTTGTTAATTAATTGGTATCAGAAATTCAAAATCAATCCAAGAAGTGTGTTATTGAATTAGCGTGGATCAACCTACTGGTGGATGGGTACGTTAGAGTGGCACCAACAACAACACCTTTTTTTCGAGGGGTCAAAATGACAACTTGTTTTAAAGAATGGCCTTAACAACATGTGTTGTTGCAATAAAAAGATTAAAATCAACCTATGAATAAAAAAGCGATGCTCCTAGTAGCACTTCCCATTTTTTCTAGGTCAAAATTGCAATTTCTGTGAAACCCATTGCCTTGACATTCGGTGCATTTACAACCAAAATTTTAAAATAAGCCCTGAATTGGAAAGAGGTGTTATTGGTAGCACCCTGGCCTTTTTTTGGGTGAAAAAACAAAGAGAGGAGAAAAAAATGTTATATATATATATATATATATATATATATATATATATTCAAATTTTCTAGTGTTTTATTTTTTAAAATATAATTAAAAAAACAAAAACAAAAAAGTCTTCTCCTACCCTCATTTTAAAAAACTATTAAAAACCAATTAAAAAACAAAAATAATAATTAAAAAAAAAACATTACATATCTAAATTTAAATTAAAAAACAAAAATAATATTTTTTAAACCAAAAACAAAATATTAAAAACAAAAAGAAAAAAGAAAAAAAAAAAAATATTCTTTGTGACTTGGGATTATGTTCCTTCAAATTCACATGGTTCAAGCCCCTAGCAGAGGGGAAGTTCAATATGAAGAGAGAGGAGCTTAGTTTGATGGCGAACACAATCCCAGGGAAGATGGAGTGTTAGTTTACTGGGTTGCTCCTTTGATGTTCTTTGTGCATGTTCACCATCAAGAAGTCAAGTTGCATACTTTTTGAATGATTCCTTGGAGAGTAGACACATCTTTGTGAGAAATGATTGCTTAGATGATGAAACTAGGATTATGCACCTGTACATGAGGGAGAGATTCTCTTTGATGCAAGTTGCTACGGGAAGAGTAGATATGGAAGGATGTCATGATGGATGAGTACTCTTCTAATTTTGTGGAGGCACATGATTTATAGGTACATTAGAGATTTAAAGGGAGATGATTGATTTTATACAAAGTATTTTTCTTGCAAAGAGGGAGTGTTAGATTTTGGGTTGCTCCAAAAGTGTTTTCACCAAGCTAGGAGAGTTCTAGGTCTTCTATCCCCTTATTTATGTTTTATTAACATTTGAAGATCTTTGATTGTATGTATCTATTCTTTGAGTTAAATGCTAGAGGAGGCACACTTTAAAGGAGGTAATTATCTTATGTGGCATTGACATATTCTACTTGATGTGTTTGTTAAGGAGGATGAGACCTTGTCATAGAGTATGGAGATATCTTATTGAGGAGTGCTAGTAA
The DNA here is from genome assembly GCA_009831015.1 of Picea engelmannii. Lineage (NCBI taxonomy): Eukaryota > Viridiplantae > Streptophyta > Pinopsida > Pinales > Pinaceae > Picea > Picea engelmannii. The sequence continues at coordinate 1,154,781 of ML776736.1, forward strand.
CTGGGAGGAAGGGTACAAATCCATAAGAGAAAGTAATTAAATTGGCACACATGTTGAGAAGTATTGGGCATAAAGGACCAAGTGGGACAAAATTATAGGAGGAGAACTTGGCATGAGGACACTTGGCTTGGAGAATGCTACACCTTGGAAGAGAAGCAATTTAATAACATATTGTTGGACGGTGCATATCTAGGAGAAACATCTTGGGGTTTGGATAAACCCTAGTATGAAACTTGTACATCCTTCTTTAATGGAGCTTTCCATGTGAGATTTCCTTGTATACTTAGTCAAGGGTTAGTTGTAGATAAATTCCATGTTTTATGTTGGCCGCCCTCACCTATTCTATATAAAGGGAGGAGATTTTATTTGTATGAAATGTACTCATTATCTTATCTTTTCAATTGTCTTGGAGAGGTAGTATTTCTATGTGATCCAAGATAGGAAGAACTAGGGTTTGTGTGATGTAAAACCTAGAGGAAACATGAATATGGATTCTAGAGCTAGGGACGATCTTGATTATTAGAACATGTGTGATGTAAGAGAAGAAGACCTAGTTTTTGTTGATGTAAACCCTAAATCAAGAACATGGAGCATCATATGAGTAAAGGAGTCTTGGAGATTTGTTTCACGCTTAGATTGAAGAATATTTGGAGCTTATGTTGATGTACTCTTGATATTCCATTGAAACATTATCTAGAATCCTTGGTGCTTGTGTGATGCAAGAAAAGAAGACCTAGGGTTTGTGGGATGCAAACCTTAGGATGGAAAATAAGCTTAGAATACTAGCACTAGGGTTTTTCTTGGGGTCTTTGTACTTATGTGATTCAAGAAGGCCTAAGGTTTGAGTAATGTAAACCCTAAAGTAAGACATGAGCACAAGAGTGAAGAAGATCAAGAGATTGGTGTGATGCTTTACTTGGAGGAGTTGGAGCTTGGTGAGAGGTCATGCTTAACTTAGTTAGTTATTGTGTGATTGTGTGCTAGATGAGACACTTGTTGATGAGCATTGTTTTACTTGTCTTGGATTCTTTGTGCTTGTCTTTTGATGAAAGGAATGAAAACACTAGGGTTTGTATGAATGAAAAACTAAAGAATATTTAAAGCACTAGGATTGGAGTCATTGTGTGAGAAGAACCTAGAGTTTATGGAAAATAAACCCTAGATAATAATTGAAGCAATTGGCTTAGAGAGCTTGTGTGATGCAAGCTTGGATAATATCCTATAAGACTTCTATGATGAAAGTGAAAGATAAAGGGTGGAATTTTTGGATTTGGTGATAGCTTGTTGTTAATCCTTTGGAGCAGCTAGGAGTAGCTTGGTGTGATTCCTTTCTAGGACATGTTTGTTGGTTAAGTTTTCTTGTTAATGGTGAATGCCTTAGCTAGGTTTTGTATGAAAGTGGAGTTTCCTAGCTTGTGGTAATATGATAGGACATATTTTACCATCTTGTGATGATTTGATGGTACATACTTATATATTCATTATGTTCTAATATGAAATGTACATTGGTTGTTAGGGTCCTACCCTAATTCCCTACTTTAGGTTACCTAGGAGTTAGTTAATTGTTGTGTGCAACCATCATTTTTTAATAAGTCCCATTGGATAATAATGGATAGTTTTTTAATGCAAAAGGGATCACTTTATAAGGCCAACTAGGTAATTGGTACCTATTAGTGACGAGACCACAAGTAGCTTGGCTTTTTGCTATTGAAAATTTATTTAAAGAGATAGGAGATTATGGAATGTTTGTCTTGTGTTGTGTATTTGGAGCTTTGCTGAGTTAAATGTTTCCCCACCTTAAGAGGAAAATGAACATTGTTTTCCTTCTTTCCATTATCAATATACAAGGGTATCTTTTACATATTTCATCTTATTGACTCTTGTCTCTGGATATTTTGAAATTATATTCTGTGTATACTTGGTTGTGTTTCAATTTCAAGGGTTAACGAACACTACAAGAGGCATCAGAGATATTTTTCAAGCTAGCACACCTTCAAATTTTAGTAGATATTTTTTTGTTTTGGCATCTTTAAATATCACATTGATATGTCATTCAATAGGTAAAATTGTGACTGGGGAAGAATACAGACAGGAAATACAAGTGGAGTCATTGTTGGAAACCCTTGTAACCCATGTTGGTACCCCTTCAAGTAATATCGCATTAGAAAACACTTGTATATAGACTATCACTTCCATGTACCTTTGGGTACATACGAAGTTACCTAAATATACCTGAAACCAACTCTAGATCAATCGATTCACCACCTTGTTACTATAGTACACTGAGAATAACACTCGAGGAGATCACTTTCTAGTACCTAGGTAGTTGGGTTATAGGGCTAAGGGAACAACCAAGCCTCCTTAGTCACTGTTAGATTTGTTTAGCTCGGGAGGTACTCCGCATGTTTTGTCATGTATGCAGATGCTACCTTAATATTTGCACTACCAAGCACTTGACTTTGTAATAGTTTTTATAAAGTTGTTTTAAGTGGTTCTTTTAGTAAAGTGACTTTTTAATAAAGTGTACCTTCTATTTTTAAAGTGACTTTATTTTCATAAAGCACTTATGTAATAAAGTGAAATTCACTTTAATTTTAAATGAGACATTTTGGAGGGAATGGATAATGACCCTTGATCTTGAAAAAGGAAAGATCTAATCTTGGCCTTTGGATCTAGGGTTGGGAAGGTGAAAAGACACTTTTGGGGGGAAAAAGTTATTTTCAGATTATAAAAGAATGCATTGGGTAGTGTGCAAGACATGTTGTGAAGACATCGGGAGGATGTTGAGAGCACATCAAGAGGAGATTTAGAGATATTTTCTGAGCATGCTTGAGAGAGGAAAGTGAGCAGCAAAGAGGGCACGTTTTTCGAGGAAAGTGGGCACGATTCTCGAGAAACTTTTTCTGTGAATTTTTTGGCCGAAATATTTTTCTGCTGTGGGAGGTCGTACTGTACGGATCCGTATAGTCCGTACAATCAGTACAGTTGTACAGATTTGGCATGAAAATCAAGAAATTTCAGGCACAGATTTCGAGGCAAATTTCTATTTTTTTTTTCGTTGTTTTTGGGCTGTATGGAACAGTCCGTACAACTGACTATGGGAATGGAAAATGAGGTAAAAGTGGCCGAATAGTGGTACGGTTTTGGCATGGAAAACAAGGTAGATTTATGTGGGACAGATTTGGTGTTGTGAGGTATTTTTCTTGGCTGGAAATGTAGATTTGTTGTTGTTTTGTACTTTCCTGAAGCATAATAATAAGATCTCTCTCTCTCTCGTTGGGTTTCCCCACATTGGGGTTTTCCCTGGCATTTGCCTAAATTTCTAAGTGTTATTGGGTTGTTGTCCACTATGTATTTTCGCTGCATATTTTTTTTTAGCAATGTGTATTTCTGCTTATGGAAATTTATGAATGTGGGTTTTTGCATTTATGAAGTTTATGAAGACAATTATCTCTAGGTTGCTAAGTGTTTGACAGAATTTCAGTTTGTTGATTTTAGTCATTAAAAATCTACATGGTATCAGAGCTTGTGCTCTAAAGTTCAGTGGGTAACATTTGAAACTTGGGACAACAAGTGATTTGTTGTTGTATTTGCTTGAAGAAGGCAGAAAAGGTTCTTTATCAGGTGGACAAAGATGACAAGAATATTTCTCTTGTGGTAAAGGGCAAGAAGAAGGACTTGAGCAAGGTGAGATGCTTTGCATGTCACAAGACTGGCCACTACACTAGTCAATGTCTGAACAAGAAGGAGAAGAAGCTGGAACTAGAGGTGTCAACATTAGCAGAGATTGTAGAGTTTGTTGAGAGACATGAGAGGGAGTTTTCTCTCATGGTTGGTTCCATGGGCAGTGGATGCCTAGTGTTCGAGGACATTGAATCTTGGTTTGTGGATTTTGGTGCTTCTCAGCACATGACCAGGTTAAGGTATGTTTTCCTTGATCTTACAGAGATAGCTCAGACTGTAGTGTGAATTGTGGAACCGGTCCATAACATCCAGTAAAGGGGGTTGGAAGGATGAGATTCCAACTAGAGTCAAGAGGTCTTCTGGAGGTTGGCGAGGTGTTATATGTTCCATAATTGACACTTAATTTTCTCTCAGTGTCAACTTTGGATGAGAGTGGTTTTGGAGTTGTTTTCAACTGTGGACATGTGTTTTTGTATCCCGTGGGAGCAACTGCTAACACAACAGTAATGCTTGGTGTCAAATATGAGGGCTTGTACAGGTTGTTGGGTAGATCTGTGTTGGGGTCCAGTGGATTTCTGGACTTAGATTCTGTGTCGGAGGGTTGGTAGGTAGCACGGGAGAGAGAGTTGATACATGGCACTTAGTCTTCTTCCGGGACTCTCAAGGGACTCAGCAGGCACGAGTCGACATAGTTGGATGCTTAAGAGAGTGTGCAGTCTCCTAGGAGCATGTATTCAGTTTGTGGTACAACGGAGGTAGCAACAGAGGCTTCTAGTGCAGTGGGAGTAGTGGCTTCATGCTCAGAGGGAGTAGAGACTTCTAGTACAAAGGGAGCAGCTATGGCAGCTGATGAGATGGAGACAAATTCTGGTGGTGATACTAGAAGTACCTCCCTCTCTAAGAGGGAGTGTTAGATTTGTTTAGCTCGGGAGGTACTTCGCATGTTTTGTCTTGTATGCAGATGTTACCTTAATATTTGTATTACCAAGCACTTGACTTTGTAATAGTTTTTATAAAGTTGTTTTAAGTGGTTCTTTTAGTAAAGTGACTTTTTAATAAAGTGTACCTTCTATTTTTAAAATGACTTTATTTTCATAAAGCACTTATGTAATAAAGTGAAATTCACTTTAATTTTAAATGAGACATTTTGGAGGGAATGGATCATGACCCTTGATCTTGAAAAAGGCAAGATCTAATCTTGGCCTTTGGATCTAGGGTTGGGAAGGTGAAAAGACACTTTTGGGGGGAAAAAGTCATTTTTAGATTATAAAAGAATGCATTGGGTAGTGTGCAAGACATGTTGTGAAGACATTGGGAGGATTTTGAGAGAACATCGAGAGGAGAGTTAGAGAGATTTTTTGAGCATGCTTGAGAGAGGAAAGTGAGCAGCAAAGAGGGCACATTTTTCGAGGAAAGTGGGCACGATTCCTGGGAAACTTTTTCTGTGAATTTTTTGGCTGAAATATTTTTCTTCCGTGGGAGGTCGTACTGTATGGATCCATACAGTCCGTACAGTCAGTACAGTCGTACGGATTTGGCATGAAAATCGAGAAATTTTGGGCACGAATTTTGAGGCAGATTTCTGTTTTTTGTTCGTTGTTTTTGGGTCGCACGGAACAGTCCGTATAGCTGACTACAGGCATAGAAAATGATGTAGAAGAGGTCGAACAGTGGTACAGTTTTGGCATGGAAAATGAGGTAGATTTCTGTGGGACAGATTTGGTGCTGAGGTATTTTCCTTGGCTAGAAATGTAGATTTGTTGTTGTTTTGTACTTTCCTGAAGCATAATAATAAGATCTCTCTCTCTCTCGTTGGGTTTTCCCACATCGGGGTTTTCCCTGGAATTTGCCTAAATTTTTGAGTGTTATTGGGTTGCTGTCCACTATGTATTTTCACTGCATATTTTTGCTTAGCAATGTGTATTTATGCTTATGGAAATTTCTGAATTTGGGTTTTTGCATTTATGAAGTTTATGAAGACGGTTATCTCTAGGTTGCTAAGTGTTTGACAGAATTTCAATTTGCTAATTTTAGTCATTAAAAATCTATAGTTACTTCCTTGAGATATTGACTTGAGTACTTATTGATGGGTCCAAATAGCATGTCAAGAAGGTAAGGGAGAATGCCTGATGGCAGGTCCCAATTAGACCTACTCTCGTTTGGTGTAGCGTTTCTAACAAGTATGTGGGCTTGGTTTCCACTTAAAATATTTTCTAATTATGAATATGAGAACAAAATGTTATAAGATGAATTAAAATATGAACTAAATGCCAAATTAAAACCATCTAATGCTATGCTAATCTAACTCTATTATAATCTATCATATCCTAATCAGGGGAAAACTAACTATGCGAGTATAGTGAAATATAATACCACTAGAACCATAAATAATTCATGTATGACAATGGTAAGTGATAATAACAATGCTACATATACAATAACAATTAGTTGTAGAGTGCATTTATAACATTATTTCTATACCCATAAGGAAACATACGATAACATGAGTAAATAAAATAGGTTGAAGAAATAGTTCATACAACATAACTCCGAGCTACTCAAGAAAAAATAAAATGCACAAAGAATAGTCTCATATACATTCACCAAAGTCACAAATTCCTAGAATGCCTCTTTCTCTTTATTCACTCGGAAGTAATAGTACCATCTCTCAGTTACAAAGGGTAAAAGTCCCCATCTTATCACAACACTCTCTTTTTATAAAATAAGAGAGGTTGTTGACATTTTGTAACTTCCATCATGTCAGATGACGGTTACAAATTTTCATTTCAAATTCTGGATTGGAACTTTATAAATTTTATATGATCAAAACAAAAAGGGTCTATTACAAAAATACAATGATAAAGAAGTCTTTGATAGTTGTATGTTGTCTATGTATTCCTTCCATAACTCATAGTCCTTTAGGATCACATCCACTCTGCTCACCTACATCTTTTCCAAGTCTATCTCACTATCACACGTCTGGGATGTTACCTCCATCTTTAGAATCTACTTTGTCTTCTAAATGAATTCTTTGGCTAGTGTAGTCACCTTGATTGGCTTTATGAGTTGTTCTTTTAGGACCTCTTTATTTACCTCACTGGTTTCTTCAATATTCTATCTGTTGTTGTCTCTTCTGGTTTCCACATCTTTTATTTTTAACTCATTTAGGGGTGATTCTTCTAAGTATGTTGTCACATGCATTTCAAACTCTTCAAGTGATCTATTGGAGGATTTCCACAGTCTTTTGTATGCCTTGATGACTGCTTCCTGAGTGTTTTTTATATCATTCATGATGTTTTTCTAGGTATCAAATAGGACATAGTCCTTTATATTTTGTCTAGATATGTAGATTAACAAGGTACTAGATGGATTATCATACACATCTTGCAAGTCTATAATTTTTTCAAATGCATTTTGAGCCTTTTGGTATTTGTTCCTTGTGTCTTCCAACTAACCATTCAAATTGATTTGGTCTTATTTGTTCCTTTGAATTTCATTAAATATACAAAAGAATACCTTGTGTACACTCATGAGTTCTTCTTTGGCATCCCTAGCTTCTTATTTAATAGTTCCCAGGATGAAGGCTCCTTGTTGGTTTTCTTCTATGGTATTCTCAAGGAGTTCATTATCTTGCTCCAATTTTCGGACTTTGTCTCCCATCTTTTTGTTGTAGATGCTTACTTCCAAGAATTATGCTTGTAAGCTTGTCATTTCTTGTACATGTTTCATCCTGAGTTGAGTTGTTCCATTTCATCTGAGTGGGTGAGATTTAGAGCTTCCAATTCTTCTTGGTGTAATTTCTGATTTGTACTATCCCTTCTCTCAAACTCATCATTCAACTTGTCCTTTTGAAGTCGTAATTCATTTTTCATTTCTTCTTTGTGCAACTGCTCAACTATGTTAGCCTCTTTTTTGAATTCATCAGTTGGGATGTCCCTTATGGTGTTCATAGATCCTTCAAGATCAACCACCTTGGTTCTGGATATATCCAATGCCTCACCTAATTCACATTCTGACATTGGATTTGCACCTACAAATGAATTTAGGGATGAATCATTTTGCATTACATTTTCCTTGGGATCAAGGTCTGATTTCCATTTGATGTTTCTCTCAAATGATTCTTTATGGAGGGAATATTCTTCTCTTTTCATCTTTTTCATTCTCCTCTCTATCACCCTGGTCTTATTGCTATAATAATACTCACCTACAACACTACAACATCATCCAGTTCTAGTACCTGAGATGTATAAGTGAAATTTCCTGGGATGACCATTAGAGGAGTGCATTCTTCAACAAGGATAGTAACTATACTTGCACTGGGGTTCATTACAATTATGTTTATCTCATCCTGATGTTTTTTATTTTCCTATTTTTATTTTCCTATGTTTTTCCCCGTAGTTGAGCTTCCTTTTGTTTTTCCTCCTCTTCTTTCTTTATCTTCTCTTCAGCTTCTGCAACTAAGCTTTGCTTCTCTCATCCTATTTTTCTTTGGCTTCCTTTTCAATGCTCCTTTTCTTTTCTCCAACGTCTTTCTTAAGGATTTAATCTTTTTTCTTATTTTCATCTTGCTTGGTGTTCTTATTTTCAAGCTCTAATTTTTTCCTTTGTTGAAATCTCTCTTATGCTTCCCTAGCTTTAATGGATCTTTCTTCAGATTTTTGTGTTTCTTCCTTTTCCTTAGCCTTCATCTTTTATTTTTCCTTTTCCAATAACATTTTAAATTTTTCTTTCACTGTATTAATTTCTTCATCTTCTTCCTTTTGGATCTTTTCTCTAGTTGGCTCATCCTGTAACCTCTCCAATACTTCTTCAAAAAAGAAATCTCCCTTGAAGAGGTCATCGACAAAGTTTACTTCATGGATGACTTGATGTGTCAGCTTGATCGATTTGCTATGGTCATACACTATATTGTGGGGATCGTGCCCTTTTAATTTCCCTATGCATAAACATATCTCCTACAGGGCTTCAACTTCCTTCTCAACATGGGGTTTGTTAGACAAAGTATATCTTCCTATTTACAGTGGGAAATTTGGCCAATATTTCTTGTTTTTCTCCGACATGTATGTTGTGATCCCTTTCTCCATTTTTTGGTAGGCCACCTCTTGGGATAGAAATTTATTAGGCACATATTTGGGTAAGAAGTATGGTGGCCCAGTACTTCCATAAACTCGGATATAAGTGTAATATTTCTTCACATACCAATATCCATTGTCCAATTTCTTATAGGGTTGTTATGGCCCCTTGTGATATGATGTATGGGAAAATCCCAAAAATTACCTTGTAAAAAGGGGCTGAAAAATAATCACATATATTATAAAAGTGTTCCTTTTATTTTACATCCCATAGTTCTAAGCAATATATACAAATTAGGGGCTGACTATATTGGATGGGAGATATTGGTACCATTCAAAAGAAGGGAAATGGATGGGAGATAATATTGCATCAATAAGGTAGGTCGACATATAAAAAATTGGGTTTTTCATACCTGGTGCTTCCTTAGCTTTGGTAAATATGTTGAATTCTAGGATGTTCTCCTAGTTGAATACTTGTCTTGTAATCACCATAGTGTATGACATAGGAAACCATTCCATCATTAAATGTGTGTTGGTTTCCTCACCGTACAGTTTGCAAATCATGGTGTTCAATAACATGTATGGTTATTTTTCTTCAGCATGTCATTATACCGATCTTCCATTAATTCTTCAAAATCATCATTTTCTAGCCCAAACTTCTCTAGAAATGACTCGTTCAATGATACAGTAGGAACTAGGGTTTGATACCTGGTTTTGATATCTTTAGGGCTCAAAGAAGCAATCAATTATTTAGATTCATTAACTATGGTGGTTTTTTCGTTTCTCTAGGTGTGTAAAACACCATCGTGCATTGTCGTTGTACGGGAACAACATAGGGTGAGTCGCAATGGTGTGAATGCCACTCTTTCTAATATTATGGTATGCATCAATTTATTTGTCATCATATGGGAAGTCTTCAATGTTGAAGATGCGATAGATTTCATCATATCTCAGGCAATGTTCTCTTCCATTGAAGAAATTGTTATCTCTGATCATAATTGAGTCTCGAATGATAATAGGTGAAGGCAAAACAATTGTTGGGTTCATCACCTTTTTGTTTTGCATGTGAGACATTTCATTTTCCTTGAGTTACTATTACACCAAACATTAGAATCAATTTACCATATAATCAATCACAGATAACATTTAATTCAGATCATACAATACAAATACCTAACTACTCTAATATTTTAGAGGTATTTGAAGCCAGTTTGTTGTCATAGTATAAGAAATTACACTTTCACGGATTTATTATAGGTGAATAATGTACCAATTAAGGTTAAAACATAGTCTTTATTCTTTAGTTTTTCCCCTCAAACCCTATGTAATTAATGTTTAGCGTGTTATAGCTCTCGCCGGGTTAGATTCATATAGTTTCCATTAATCATTTTGGGAGTATTTTCTTCTCCTTATCATAAGTGAGTCATTAGAGAGATGTGATCAAGAGATGGTGTGAATATCATTTTTAATAATGAATTCATCAGAAGGGTTCATTGGAAGAGTTTCTCTGGAAGTGTTTAAAGGTCTTGAGATGCTTCGACAACAATTCCTTTAGAATATTTGTGTATTCCTCAAGAACTGTGCCAAAGGAGAGAAAGTAGCATATTTGTTCTCATGTATTAGTATACCTAACCTTTAGAGTTCAATGTTTTATTTATGAAACTTACTTTACCAATCAGAACGAGTCATTGTAAAAGGGGGAGCCATATTGGAGAGTTAGCCTCAAAAAATGTGTAACAACATTATTGTTGGAAGGGTTTAATTCGAAGAGAGGTGTCAGAGAATGCAGAAGAGATGCTTAATGTTTATTCCGATGAGGTGACCTCTTGACCATTTGGTTGGAATAATTTCATGGGGAAGAGTCATCAGATAATGCAAGTGTAAAATATTGTTGCACATTTCGACGATAAGGTGGTATTTTTCAAAAAGTGTGCATCAATGGAATAGAGCCATATAACATGCATAATGCATAGTAACATGCTTGTGGTTTATTAGATTATAATAAATAATTCATTGAGGGGAGAATCTTATAGTTTTGTTTTGATAGTTTCACGGGTGTCGTTTGGGATAATTGTATTTTGACACGTAAGCATAGGGTAGGAGCTCTCGGGATAATATACACAACTCATATATTGAATAAGTCATTGTTGTCAGAAAATGTAGTAGGGAGGAAATATGCTCTTTTGATGTAATGCCTTCCTATGCAACCTCTCGACGATATTGTTGAGGTAGGCTCATCGGAAGAATTCGTCGAGAGATATAGAATATGGTGAGTCTGGTGAGGGAGACTCAACAACCCTTGGGCAAAGATCATATGGTTAGAGAGCATGCACCCAATCACAAAGGAGTTTTCCAATATGATATTAAGGTTCCATTAGTGGATGATAGGGAGCATATGAATAATGTAATCTGAAGGGTGGCTTTGTGCCAATCAAACTTCCTTAGATCATTTTCAGAGATTGCATACAGAATCATAGTTTTATGTATGCATACCTATTCAAGTTAGTAGTGATAAATTCCTTGCTTAAATTTTAATAGGTAGGTGTCCACCAAAATCCTCTAAGATAGAGAATTTTAGTGGGTTGTTGTGGAGGGTAGCACAAGTGATGACTTGCTAGGAGAACCAATTATCTATTTTCTAGATATACCTCCAGATCATATACTTTAGCCCTTGTATGTTTCAAATAATTTACCACTTATTTTGTATCGTGGATCCCACATCACTAGCTCTTACTGGAAAATGAGAAAGCAACATAGCTTGGATGATCCTCTATATAATTTATATGAGACAATAAGGGATGGGATCCAGTTAATTCTTGTTCAGAAATATTAGGGGAGTAAGACACCACTGAGGGGTAATATTCATTGTTTATAGCCCGATGTGTGTTCCTCATCTATTATTTCCCGAAATTTCTTCGCTTCCAATGAGCGTCCATAGCCTTGACGAAGTTTCCTTGGTATCATACAAGCATAACCTCACTTCCAGTAAGAATCCATAGCCCTTACGGGTTTAATTGGACTTCCTACACAATCTTGTTGCTTTCAAATTCCTTGTTGTTATGACTTTTAATTTCACCCTTACAGATTCACATTATATATCTGGTGATTTTGCAACATGGGTGTTTAGGAAGTGGGGTGATACAAGATTTTCTTTTATATGCTAGCCTCACTCAGTATCTTATCCTTATGGGTCTACTCTCGAGAATATCCTGGTAATATTTTATGTTCCCATACAGAAAGGGAAGTGTCAAAAATATTATTCAGAGGACATCTTTAGCTGTCATTTGTTCTCTATCTTGTAGAACCCATAAGCTCAGTGTGAGAGTGATCACACATATATAGACAATATACAAATTGAAATATATGTAGTTGTTTCATTCATAGTCTTGGATTCTCTCGAAAACAAAGTGGAATGATTGATTCCCATCTAGTCTAACCACCTGATGTGTTTTGATGTTTTTAGACAAGATTACAAGGAAGCTTTCTCACTTGAAAAGTTATTCATACATGAACTAAACGTTTACTCCTGTTACACAATCTCAACCAAAGTTAGACTATGTACATGAGGGAAGGAGAATGGTCAGCATAGGCCTTATTGTGAAAGTAACAAAAAAAAATTCAATAACACGAAAGAGATGGGGGGGGATATTATTCTAAAAGGATCTGTAAAACTCAAAAAGGAAAATGAAAACCAGATATGTACAATAATATATCACATGAGGTGATTAGGAGAAGTATCGTTTGAGAATGTTTCCATTGATAGGGAGATCCTCCACATCTCCCTCTAATTTCTTGAGTTTGAAATTTCTTGATCTGATCTTTCCATGGATTTGATATGGGCCTAGCCATAGTTTTTGGAACTTGGTATATTTTCCTTTCATTTCATTGGATTTATGCATTTTGAGGACCATATCACCTTCTTGAAAGTCTTTGTTTCCCAGAGATGACTTGTAAAACTAGATCTTGATTAGTTCTTGATGTTGCATTAAGTTCCTTTTATATTTTTCTCTCTCTTCTTCAAGTTTAAGGAGCATATTCAACCTTTGTTGCATCAATGGACAATCTTTGTCTTGAACATATTGGACCAACTGGAGGAATGGTAGGAAAGTATGGGTACGTAAAATTGATTCTTATATCCCCATTCTTCTTCCTTACATACAGAAGATTAGAAATCCATTGGGTGTGTCTGACTGGCAAGATCAATCTTACTTCCAGTAGCTTATCTAGTTCATCCTTTACCCATGGTTCTAAGTTGGGGTGCATTTTTATCATTTTCTGTTGAAAATCCTTTGTTTGGGGCTTCATGGGGATTATATGTTGGATGATATTGGTATCTTAAGTTTTGAGATCATCATAGGTCTAAGCAAAGATACCTTTGTATTCTTTCAACATCTTGATGAACACTTGTTTTTCATCTAGGGAGATATTCTTTCCAAGGTTGATGTTTTGTGGTAGATTGCTTGTTCCAAGATTTATCACCTCAAATTGCATTGTTGAACTGTTTGTTTTGCAGTTTGTTACTTTCTTGAACACATCCTAGAGATCATTCAGTTTTTCAAATCTCACCACATTTTTGGGGATGTTTTGTAAAATTTCCATACCCCACTCAGTTTCAAGTCTCGTTGATTTTTATCAATGTTTAATGCCCAAAACCCAGTTTTATGACAGCCATAAATAGTCAGCATATAAACAAAATTTCAGAACTGAAACACGAGGATTATGAACAACATTTAATGCATAAATAAATTTATATCAGCAACACAATAACTTAGAAAACTAAATGCTCAGAGATTTTTGGTCTAACATTGACCCTAGAAAAACCCACAAGGGGAAAACCAGTGAGAGAGGGAATTTTTATTATTTCATAGGTCATAGAAATCTTCTGTTACAACATAAATTTTACACCAAAAATTTCACAAACTTATCTCAGAAAAATTGAGCCAACTCTCCTTCTGAACAACCCCAAATCTTCTCCTTGATTTTTGTGCAAGAAATCTGTACCATTGTACGATTGTCACAACATTTAATGTTATACGAACTGTCTAGAAATTTGTGCCACAATTTTTGGGTTTGTTGTACTGAATTTCCAACAACAAATGTGCCTTTAAATCTGTGCCAATCTGCCTCAAAATGCATGCAACTCCTCTGTTGTATGGACTATACTTTTTTCTATTGTACATCCTCCAAAAATATGTATTGTATAGCTTGTCTATTGGATGTACCTTCTTCCTCGATTTTCATGTTGTACCTTGCCTTGGAATGCATGCCAATTCTCAACAACTTCCTCTCTTCTCTTGCTTGACTTCTCCTCTTCCTCTTTCTCTCTCAAAAATTCATTCAACTACCCAAAATGGGTGCACCCTCCTTACCCTAATTGACTCAATGAGTGGAAGGTGAAAGGTCATCTAATCTAATGGATGATATTAGACGAGATGAGTGGTGGATATTAAATCACTTAACTCACCCACTTTCCCTAAGTTCAAAAAGTCACCTTTTAATTTACATCTCATAAATTAAATGACTAGGGTCCACATTAGTCATTTTCCCACCCCTTAGGTGCCTAGGTGATGAGAAACACTTTCCTAGGTAATTTTTAATTATTTTTAACACTCCCTTTTACCGAGGAAGGTGTTACTCACCACTCCAAGCTTATCTCTAAAAAGTACAAACTTGCCTTTTCCCAAAGCTTTAGTGAGTATGTCCGCAACCTGCTCATCTATAGATATATATATCGTAGCTCAACTGCTCCTCTCTGAACATAATCCCAGATGGAGTGATATTGAATCTCAATGTGCTTAGACCTATTGTGAAAAATTGGATTCTCAGAGAGTTTGATACAACTCTGATTGTCACGATAAATCATAGTGGGTCTCAAGTGCACACCAAATAATCCCACCAACAACTTGTGAAGCCAAATGGACTCACAACTAGCCTGACTGGCAGCCATATACTCAGCCTCTGCAGAACTTAAAGCCACTGACATTTTCTTCTGACTAAACCAAGAAACCATTGTTGAGCCCAATCTGAAATAGCATCCAGAAGTACTCTTCCTGTCACTGACACATCCTGCCTAATCTAAATCAGTATAGCCCACCAATTGAACTCCATCCCCTCTCATATAGTCCAGGCCATAATCCATAGTACCACAAAGATACATGAGCACATGTTTTGTTTCCACTCAATGCACTCTCCTAGGCTCCACCATAAACTAGCTAAGAGTGTTGACAAGAAAACAAATATCTGGTCTAGTATTGACCAAATACATCAATGAACCAATCAACTGACGATATAAAGTTGGATAAACCAACTGTGACTTAGAAGCATGGAGCTTATTCCAGTTAGTAATCATGGGTGTGGTCACGGGCCTACAATCCTCCATCTAGAATCTCCTTAGAATGTCACAAGCATACTTCCCCTGTCCCAGAAATATGTGTCTAGGCTCCTTCCAAACCTCCAACCCTCCCAAAAATGCATCAATCCAATATCTGTCATCTTGAACTCTGAAGTAAGTCTCTCCTTGCAGCTAGTAATGAATCTCTCATCCCTTGTAATGAAAATATCATCAACATATAGAAAGAGTATGAGAGGATCCTCTCCAACCACAATGAAGTAAAGGTTGGGATCTGCCTCACTCTTCTCGAAGCCCAACTGCTGCAAGTAGGCATCAATCCTAGAATACTAATCTCTTGGAGCTTGTTTTACCCCATATAATTCCTTCTTCAGTCTGTACACATGAGAATCTCTCCCATGCACCTCAGATCCCAATGGTTGCTCAATGTACACCCCCTCCTATATGAGACCATTCAGAAATGTGGTCTTCACATCCATATGATGGATATTCCAACCCATCTCTACTGCAATAGAGATCACTTCCCTGATCGAGGTATATCTAGCAACCATAGCGAAGGTATCATCATAGTAAACTCCCTCAACATGTGAGAACCCCTAAGACAAGAAAACGAGCTTTGTACTTCTCAATGCTTCCATCTGCAGCATACTTGAGTTTGTAGAGCCACCTAGAAGTCACCATTGACTTCCCCTCAGGTGTAGGAACAATCTCCCAAACATAATTCTTCATGATGGAACTTTACTCTTCCATCATGGCATATCTAAAAAACGGTCTTCCAACGGCCTCCTCAAAAGTGGAAGGCTCAGACTCTCTGATGTTTCTCACCATCACAATGTAGCTGCAAAATATCTCAGGAGGTTTACTCTCCCTCAGAGCCTCTCTGGGATCCCCCACAGAACCTTGTGCCTCTCTCAGAGTGTCTTGAAGAAACTTGGGTCTCCTCCTCTCTGAACTAGTGTCCCATGGAGGGGACTCCTCCTACTTAATTCCATCACCTGAAGACTATGAACTTGAATTAGAATATGGAGCATACAATCCTAAAATCTGAGGATCAGTAACCTGTGATCCTGACACATGTGGCCATGTGCCCTATGGACCATTCGTCACTGAAACTGGTGGACCTGAACTCTATGTCACTGAAGTCTGTTGTGGACTCGCATGAATCTTAGGTGATGACCACTCACCCCTCTCAGTCCCTCATGACTTCCTAAAGGCTCTATCCTCCTAAAATACTAGATCCCTTCTCAAAATTGTCTTCCTCAAGGAAGGGATGTATATGAGGAAATCCTTTGAAGTCCCATTATACCCAAGAAAATCCCCTTTTATGTTATGGGCTCTAGCTTTGTCCTCTTCTCAGAAGGGACATGTGAATATGTAAGGAACCCAAAAATCCTAAAGTGCCCAACCTCGGGCTTCTTCCCATAGAAAGCCTCCTCAGGAGTCTTATCCCCCAATGCTCTATGTGGACTCTTGTTCTGCATATCAACTGCAGTGTAACATGCCTCAACCCAAAGAAAGAGTGGAAGCCCCTAATCATGCAACATGGATATGGCAGCCCCAACTATGGCCATGTTCTTCCTCTCAAAAACCCCATTCTGTTGTGGGTTGTAAGGAACAGTCAACTCCCTCTTGATGCCCTCTCCTGCACAAAAGTCATTAAAATCCTCGGAGGTATACTCACCCCCATTATTTGTCCCCGGTACTTTAATTTTCCTCCTAATCTGGTTCTACACAAGAGCATTAAACTCTTGGAACCGATTGAAGACATGTCCTTTGGTCTTCATGAAGAAAATCCAAGACTTTCGAGAGAAGTCATCAATGAATATGACATAGTACAAACAACCACTCAAAGGTGCAGAATACATAAGACCACAAACATCAGAATGAATCATATCAAGTATATCGGTTTCTCTGATGTCACTACTTGGAAAATAAGTCTTGGTGTACTTTCCCAAAGTGTTGATGATTGTAGCTATGTGAGACATTCTCTAGCTTACAAACCTGTGATATGTGGATCATTGCAGCCATGTGATATATTCTCCAGCTTACAAACCTGAGAGAAATCCCCTGAAGAGGGTGTATGGTTCCTATCTGAGACAGAGATGGAATGTAGAGATGACCTCCTCCATTTAGAGAGTTGAGAAGAACTCTAGATGATTATCCTGTGGGAAAGGCGATCTACTGAGTTAGACATGTATGTGGTTGACCACAAGGTGAACATGTGAAATCCCAAAGTCTTGGCTGCATCCTCATGAGAAAATAAATTAAGATGATGTATTATCCTACTCTGAGCAGCAGAGTTGACGAGAAACTCTAGATGAGTCTCCTGTGTGATGTAGTGGTAAAGAAGATCTGTTGAGTGGACGTGCCTGTGGACGAGCACAGGTGAACGTGTGAAGAACTGGTTCTTCTGTGTAATGAAATAGGCCAGACATATGGAAATCTAATCCAGGTGGATATCGGTGGCCACCCACCTTTTCCAGCTAGCTCAAAACAAATTTCTAGCAATTTCGAGAATTTACTATTTTTAGCAATTTTTCAGGTCCTGAACTTCTGGAGTCGTTTTGAGGCCCTAAACAACGTTTTTTGGGGTATTTTGCGATTGCAAAATTTCATCATCATGAAAATTTGTGTAGTTTTTGTAGTTCTCGGATAGATCTTTCCAATGGGCTATCATGCGCCTAAAACGGAGATCGTATGCAAAAGTTACGACCCCGGGAAGTTGATGTACTCACTTACCCAAACGGGGCCCACATGACTTTTGGCGCTTCATATCCTAGGGTTAGGTTTTTGGATGTTTAGGAAACTCTTGTTTATTGTAAAAATGCCTTGAGAGCCTCATTGTAATCATATTCTTGCGAATGAGTGCAACCGTCACATCTCTTCTCAGAGATAAGCTGCCACCATTCCAACAAGCTTGTTTTCACTGCATTTTACAGTTTCCAGCTTATTTCTTTATTGAATATAAAACCATTTTTACTGTATCTCTGTTATTTTGTGTTAAGCACCTGTTAATAATCTGTATTCGTTTCATTCTGCTCATAAAATTCGGATCAGTGGTATCAAAGCGGTCTGCTCCTTGTCCTCTTAATGCATGTCCCCAACAAGGTCGGAGTACAAAGACTTGGGTCTCGAGCTTGTTTCTCTTAAGGAAAAAAGCTCTCACACGCCCAAGAGACCTATCATAGCAGGAGAAAATAAAGATGATGGGACAAAAGATCCTTTCAAATTGTTTATTGAGGAAGCCCTCACGCAACAGAGGAACGAGATGATGGATAGTTTCGCGCAAATCCTTCGACGGCTACCAACAGGTGATGCATCTTCTTCGAATGGAGGCATCGCCCCCTTCAAGGTACAAATAAACTTTGATATTCCTATATTTGAAGGTCAGATAGATGCAGATGTTGTAGATAAGTGGTTGAATCTACTAGAAGGGTATTTTTTTGTCCATAACTTTTCGAATAGAGAAAAGATTACTTTTTTCGCTCCTCAAAGCCATTCCCCATGTCAAAGATTGGTGGGAAACGTTCTGTGAGAAAAAGGAAATAGAGGAACCCTCATTATTTTCATTCATGGCCAGATTTCACAAATATCTTCCATACCTTGCGCACCAAGATGGGTATCAAAGATTCAGAGCAACATCTGGTGCTCAAGTATCGTGATGCTCTACATAGATACATCCAGACTGAAATGGAATTTTTGGATATCTCATCCTTGGGCGCGGCCTACATATATGCCGACAAAATCAAGCAGAAGCTCAAACAAAAGACACGACTATTTGGGCCTAGGAACCCCTCACAACAAAAGCCAGGAAAGGGTGGCCCCAACCCATAGAACAAAGGACAGAGAAAATATGGATAGTATTAGGTCAACCAGTCCAAGTTGCAAGCAAAGAAGGACACCAGAAAGACAAAGAAAGACATCGGGAAGTGGTGCAACTTCCATAAGAGCCCTTGGCATAACACTAATGACTATCGCTCAAAGTAGTCACTGGTGGCCGAAGTGAAAGCCTCTGAATCAGATGCAGATTCTGACTCTGAGCCAGAACCAGAAAGGGGAAGACGGATCATTGACACGGAACCTAGTGCCACCGTTTCTACCACCAAGCTCTAGCCTGGTGAACCAGACGAGCCAGAAGAAGGAGAGAGCATCTTCCATTCACAGATGTGGGTAAAAGGAACCCCACTACACTTCATCGTTGATAGCAGTAGCCAGAAGAACCTCATCTCAGTAGAGGTCATCAAGCGACTGGGCCTGCCAACATTGCCACACCCACAACCCTACACCATTGGATGGCTCCGCCAAGGAAGCGATCTCTGCATCAGCCAACAGTGTCGACTGTTGTACGACATCAAGCCCTTCAAAGACGAGGTATTGTGTGATGTTTCTCCTCTCGAAGTTTGTGATGTTCTTTTGGGCCAACCTTATTTATGGAAACGTCATGATGTATATGAGTTTAGGCCTCGTAGTGTTATTATTACTTTGAACAGGAAATTGTACAGGATACCCAAGGCAATCCCACCTAGTCCTATTTCCTTTATCTCTGCTAAGAAATGCAGGAAGGTCATCTCTCAGATGGGGAAGTTTGTCTTCTTCGTGATTCTCTCTCATAATAAGTGAAAGATCACAACCACGTCTAGGGTCTCTGGGGCTGACCTCTCCACACAGCAGAAGCAAGTAGATAAGGTCGTGGAAGAATACTCATATATCTTCTCCTCACCTATAGGGGTACCTCTGCATTGCCAGGTCAAGCACCCCATCGATCTAACCCATGGTGCACCGCTGCCCAATGGGCCAGTCTATCGTTGCTTTTTGTTATAGAATGAGGAGATCAAGTGACAGATCCAAGAACTTCTCCACAAGGGGCACATCCATCCTAGCTCATCGCCTTATGGGAGCCCAATTGTGCTAGTATAGAAGAAAGATGAAACCTGGCGACTCTGTATTGATTACTGAGCTCTGAATAAAATCACAGTAAAAAATCGGTACTCGATTCCCTGAATCGACGACCTCCTTGATCAACTTACAGGGGCCAAATACTTCAATAAGATTGATCTGAAGTCTGGCTACCACCAGGTCTCGATAGAACATACAGATGTATGGAAGACCACCTTCAAGTCAAAGGAAGGCCTTTTTGAATGGTTGGTCATGCCCTTTGGTTTGAAAAATGCTCTAGCCACTTTCATGAGGATGATGGACAATATCCTACGACCCTTCACCAATACCTTTGTAGTGGTATATCTGGATGACATTCTAATTTACAGCAAGACTTGGGCCGAACACTTGCAGCATATTCAGCAGGTTCTGCACACCCTGCGACAGCACAAGCTATACACCAACTTGGAAAAATGATCCTTCGGCATGGACAGGGTCCATTACCTAGGCTACATCAATGATCAACATGGCGTACATGTGGATCCATCCAAGATCCAAGTCATCCATGACTGGCCAGCCCCAACCACACTCACTGAGCTTCGGAGCTTCTTGGGCCTTGCCAATTTCTACCACAGGTTCATGTTGGGATTCTCCCATATTTCATGGGCCCTCAGCCAAATAAACAGGAGTGGTGGTAAGGCGAAATTTGTGTGGGGTCGGTCCCAACAACAAGCGTTTGATGATTTGAAGCAGCACTTGTGCTCAGCCCTGGTACCTTCACTACCAGACCTGCAGCATCCCTTTGAGATCGAGACAGATGCTTCAGACTATGTTGTGGGCGTTGTTCTCATTCAACATGGCCACCCCGTGGTAGGACACTTCGGTGTCGAAAATACGGTGGCGATGCTACATAAACATTTCTACTGGCTGAAACTTCGACAGGAGGTCAGCAAGTATATCAGGTCCTGCACTGTATGCGCTATTGCCAAACCGACCACTAAGAAACAGGGCCTGTATACCCCTCTTCCTACTCCTGACAGGCCATGGGAATCCATCTCAATGGACTACATGTCGAGCCTCCCATCCACCAAGCGGGGAAATGAATGTGTTTTTGTGGTTGTTGATCGCTTTTCTAAGATGGTGATTCTGGTTGCCTACAAGAAGAGCATCACAGCAGAGGCCACTGGCAAGCTCTTCTTTGAACGAGTCTGGGTACATTTTGGAATCCCACAAACCATTGTCTCAGATCAGGATAGTTAATTTCTCAGCACATTTTGGTTGAGCCTCTAGTCATTGCTGGACACCAAGCTCACCAAATCCACGGCCTTCCACCCCTAGATAGATGGCCAAACCGAGGTTGTAAATCGAATGATTGTGCATATCCTTCGCATGTATAATTCAAGGCACCCCTGCACATGGGATGAGAGCCTTCCCTATGTCCAACATAGCTACAACCGAGCCCTGCATAGCTCAACCGGACACAACCCATTTCAGGTGGGGTTGGGATTCCAACCATTGGGTCCCATAGATGTTTCACTTCCCCTTGCAGTCACCTCGACCGAATCGTCTCCTGCTCCAATTGAAGCTGACAAAGCCACTCGGTTCATTGAGTATATCCAACACATCCACCAATAGGTTCAGGATATCTATAGAAGTCCAATGACAAGTACAAACAACGCCATGATCAACATCGGGTGCCACATAAGTTTCAGGTGGGTGACAAAGTTTGGATGCACTTGCAGAAAGAACGCCTTACAGGACCCCATCGGAAGCTTTGCCCACTCTGTTATGGGTCGTACATTATCACCAAGGCCGTGGGGGATAATGCTTTTGAGATCAACATTCTTCTTTTCCTTGGCCTGCACCCAGTGTTCAACGTGGACCTCCTTCGACCTTATTTCCCACCATTATTGGACACCTCAGGCGTAACAGAATAGCTGACACCAACAAAGCTCAATCCCGACTGCATACAACAGGAATCCAATGATCATATTGTGGACACACAGATCAAGGGCACTTGACAAAAAAGGATCCATCTTTATCGAGTCGTCAAAGCAGGGTAGCTCCTGCACCAAGGCAAGTGGCTCACCCGAGGCCAAATTCAGCAAAAATTTCCTCATCTGATGGGGGAACTCAATGCAATGGAGACCATTGTTTCCTAAGGAGGGAGGATTGATCCATGTGGATATTGGTGCTCACCCACCTTTTCCAGCTGGCTCAAAACAACTTTCTAGCAATTTTGATAATTTACTATTTTTAGCAGTTTTTCGGGTCCTGAACTTCTGGAGCCATTTTGAGGCCCTAAACGACATTTTTTGGGGTATGTTGCGGTATTTTGTGCAACTGTTGTATTCCTCGAATAGATCGTTCCAATGGGATATTATATGCCTAAAACAGAGATCGTATGCAAACGTTACGACCCCGGGAAGTTGATGTACTCACTTACCCAAACGGGGCCCACATGACTTTTGGTGCTTCATCTCCTAGGGTTAGGTTTTTGGATGTTTAGGAAACTCTTGTTTATTGTAAAAAGGCCTTGAGAGCCTCATTGTAATCATCTTCTTGCGAATGAGCAAATCTGTCACATCTCTTCTCAAAGATAAGCCGCCACCATTCCAGCAAGCTTGTTTCCGCTGCATTTTACAGTTTCCAGCTTATTTCTTTATTGAATAGAAAACCAGTTTTACTGTATCTCTATTATTTTGTGTTAAGAACCTATCAATAATATGTATTCATTTCGTTCTGCTCATAAAATACGGATCAACATCCCTATGGATGTGACCCTAGTGGATGAGCACTAATGGGTTTATTAGATCCCTTTCTATATTGTTCAAGAGTCAAACCTGCCTGTAACCCAAATTGTAATGAAAAGGGTACACGTCGGCCCCACCTTAATCTAACTGGTAATTAATGTAAAAGATAATTAATATGGTTAATATTAATTATATTACAAGCTAGTGAGGTCGACCCTATTGTGCCAATAGACACTTATGTTGATAGGTTCAGGTTAGTATAAGTAAAGGTAAATTCCCCATTGAGGAAACATATCTTTCAAGTGAGTTTGGAAATTTCAGCAAGTACACCTTCTTGGGAAAAGTGCGCACCTCTCTTGGGAACTAGTCTTCTAGGGTTTGAGAACCCTCTTGTGTGATAGGTTTTATCTTGGTGTTGAAGTTATTTCTCTTGAGGAATATAACAAAGGATTTGGCTGGGTTTTCCTCCCTTGTTGAGAAGGGTTTCCCAGGATACTTCTTGTGTTCTTGTGCATGGTGCTTCTTCTTGTGATCTTGGTTGATGCAACATTTATGGTTATGGTTAAATGCTAAAAATGGAATGAACTTCATGCTTAAACTTGACTATTGAAAAATAAACATGGTATTAGAGGATAGGTCTTGAAAGAACCCATTGCACAAGAATCCACCAAGTCTCAGCTCACCTTTTGCAGAACCGTACGACCCTTCTAATGTTTCCAGAAAATTCCATACGACCTTCCTTTCAGTGGTGATCCATCCATTAATACTTGGTTGCTAGGGATACTTTTTGAATAGAAGAGTATGGCCTCCTCCATCACATCTCCATAAGCTCTCAAAGTGAAATTCTGAGAAATTTTGATTTTTGGCCCTAGGGTTTCTAGGGTGCCGAAATTTCCTACAGAATATTAATTCTAGATTTATGAAGAAACGTTTCTCCTGAATCAGCAAGCATCTTTGTGACACTATAAAGTTTATTGTTGTAATTCATAAGTACAACATAATCCAAGGTTACTAATTCAACCTAATCATTAGGTTTTCAAAATCTAGTTGGCGAGAGTTTGAAGAAACCAATCAAATGAAGAACATAGCCTTAGTAGAAGATAGGCTTGATGGAGCAAGCAACTTCAGCTCCTGGAAATCAAGGCTTCAAGTCACCCTTGAATAATATGACCTCTCATATGTGGTAACTAAAACCCTACCAACCACAACTACATATATAGAGAAGAAGATAAGAAAGGAAGAAGATATCAAAGCAAGAAAATTAATCATCTACTCAGTAAGATAATACCTTCTCCCCTTTCAGCAACTCAGAGGGAGATAATCATTATTCAAGTTGATCCAGTTGCTCCAGTTGATATGTTCATAGATATTGTAGTAGGGCATAAAATGCCTACCTAGACTCACTCTGCAAGATTCAGAGAAACTTACAAGCCTCTCAAGGCACATCCCGAATGATGCATAAGATATTATTCAGGAACCAGAAGGGAAGTTTGTGGTAACCTTCAAGTGGATCTATAAGATCAAACATGCAGTTGATGGAAGTGTCTAGAAATACAAAACGAGATCTATAGCCAGAGGTTTCTCACAAACAGAGGGAGTTGTATATGATGAGACACTTGATCCAGTAAATCCGTTACACTTCCATCCATGAGATGGAAACTATATCAGATAGATAAATTCTTAATGATTTTGGAGTTCAACAAGAGTGTTGTTGATCCAAACCTATATCATTACAGTGTTGATGAAGAAGGCCTGATTTTGGTGACTTATTCAAGAAGTCTTGTTGTTGGATACAAGTAATCCTTGACTTCTGAATTCAAGATGAAGAATATGAGTATGATTCACTACTTCTTGGGACAAGAAGTATGATAGAGGACCGATGAGATTTTCCTAAGTCAAGGAAAATATATAGTAAAGATACTAAAGAAGTTCAAGTATGACAGAATGAAAAATCCACCGTGATAAATTTAAAAGGAGAAGATTGATGACGATACAGACGAGATGTTAAGCTCTAATATTGGCTCATTACCCCTTAATTGGGGCATATTATATTATTAATGTTATTTTATTTGTGTCAGATTTAGGCCATTAGTTGTAAGTATACCTCCTAGTCTCCTATATATACCAAGGAGACATTTTCATTTTGAATCATCTTGTACTTGAAAATTCAAGTGGGGTAAAAGGAGGTTGCCCCCTCGAAAAGGATTATTATCTGAAATTATCTCTTTTTCAAGGCATTGAGTACTTTTTCTGAGGTTTTTCTATGCTATATTGATATTTGGTTCTTAACATATGGTATTAGAGCTCAAGGTCTTGGGGTTTCACTGCTACATCTGAGACACCTTGGAATTTTTGCTATAACTTTTTTTCTACAACATTTCAGAAGAAACAGATTGGAGGATAT
Source organism: Picea engelmannii (assembly GCA_009831015.1). NCBI lineage: Eukaryota > Viridiplantae > Streptophyta > Pinopsida > Pinales > Pinaceae > Picea > Picea engelmannii. The sequence continues at coordinate 1,179,918 of ML776736.1, forward strand.
TTAGTAGACGGATCAAGGTACGTTGGGTTCAAAATTCATCTCTTAAGGAATTATACTTTCGGAGATACAGCCTGTACAATATAGGGTTCTGGAATCATCCTGAACTAAGTCGTTGTGGAATTTTCGCTATAAAAATTTTTATGTAATGTTTCAGACCCTAAAATTCGGAGGATATTTACAGAAATTAGTAAGGTATCTGTGGTAAAAATATCATCTTCTAGGTCATCTTAAATTTGTAGATACACCCTGTGTAAGATAGGGTATCTGACTAGTCATATTGACTAGTGTCAAGAAGGTGTTCCAGGTAAAACAATCATAAATTCTTCCTAGAGTATCCAAATTGAGTGGGATGGGTTTCATTAGATCTTGGACAGTATTTAGTATTTCTAGTGCGAGTTTCAGAATTTTATATCAATTAATTTTGTGCGGGACATGCTATACAAGTGAGATCTCCTGGAAAGGACAAAAATCGGCAAGTTGTGGGGAAGTTACCGTAAATTCCACTTGGCACATCCAATTTTGATCAGACCTGTGGCATTGCAGAGAAGAAATATCAGAGAAATACATAAAAGAAAGTT
>ML776736.1:1184172-1201944 GCA_009831015.1 Picea engelmannii
AGGTTCAAGCAGTGGAAGATCACATCGAGAATCAACAACAAGTTCTCCAAATCTTAATGGACAACCTGACCATGGCACATAATCGCATGAAACAACAAGCAGATCAACATCGTAGTGAAAGAAGTTTTGAAGTAGGGGATTGGGTGTTTTTAAGACTACAACAATACAAACAGATGTCCCTCAAGCAAGACAAGAAGGATAATAAATTATCACCAAAGTACTATGGCCCTTATAAGGTGTTGCAAAAGATTGGTACTATGGCATACAAATTGGAGTTGACTGCATCTTCACGAGTACACCCAGTTTTCCATGTTTCATGCTTAAAGAAGGTTATAGGTGACAAGATCCCAGTTCAAACTATATTGCCAGAACTTGACGAGGAAGGAAAAATCATATTGGAGCCTGAAGCCATCACTGACACAAGAATTCGCCAGCTGAGGAATAGATCCATTTCAGAGTATCTCATTAAATGGAGGAAACTACCGGCGGAAGATTCCACTTGGGAAGATGAGTCTTTTATACAGAAGCATCCAGAGTTACTCAAGAGTTGTTGACAACACTTGTCTCAAGGGGAGGGGAATGTTAAGCCCTAATATTGGCTCATTACCCCTTAATTGGGGCATATTATATTAGTAATTTTATATTATTTATGTCGGCTTTAGGCCATTGGTTGTAATTATACCTCCTAGTCTCCTATATATACCAAGGAGACATTTTCATTTTGAATCATCTTATACTTGAACATTTAAGTGTGGTAAAAGGAGGTTGCCCCCTCGAAGAGGCTTATTATATGAAATTATCTCTTTTTCAAGGCGTTGAGTACTTTTTCTAAGGTTTTTCTATGCTATATTGATATTTGGTTCTTAACATGAGACTGATCCACATTGGATCACTGATGTATCTGGTTAACACCAAACTTGATTCATGCCATGCAGTGAATGTGCTTAGTCATTTCATGAGTCAACCGAGACAGACTCACTAGACACCAACAAAACATGAGGCACAATTGAATATGGCCTAAGATATGCCTCCAGAGAGAACTTGATTTTGCAGGATATGCCAATTTAGATTGAGAAGAAAGTATAGTGGACCAGAAGAGCACATATGGTTGATGTTCTACCATGAATTTTTCCATGGTTCCCTAATGCAATGGGAAACAAAAATCTATGTGGCCTTGAATACCACAGAACCAGAGTATGTACCATTGAGTGTGCGAAGCAGTATGGCTTCACAAGCTTCTGACGGACTTACTTGATCATGAGATGGATCCTATGATGATAACCAAGAGCCATTTATAAATCTCCTTGAGAACCCAGTGTTTCATGATGGATCGAAACACGATGAGACGAAATATTCTTATATCATAGATATGATGCAGAGAAAAATCATACACATGCAGTACCTTCCTACACATGAGTAGATTGCAGACATCTTCACCAAACTAATTTGGTGAAGAATGCCTTCCTAGTTGAGAGGGAGTATTGATGACTTGAGCCAAGAAAAAATTCAAAACACATCCGTGTGAGACTTGGAATGATGAAGAATGCCTCCCTAGATGAGAGGGAGTGTTGATGATTGCAACTATGTGAGACATTCTCTAGCTTACAAACCTATGAGATGTGGATCATTGCATCCATGTGAGATATTCTCCAGCTTACAAACCTGAGAGAAATCCCCTAAAGAGGGTGTGTGGTTCCTATCTGAGACAAATATGGAACGTAGATATGACCTCCTCCATTCAGAGAGTTGAGAAGAACTCCAGATGATTATCCTATAGGAAAGGCAATCTATTGAGTTAGACATGCTTGTGGCTGAGCACAAGGTGAACGTGTGAAATCCCAAAGTGTTGGGTGCATCGTCATGAGAACATAAATGAAGATGATGTATTAGCCTCCTCTAAGCAGAAGAGTTGACAATAAACTCCAAATGACTCTCCTATGTGATGCAGTGGGAAAGAATATCTATTGAGTGGGCGTGCATGTGGACAAGCACATGTGAATGTGTGAAGAACTGGTTCTTCTATGTAATGCAGTAGGCTAGAGATATGGACATCCCTATGAATGTTCCCCTAGTGGATGATAACTAGTGGGTGTATTAGATCCCTTTCTATATTGTTCAAGAGTCAGACCTACTTGTAACCCTAATTGTAATGAAAAGGGTATAGGTCGGCCCCACCTTAATCTGACTAGTAATTATTGTAAAAGATAATTAATTTGGTTAATATTAATTAAAAGATAATTAATTTGGTTAATATTAATTATATTACAAGCTAGTGAGGTCAGCCATGTTGTGCCAATAGACACTTTTGTTGACAGTTTCAGGTTAGTATAAGTAAAGGTAAATTCCCCATTGAGGAAACATATATTTCAAGTGAGTTTGGAAATTTCAGCAAGTACACCATCTTGGGAAAAGTGTGCACCTCTCTTGGGCGCTAGTATTCTAGGGTTTGAGCACCCTCTTGTGTGCTAGGTTTTATCTTGGTGGTGAAGGTATTTCTCTTGAGGAATATAGCAAAGGATTTGGTTGGGTTTTCTTCCCTTGTTGAGAAGGGTTTCCCAGGATACTTCTTGTGTTCTTATGCATGGTGCTTCTTCTTATGATCTTGGTTGCTGCAACATTTCTGATATGGTTAAATGCTAAAAATGGAATGAAATTCATGTGTAACTTTGAATATTTAAAAATCAACACAAAGAACACCCCTTGCACAACTCTTGGTGCTCTGTACTGAACTTTGGCACTCTAGTCACAATCTACCTCAGTATCCTCAGAGCCCCATGACGAAAATGGTCTATCCTCCTTTGCCATAGATCACAAAGATCATTGTTGTTGGTAATACGATACAATGCACTAGCTGGATGAAATATGATCTTGTACAGCTTCTCATGTCGAGTCCCAATCACTTTGGCCAAAGTGATACTGGACCCCTTGGTAAATAGGAGCACCTATCCATCATGGAACAACACCTCATATCCCCTCTTCTCAATAGTAGAAAATGAAATCAAGTTATTCTTCAAGCCAGTAACATATAGGACATCTCTCAACAACATGGGAGGTTGAGACTCCCTCTAAAATGATAATGTCCCACTACCAACTGCCTTGACCACCCGGTCATCTCCAAGCACTACATCAAGATCACCAATTTGTGTAAGATCTGTCAAATTCTCGCGAACACCTGTCATATGGCGGGAGGCACCACTATCAATATACCAAATAATGGAATGTGTGGTTCTAGTGGAAAGACACACCACTAAGGAAAAATCCTTATCGAACCTGGTGGAAAACTCCTCCACCTCTGTTGAAGCTATTGTTTGCTTCGTCTTCTTATTAGGAAATTGTCCCACATAGTGCCCAAACTTGTGACATGCAAAGAACTTGAATTTTCTCATGTCCTTCTTATCTTCACTCTTCAGTTTGTTTCCTCCCTTAGGACCCTTTTTGAACTTCTTCTTGTTGTTAAGCCACATTCTCCTCATCATTACTAGTAGATGAACTTCCATGCACATAACCTCTCCAGGTTTCCTCCTTAACAAATTCATCCCAAAGATGTTCCCACTTGGGAAGATTCTCCCTAGCCACAATGCCCTCAACAAAAATAGCCCATTGTTTCGTCACCCTATTCAATGTTGTCCTCAAAAGTTCACTGTCATCAATGGCCCCCCCAACAACATCAAGTTCATCTCTTACCTGTGTCAAACTGGTAAGATATGTGACCACATTTTCATCCTTGGTCATTCTAATGCTTTTAAGTTTCTCTCTCAAAACCATCTTTCGGTTCTCATTTGTACTTTGATACAACTTCGTCAAGGACTCCCACATATCATAGGAATTTATCTTCCCTGTCACATGAGGAATCAAATGGTCCTTGATGGCATCAAGGATGATTCTTTTAGCCTTGATACTTTTCTTGTTATAAGATGCTAGAAGAGTAGCATCTATAGGTATTGTCACTAGGTTTGTTGTGGAGTTCTCAACAATGTCCCATAACTCATTCTCCTGCAAAATCAAAATCATTATCTCCTTCCAAGAACCAAAATTTATTTCCCCATCAAGTCTGTCCTCAACCCTTAAACCAGTAGCCATTGACCCTTCTCAGCTGAAAATAAGGATTCCAAAAATCTGTCTAGTGAAGTAGCGTATGTCCCACTCTCTATCTTATTGATTTAAATATGCACTTCTCTTCAACTCAGCTCTGATACCATTTAAAATTTTCATACCCCACCTAGTTTCAATTCTCGCTTATTTTTCTCAATGTTTAATGCCCAAAACCCAATTTTATGACAGTCATAAATACTCAGCATATAAACAAAATTTCATAACTGAAACATGAGGATTTTGAACAGCATTTAATGCAGAAATAAATTTATATCAGCAGCACAATAACTCATAAAATTAAGTTCTCAGATATTTTTGGTTTAACATTGACCCTGGAAAAACCCACAAGAGGAAAACCAATGAGAAAGGGATTTTTACAGAAAAAATTTCACAAACTTATCTCATAAAAATTGTGCCAAATATCCTTCTGAACAACCCCAAATCTGCTCCTCGATTTTTGTACAAGAAATATGTACCATTGTATGGATGTCACACCATTTAATGCTATAAAAACTGTCTAGAAATTCAGGCCACAATTTCTAGGTTTGTTGTACAGAATTTTTAGCATTAAATGTGCCTCAAAATCTGTGCCAAACTACCTCGAAATGTGTGCACCTCCTCTGTTGTATGGATTGTACTTTTTTATGTTGTACGACCTCCAAAAATCTGTATTGTATGACATGTCTATTGGCTGTACCTTCCACCTTTATTTTCATGTTGTACCTTGCCTTGGAATGTGTGCCAATTCTCAGTAGCTTCCTCTCTTCTCTTGCTTGACTTCTCCTCTTCCTCTTTCTCTCTCAAAAATTCATTCAACAACCCAAAATGGGTTTGACCTCCTTACCCTAATCGACTCAACGAGTGGAAGGTGAAAGACCATCTAATCCAATGGCTGAGATTAGATGAGATGAGTGGTGGACATTAAATCACTTAACTCACCCACTTTCCCTAAGTTCAAAAAGTCACCTTTTAATTTACATCTCATAAATTACATGACTAGGGTCCACATTAGGCATTTTTCCACCCCTTAGGCACCTAGGTGATGAGAAAGACTTGCCCAGGTACTTTTTAATTATTTTTAACATGTTTTTTATTGAAGTAACATTTCTCCCCGTTGTTTGGTTTGTTGATTCATGGTAGTCATAATTCACATCTTTTTCATGCTAGCCTTCATCTATGATAGAGTCTTTGAAGTTACCCTCAAGATGTAGGAAACTTATAATTTGTTGTTCATCGTCAAGGACTCTTTAGTTGGTCACAATTTCAGGAATTGAGGTCCTGTACAATAATTCCACATAAAACATATTAGGCATTATCCCTTTTGATAGAATTAATCTAGATGCAACATTAGCTAACAAATTTGAATCATAGTTTAATGATCGAGGAATAGGACTAATGTTAAATGCATCAAATCTTTTGATCAGTCCCCATACCTCTTGTTGGTAATGTTTGAGGTGACTTGAAAGGCAACGTATGGTGTTTCTTACCTATCTTATTACGATTTTGGAATCACCAAATACCTTAATCTTCTTTGCTTGCAAGTCCACTTCTTTTCTCAATTCTTGTAGAAGAGCTTTATATTCTGCAGTATCATTTGTGCATTGGAACTCAAGTCTGCATGCAATTAATACTTTCTTACCACTGGGGTCTTTTAGTATGCAACCAACATCTACACCTTCAAGAGACATGGACCCATAAAAAAATAAAGTCCACATATTAGGATCTCCCTCAGTCTTAGATATGGACTCAAATTTTTCCTTCTTTTCTAAATTATTGGAGTTAGTGAAGTTAGCATACATTTATAATTTATCCCTAGATACTATGTTAGAATGTACATCCTAGTTATTATCAGTGCTACCTACTATGTTACAGTGGGGCTCAACAATATGAGTGCAATGAAGGATTTCAGATTGTGTGTTAGATTCCACATAAGAAGAAATATCAACAATATGATTCCCAAATATTGAATCATAGGAATAGTTTCCTAGAATAGAATGATTGAACAATATGGGATCATTGGGATCATTTAATTCGGTAACCACATGCTTCATGTACATTTATCTATCTACTCTGATATGATTGGGTTTTTCATTGTATGGTAACGATAAGTGTGACCAATTGGTAGCAAAATATCCATCAAACATAGCATACCAATCTATGCTTAATAACATCCCATAAGTATCTTGAATATCAACTACAATGACGTAAATTGTTTGATGCACTTTGGGATTAAATGATAATGTGATCAACACATTCTTTAACTCCCCAATGAATTTGACCCTTGTTTTGTCCAACTGGATAATTTGAATATTAGATTCCTTAGGATTGACATTGATATTTTCATGGACTTTAAAAGGAATGACATTTGAAGAAGTTCTAGAATCTACCATACAATTGTGAACATTTCTGTTGAATATTTCAAAAGTCAATAAGAAAGGAGGAGAATTGTATTTTAATCTTTGGCTAGTTAGAGATGCATTTACAACTGATTGTTTCTTTGGTGTTGTCTTTTCAGAGGATTGGCCATCTTTACCTTTTCCTTTATTTGACCCCATACTAGCTTCTTGAGTGTTCTTGGATGTCGTACTTTGTATAGTTTTGATGAAATTATCTTGAATTTGAGGTAGTTTCATGAATTCAAATAAGGAAATGTTTTCTTTTGTTCTCTTTAAATCTCCCAAGAAATCATAATCCAGTTTAGATGAAGGAGAGGAAGGGGTAACATGTTTATCACCAGAGGGTGTCTTCTGTGTGTTAGGTGTTGCCTTAGTAGTTTTGGGAGAGAATGGAGGGTTGGAAGATGGTGTCTTGTCTGCACTCCTTACGGTTACTGTGTTTTGAGACATACAAATTTCTTCAACTTCTTCTTCTTCTCCTTCTCCCAATCCAAAAGATATTTCTTGGAAAGAATTAACTTCTTTTTCTTCAGTTTCATCATTTTCTTAAGATTGATTTTTTTGTTCATCTCCTTCCCCCTCCTCCTCTTTAGACTCATTTTGGGTATCAATTTCCCAATCCATGAAAGCTTGTACAATATCTTCCATGTTTATGCCCTCATAAGGGGGATTAGTCTTATTGGTGGGAGGAGTTATCTTTTCTTTCTTAGGATGAAACTTAAAAAATTTCTTGGGGTTGGAAGAGCCTTGTCCATTGTTCTTTTTCAGACCAATTATTTTGTTGAATATTTTATTTACAATCCTATGGAGAGCTTCTAAATATTTTTTATCTCTAGGAGACTTGCTCACAATGGTTTTATATCTGTTACCAGTTTTTTTATTTTGGTGTTTCAATCTTGGGGTTTTCTTTTAAACCTAGTGTATCCTTCTCGACTTTAATGGCTTCTTTGAAAGTCTCTTCTAGGGTATTTTTCTTAGCCCTCTTGACAAACATTTCCATGGAAAAAGGGAGAGTTGGAGTATAAAATTCAATGGAAACATCTTCAACGGGATTAGAAGCTTGAGGAATTTTATTCATTAAAGTGAGAAATCGTTGGTTGATGTCTTTAATTTTTTCCTTAGCATCCATTTTTATTCGTGAAAGTTCAAGTACTAAAGTTGTTGGGATCTTATTTTCACCGAATTTTTCAATGAAAGAAGATTCAAAAGAATTCCAATTAGTCATAGCGTCCTGGGCTAGAGAGAAGTACCAGGTTGAATCTTTGTTTTCAAATGTATAAGGAAATAATATGCAGACAACATCTTCATATTCCACATTCATAAGTCTAACAACAAGCATAAACTTTTTTATATAGTCTTCAACGGAATCTTTCCTATCAAGATCAAATTTAGGTAAAAACTTATCAGGATGTTTGGGCATCTCATGGACTAGCGCAAGCACTGCAACAACATCGAGAATCAACCAAGGTAGGTTTTTGGGATGTCTCGGGTTTTGTTGGTTGACTCCAGCCATTGGTTGAGGGTTGATAGGGATTATTTTTCTTCCTTCTTCGTCTGGCTCTCCTTTAGACTCGTCTTCTAGTTCACCCCTCATTGTTCTATGTGGTGATTCAGGAGGGATCGGAGGTCTACCGCCACCACCAACAAGAAAGTAGGTTTCTACGTCAAAGTTTGATGGTTCCAAAAATCCTTAAATGACTTGAGATAGGTGATAATCAGGTGTCTCAATGGATGGGATTCCTTCGTGGGAAGGGGGATTTTAAGAGACTATTCTTCCCAGGTAGGGATTTTTTGACCTTGGGGTACCGAGAAGTCAATGTGGAGTTGGCCATTTTTCCTGCTCCACTGTCGAGTTAGGATGTGTTCGTAGGATTCTCTTATTATTATATCAATATCCTTTTTTTTAAACTTGTTAGGTGTTGGGAATACATCCTCAGAATTAGTAGATCCTAGTGGAATGGAAAATTGAGTAGGAGTGTTCAGAGAATACAAATGAGGTAATACAACTTGCTCAGGATTGGTGTGATGAGAGTCACAAAAATAAGTAGTGTTTATAACTGGAATAGAATGGGTAGGGTTTTTCAATCTATTAACAACCAGTCAGTTCGATGGCCCTCCTTTTATCACCATTTTTGTTGATGGGTCCAAATCGCATGTCAAGTAGGTAAGGGATAATTCCCGATGACAGGTCCCAATTAGACCTACTTTCGTTTGGTGTAGCGTTTCTGACAAGTATGTGGGCCTGGTTTCCACTAAAAATATTTTCTAATTATGAATATGAGAACAAATTGTACTTAGATGAATTAAAATATGAACAAAATGCTAAATTAAAACTATCTAATGCTATGCTAATCTAACTTTATTCTAATCTATCTTATCATGATCAAGAGTAAACTAACTATGCGAGTATATTGAAAGATAATAATAACACTAGAACCAAAAATGATTCATGTATGCCAATGGTAAGTGAAAATAACAATGCTAAAAACACAATAATAATTAGCTTTAGATTGCATTCATAAAATTATTTATATACCCATATGGAATCATACGATAACATGAGTAAATAGAATAGGTTGAAGAAATAGTTCATACAACATAACTCTGAGTTACTCAAGAAGAAAGAAAATGCACAAAGAATAGTCTCATATAAATTCACCAAAGTCACAAATTTCCATAATGCATCTTGATATTTATTCACTTAGAAGTAATAGTACCATATGAGTCTCAGTTACAAAGGGAAACAATCCCCATCTCATCACAACACTCTCTTTTGTAAAATAATAGAGGTTGTTCACATTTTTTAACTGCCATCATGTCAAATGACGGTTACATAATTTTGTTTCATATTCTGGATTGGAAATTTATAAATTTTATATGATAAAAAAAAAGGGGTCTATTATAAAAATACAATGATCAAGAAGTCTTCGATAGTTGTATGTTGTCTCTGTATTCGTTCCATAACTTGTAGTCTTTAAGGATCCCATCCACTCTTCTCACATTTGTTTTTCCAATTCTATCTCAGTGTCATAGATCTAGGTTGTTACCTCCATATTTATACTCATTTCTGTCTTCTAAATGAAGTCATTGGCTAGTGTAGTCAGCTTGATTGGATTTATGTGTTGTTCTTTTAGGACCTATTTATTTACCTCATTGATTTATTCAATAGTCTATCTCCTATTGTATGTTATGGTTTATACATCTTTTATTCTTAATTCAGCTAGGGTGCTTCTTCTAAGTCTTCCATCACATCCATTTCAAACTCTTCAAGTAAGGTATCAAAGGATTTTCATAGTATTTTGTATGCCTAGTTGACTGCTTCCTCAGTGATTTTTATATCATTCATGATGGTTTTCCAAGTATCGAAGAGGACCTGGTCCTTGATCTTTTGTCTGGATGTGTAAACTAACAAGTTACTAGGTGGATTATCATACACATCTTACCAGTATAGAATTTTGTCAAAGGAATTTTGATCCTTTTGTTATTTTTCCCTTGTGTCTTCCAATTGATTATTCAGCTTGATTTGGTCTTCTCTATTCCTTTGAATTTCATTCAATATACATAAGCATACCTTTTGTACACTACTGATTTCTTCATTGAAAACCCTAGCTTCTTCTTTAATAGTTCCCATGATGAGGGCTCCTCGTTGGTTTTATTCTATGGTCTTCTCAAGGAGTTTATTATCTTACTCCAATTTTCAGACTCTGTCTTCAACTTTTCATTGTAGATGCCTACTTCCAAGATTTCTTCTTGTAAGATCTCCACTTCTTGTACATGTTTCATCCTAAGCTAATCCATTTCATCTGACTGGGTGAGCTTGATAGATTCCAATTCTTCTTGGTGTAATTTCTTATTTTTACTAGCCCTTCTCTCAAACTCATCATTCAACGTTTCCTTTTGAAGCTATAATTCCTTTTGCATTTCTTCTTTGTACATATTCTCTGCTATGTTATCCTTTTTTTTGAATTCATCAGTCAGGTTGTCCCTTGTGGTTTTCATAGATCCTTCAATATCATCTACCCTAGTCCTAGATATATCCAATGCATAATGAGACATTTATTTGAGAAGAGTTTTTCAAATTATTCCCATCTGTAGTTCTATCTAGTATCATGATCAATACTCATCCACCACTTCTAATATTCACCATAAAAACAATGTTTTTCCTCTGAAGGATCCATACCATATTCCTTTACTAACCTCAACTATTCCATAGGATTTATTTTGATGCAGACCCCCCTTCTCTCCTCAGGGTTTCTTGACCTCCTGGTCAAGGATCTTCAATTCTCGGAGCCAAATCGGCTCTCTGAAACCTTAATGGTCTTGATTGTAATTAAACAAAGTCCCTTTCAGTCTTTTGGTGCAGGTTCTATGGCACCCGCAACCTCTCCCTTCACACTGCTGAACTATCAGGGTTCAAGTGTTGGCTCCTCCTCCGTTAGCCCGTCCACACACGATTGCAGGCGCGACCAAGAGTGGTTTGGGATCAACCCGATTTTCTCCTCATAATTCAATACCAATCTCCACGCGTCCCTTTTCTAATATCGTGGTTTCGATTGCAGCCCGCTCTCAAATTTTTAAAGTCTAAGGACTTTTTTTCCCCGCAATCCTATGTGACCGTTGATCTCACAATCTCAAATGGAGCCTCCCGATCAACGGTTCAGATCTTCCTCCTTTCCTTCCTTCTCTCTGGATCATGCCCTACTAGATCTCTATGATCTATTGATGTGTGCCCCTTTCAAATCAACGGTCATGATTTGCTTCGCCAATTCGGGTTTCGGATTTTTCAACTCTCAAGCCTTACTTTCTTCGCAATGATTTCACCCAGAGCTCACGATCTATTGACGCGTGTCTCCCGCAAATCGACGGTTGCAATTTCTTCAGGTCTTCGGACTTCAGATTTCTCAACTCCTACCCACTCACTTTCCCTCGAAGTGAGTGGATTTATGCCTCATGTCCTCCTGAATTGGATGATTGATATTCACTTCGGGTCTTCACCCAGAGTCCACAGATTTGCGTTGTATGTCCTCCTTAATCGGATGGCTATGAATTACTTCGGGCCTTTACCCGGAGTCCACAGATTCCTGTCGTGTGTCCTTTTGAATCAGATGGCTATGATTTGCTTCGGATCTTAGTGTTTTGGAAATTTCAATTCTCAACTTCTCAATGCTCGATTTTTCCCAGATCATTTTACCCAGAGTACACAATCAATTGACATGTGTCCCTATGGATCTGTCGGTCTAGATTCACTTCAGATTTCGAGTTTCGGGAGTTTCAATTCTCAACTGAAATCTTCGAAGTGATTTTTCCTGAAGCCTCAGATCTGTTGACACGTAACCCCCTGGTGACCAATGACCATGATCTATTTCAGCTCTTCGGCGATTTCTCCTCTTATGTGCACACAGAGGCTAAAGCTCGTGTAGTTTGTTCAAATTTGATGATCTGGAATGATCTCACTCCCTCTTGAATGAATCTTAGTCGATGACTCGTGTAATCTTCAGAACTTCGTTTCCCTTGAAGATTTCTCCCGCTATCTCTCGTGAGATTTCTCCTTTGAACCCTTTGACTCCTTATAGGGTTACTTCAACACATAGTTAAATTTTGGATCTGTGCACTCCTTGCAACAGATTCTTACGCAAGACTTAGCTTCTTGCGGACAACTATGCACGCCTTGCAGCAATATCTTTGCACTCCTTGCAAAGGGAAAATTTATGCTATCTCTTCTGAGCTTATGATTAAAAACAAACTCTTTCACTCCTTGCAGTATATTCTCACACAAGACTTAAGTTCTTGAGGTGACTGTGCACACCTTGCAGCAGTCTCTTTGCACTCCTTGGAAAGGGAAGTTTCACACTATCTCTTATGAGCTTATGAGTCAAAACAGACTTTGTCAATGCACTCCTTGCAGACTGTATGCACACCTTGCATGAACTCAACGAAGAGAACAATTGAAACTTATCTAAACACTTCACAGTTTCATATATTCAACAATATAACTCATTCATTCATGAAAACAAGAATAACAGGGAATTATAAATAGTAGCAACACCATGCATTGGATCAATTTTCCTCTATTATATTCATTCAAAAGTAAAATGGCTACAACTATGATAAACAAGAACTAAAACTCAATAACAACTAAATCACAACAATCTCCTACTAACTTACAACAACCTCATTCGGGCATACAACACCTCTATTTATCTCAGAGGTTTCTTAGGGTTCCCTCCGACTACTCGTCTTATCGAAAAAAAACCCGACTGCGACCTAAGTTCCATTACATTAAAGACTAGGAGTGAAACTCCCAGATCACTCATGATCATTCAGCTCCCAAGCATTTTATATTCTTCATTTTTTTATCATTTCAAAAAGATTTGCAGGAAACGCCAAGGGTTAAGATTTCGAATGATTCAAAGGCACACTAAGGCGCTGAGTTTTCTCTCCACATGTGCTTGCTGACGATGCTCCTGCATCATACTCCCCTAGACAAAAATTCATGGACTCCTGTCCATGAGCTCCTGCACTCACTTTCCATGCTTCTGGATATCAACTTCATTTTACCAACTAGCATCTTCTATCGGGTGTCCCTTCCACTTGACCAAATATTCAAATTAGGTCTTCCTCCTAGTCTTCTTGCCAATTCTCTAATCAACGATCTTCTCCATCTGTTGTTTTTCTACTGCTACAGGCATCTACTTCTCCCACTGAATCTTCTCTTGATCTTCTGATCTCTCTATGTCATATTCCCTGTAAGGATACAAGTCTGATATGTTGAATATGGATGATATGCCCACATCATCTGGAAACTCAATCTCATAGGCATTTACATCAAACTTCCTTAAGATCCTACATGGCCCTATCTTCTTCATCTTCAACTTGTTATATTTTCCTCTTGGAAACATTTCTTTCTTGAGATATTCCAGAACCTGATCTCCTACTTCAAATTGAAGCTCTCTGCAATGTTGATCAACTTTGTGCTTGTACTCTTGGCTAGAGTTCTACAACTACTCTCTGATCTAGCTATGGAGCTTCTGCATTTCTGCAACAAAATATTCTGCTCCAGTGCTTCTGATCTCACCTTGTTCCAAGTCTCTCAACTTAGCTACTCCTCTTAGTTACATTCCATACAGTATTTGGAATGGGCTCCTTCCAGTGCTCCTTTTTGGTGAGTCATTGTATGCAAATTCTTCTTGTGTCAGAATCTAATCCCACTGATTATGATGCTCGGTGATCAGACTCCTCAATAAGTTCCCCCAAAAAAACTTCACCACTTCAGTCTATCCATCTGTATGAGGGTGATAAGCTGAGACGAAGGACAAATCTATCCCCAAATTCTTCCACAATGTTCTCCAGAAATGACCAACAAATTTGGTATCTCTGTCTGAGACAATACTTTTGGGTAATCCATGAAGACAAACAACTTCCTTGAAAAATAAATTTGCAACATGTATTGCATCACTAGTCTTATGGCATGGGATAAAGTGTGCCATCTTTGAAAATCTATCCACCACCACAAATATGGAATCACATCCTCTCTTTTTTCTTGAAAGTCGCAACACAAAATCCATGCTTATTGCATCCCAAGGCCTCTCTGGTATTGGCAATGGTTGATACAATCTAGTGTTTTGTCTTTTACCTTTTGCATGTTGGAAGATTCTACATCTATTCACAAACTTTATCACTTTTGTCCTCATACATGGCCAATAGTATGAACTTCTCAAATGTGCAAATGTTTTATCATGGTTGAAATTTTCAGCCAATCCTCCACTATTCTTTTCCTTCAAAAGGTTATCCCTCATTGAGCATTTTGGTATGCACAAATGATTTCCCTTGAACAACAATCCCTCTTGAATCATATACTCTATCCACTAGCTCTTGTCTCTCAACACAGGATTCACACATGTTTCATATGATTCCTTGAAATATGGATCATCACAATACATATCCTTAAGGTGTTCAAACCGCAAGGTCTTGACCTGAAATTCCTGCAGAATCAGACATCTCCTTCTCAATGAAAAAAACAACTCTGTTAGCATTTCCAGAAATATGTTTTATGACAAAAGTAAAATTCTGCATAAAATCAATCCACTTTGCATGTCTCTGGTTTAACTTCTTCTGTCTGGTTATGAATTTTAAAGCTTGGTTATTGTTGTACAAGACAAATTCCTTTGGAACAAGGTAGTGCCTCCATTTCTTCAAGGCTTGAATTATGGCATAAATTTCTTTATCATATGTGGAGTACTTTCTCTTAGTCACATTTAGCTTCTCATTGAAATATGCAACTGGTCTATTATCTTGGCTCAATACTGCTCCAATTGTAACTCCACTTGCATCACATCTCACTTGAAAACGTCTTTCCAAAATTTGGTAAGACTAGAACTAGTCATTCTGTTATCTTCTCCTTAAATATATTGAAGCTCCTCTTGGCCTCCTCTGTCCATTTAAAATGTTTGTGCCTCTTCTTCGCTGTATCCATCATTGGTGCACAAATTCCACTAAAATTTCTAATGAAATTCCTATAGAAACTTGTTAATCCATGGAAGCTCCTCACTTCAAACATACTCCTTGGTGATGGCCATTCTTTGATTGTTTTCACCTTCTTTGGATCCATCTTCAATTCATTTGAAGAGATCAAAAAACCCAAGTAAATGAGTTCTGTCTTCATAAAAGAGGAGTTCTTCAGATTTATCAACAACTTCTCCTGTTGTAGTCTCCTCATCACTAATGTCAGATGTATCAAATTCTCCTCCTTAGTCCTACTAAAGACCAATATATCATCCATATATACAACCACAAACTTTTCAATGAAATCTTTTAGTATTTCATTCATCAATCTCATAAAAGTACTTGGGGCATTCGTTAAGACAAATGGCATAACAAACCACTCATACAACCCTTCATTTGTCTTAAAGGTTGTTTTTGTTAATGTTTTATGCCATTATTATAGTTCTTTGCATTTCAATAGATAAGAGCAACATAAGAACAATATCACTGAGAAATACACATTCACAAGAGACACAACATTTATCCTGGGAAACCCTCTAGGGGAAGAAAACCCAACAAAAACTTCCTTATCATAAATTGCCAATACAATGTCAAGAGATAACTCAAACCAATACAGATAGTCCTCTCCAAAAGATGCCCCACTCTTCTCCCTCTCTCCAACTGGTAAGTTGCAGCTTGCCTCTTAGAAAATGAGCAAGTGTGTTGTGTAATAAAGTGAGGTGCTAGCCTCTCTATATATACAAGTCTGGCACGTGTGAAGGGTCTTCACTGGCAGGGCCGACCTCTCACTCTGGGTGGGTAAACCCACCTCTATTATATTTCTGGGTCTCAATAATAACTGCTAGGGCCGACTTCTTATTCTGCCTATTACAATTGTCTGTTGACCAATCCGCAAAAGGGGATTTGGTCCTAATACAACTACTGACATGATTAATCCACAATGGGGATTAATCTTATAAATAATATATCAATAATAATAAGAATACTCTTTGTAGTTACATTATTTCAACACTCCCCCTTAACAAGAAGGGTATTCTTCAACAACATCAGGCGAGAGAGGTCTGCATCATCAGTGGCATCAGGAGGACAGTATCGTCAATATCATCTTGGAACATTGGCTGGCATATTTGCGAGTCATCGAAAGTTTTCTTCATCAGCAGCATCGTCATTCTCGAAATAATGCCATCATCATCTGCATCAATGTGTATCAATAAAAATGATACCTCATCACAGCACTAGGCTGGCACATCACAGTACTACACTGGCTCAATGTCACAGCTGATAAGTCGGTAGCTCAGTGTCAGTCACATCTTGCTTTACGTCTAACAACGAGGTCAGAAGCAAGGAATCATCTTGCTTTACGTCTAACAACTAGGTCAGAAGCAAGGAACACATCATCATTTTGCTTTACGTCTAACAACGAGGTCATAAGCAAGGAATCATCTTTCTTTACATATAACAACTAGGTCAGAAGCAAGGAACACATCATCATCTTGCTTTACATCTAACAACGAGGTCAGAAGCAATGAATCATCTTGCTTTACGTCTAACAACTAGGTCAAAAGCAAGGAACACACACATCATCTTGATTTACGTCTAACAGCGAGGTCAGAAGCAATGACTCATCTTGCTTTATGTCTAACAGCGAGGTCAGAAGCAAGGAACACACACATCATCTTGCTTTACGTCTAACAGTGAGGTCAGAAGTAATGACTCATCTTGCTTTACATCTAACAGCAAGGTCAGAAGCAAGGAACACACACATCATCTTGTTTTACTTCTAACAGCGAGGTCAGAAGCAATGACTCATTTTGATTTATGTCTAACAGCGAGGTCAGAAGCAAGGAACATATATATACTCCCCATTTCAGGGAGGGTCCTTTCAGACTATACCAAGCTTATCTCGAAAGTGTTCAAACTTTACACGAGATAGAGGTTTGGTCAACACATCAGCAACCTTTTCATCCATGCTAATGTACTGGAGCTTCAAGGATCCTCTCTGTACCATGTCGCGGATGAAATGATAACGGATCTCTATGTGCTTCGACCTATCATAGAATACAGGATTCTATGTCATCTTTATGCAGCTCTGGTTGTCACATAGAATCACGGTTTCTCTCATCTCCAAATCAAATAGGCCAGTCAGCAACTTTCGAAGCCATATAACTTCACAGCTAGCAGAACATGCAGCAATCTATTCTGCTTCCGTTGTGCTGAGAGCAATACTGGATTGCTTCCTACTCTGCCATGAGATCATGGCTGATCCCAAAATGAAACAACATTCGGAAGTTCTTTTTCTGTCAGCAATGCTTCCTGCCCAATCTGCATCAGTATATCCACTCAATGTAAAGTTATGATCTCCATCATAGCTGAGACCATAATCTATTGTACCTTTGAGGTACCTCATCACATGTTTTGCAGTCACTAAGTGAACACGTCTGGGTTCTACCAGAAACTGACTCAAGGTGTTCATGGAAAAACAAATGTCTGGTCTGGTGTTCGTCAGGTACATCAACGATCCAATAATTTGTCTATACAGTGTGGCATCAATCAATTATGACGGCGTATCGATTAACAGCTTCAACTTCACTTCCATGGGTGTATTCATGGGCTTGCATTCTAGCATGTCGAATCTCTTTAAGATTTCAACCGTGTACTTCCCTTGGTTAAGGAAGATCCTCTCAGGGCTTTGCCATACCTCAAGACCTAAGAAATAATGCATTAGGCCAAGGTCTTTCATTTCAAATTCCGAGGCAAGTCTCTTTTTACATTTAGCGATGAG
>ML776736.1:1207680-1229652 GCA_009831015.1 Picea engelmannii
TCTTCTAGAACATCACACATCAAAGCCGTATAAATGGAGAATGGCTTTGGTATTTTCATCTATCTCATAGTTCCTTCTCTCCATCTTGAATAATCTCTCTAGCCTAGGATGTATTTCTTTTATGGAGGATCATCATCTGAGGAGGTTCTTGTACTTCTAATATATCATGGTCTTCTAGAAGTTCCTCATCAGGGGAAGTTACGACTTCCCTCACTGGTTCTGCAGCTCTGGGAACCTCCCTCATTGCAGTATTGGGGATTACAGGTTCCTCTTCATATACCTCTTTAAGATGGCATCTTCTTGATTTCTTAAGTGTTGCTTCTTCATCAACGGTCATGTCCCTGTTGATCTCAATGTGGCGGTGACCTGGTATGTAGATTATGAAGGCGTTGGAGACCCCACAAATATTCCCTTCTTTCCTAAAGGGTCCATCTTGTTTCTCTTTTCTTTAGGTATATGTATAAACAATGGATAGCCAAATATTTTGAGATGGCTTACCTCTGGCTTCTTTCCGGTGAACATGTCTTCCGGTGTCTTGAGCCCAAGTGTGCTATGGGATAATTGGTTCTGCACATAAACAACTGTCATTGCTACTTCTGCCCATAAGCACATAGGAAGATCTTTGATCATGGATCACAGTCTTCACAGCTTCCAGTATGGTTCTGTTCTTCCGTTCAGCTACACCATTTTGTTGGGGATCTTGATCCCAACATCTTTGCAAAAGTTCACGAACTCTTTTGAGGTATATTTTCCTCCATTATCTGACCTAAGTATCTTAATATTCCTTATAGAAGGGTTCTCTTATCAAGGCTTTTGAATTCCTTGATCTTACTGAACACTTCAAATATATACAGGTCTTTTATGAGAATAATCATTAATGAATGATACATAGTATACATACCCACTAATGGAGGATGATGGCATTGGGCCACATACATCTGAATGAATGAGTTCTAGGACTCCTTCTGCCTTGCTGTCCCTCTTCAGAAACGGGTTCTTGATGTTCTTCCCTTATGCACATCCATTGCATACGCCTTCATGGTCACCTTTGAGTTCTGGTAAATCTGTGACCGCTTTGCATATGTATGTTAGCACCTTGTAGTTGAAGTGAGCTAATCTTCAATGCCAAGATTTTTCAATGGCATGGGTCATGGTAGCTTCTGAGTGACCCTATAGCTTATGCAAGTCACCTTCTTCTCTTCCAATGATGATTTCTTCATTTATGGTAGCTCCTTTAGCACGTTGCCTTCTGCAACCTTCGCTATATCTTCCTCATGTGACCTGGAGCAAGGTCAACAAAACAAGCAAGAATAATATCCTTCTTGATAATATAAAGCAATAGCATGAACAATCATCACAGTAGATCCTTTATAGCTATCACTTATAATTTATCTGAAGCAAAGATTAAAGGTAAGGAATACAATATGAAATGAGGTCAACACTCTCATAGTGTTGTGACCAAGCATTCTTCCATGGCAACTTGGAACTAACACACGAGGTTTCTCCTTGAGGAGGTGTTAGTTGTATCAGGCAAAGTATTTACCTTTATATGCTCACATATAAAGGTTCTACGGCTGCAACTGCAACTGGTACTGCAACTGCAGCTGGTTCTGAGACTGCAACTGCAACTGCAACTTAGGGTTTTATGAGGAAACCCTAATTTTCAAACTTCGAATTTTGAAATTATGATCCAGGTGATAGATGCACTGAGCTGAGGCGAGTTAGATGGTGTAGTCAAAATTTCAAAAATCCAACTTTTACCCCCTCAAACTTGATCTACGGATTTCTGGACTGGTGCTTCTGGTTTTCTGGTACTTCTGGTACTCTGATTTTCTGGTACTTTGTGAAACTAGGGATTCACTTTCCGAGAGATCTAGCCACTGAAAAGGTGCGCTCTAGGTGCTAAAATGATCCTTGGGGGAGGGCACAACTTTCTAGGTAGTTTTGGAGCTGAAAAGATTCACTTTTGAAAAACCCTAATTTGCAGGTATTGCAATAGTGACGTTTTTCTCTTGCGAAATATGCTTCCTTCAGGTTGGCTCTAATACCATGTTAATGTTTTATGTCATTATTATAGTTCTTTGCATTTCAATAGATAAGAGCAACATAAGAACAAGATCACTGAGAAATACACATTCACAAGAGACACAACATTTATCCTGGGAAACCCTCTAGGGGAAGAAAACCCAGCAAAAACTTCCTTATCATAAATTGCCAATACAATGTCAAGAGATAACTCAAACCAATACACATAGTCCTCTCCAAAAGATTCTCCACTCTTCTCCCTCTCTCCAACTGGTAAGTTGCAGCTTGCCTCTTAGAAAATGAGCAAGTGTGTTGTGTAATAAAGTGAGGTGCTAGCCTCTCTATATATACAAGTCTAGCACGTGTGAAGGGTCTTCACTGGCAGGGCCAACCTCTCACTCTAGGTGGGTAAACCCACCTCTATTATATTTCTGGGTCTCAATAATAACTGCTGGGACCGACTTCTTAGTCTGCCTATTACAATTGTCTGTTGACCAATCCGCAAAAGGGGATTTGGTCCTAATACAATTACCGACATGATTAATCCACAATGGGGATTAATCTTATAAATAATATATCAATAATAATAAGAATACTCTTACAGTTACATTATTTCAACAATTTTCCACTCATCACCTTCTCTCATCCTTATCTTGTGATATCCACTTTAAAAATCTATCTAAGAAAATAAATTTTCTCCACTTAAACAATCCATTAGGTCATCCATTCTTGGAAAAGGAAATCTATACCTAATTGTGATCTTGTTAATGGCTCTTGAGTCTGTACACATTCTCCATCCTCCATCCTTCTTTGGAATCAACACAGTTGGTACTGCACATGGACTCAATCTTTCTCTGACCAAACCCTTGTCTAAAAAATCCTGGACTTGGTTCTTTACCTCATCATTCTCTTGAGGTGTCAATCTGTATGCTGATTTGTTCAGCAGGCTTGCTCCTGGTATCAAATCAATGTGGTGAATGATACTTCTGATAGGCAGTAATGATTTAGGCAACTCATCCACTACTATGTCAAAAACATTATCCAACAGTTCCTAAACTTCTTCAGGAAAATCATCCATCGAAGTACTTGTCCTACCATTCTTCTCCAAGGTTTATGTGTTTTTCCTCCCATCATGAATGACATTTCTGTCAAACTACCATGGTATTCCCAACAAAACATGACATACATCCATGGGAATCACACCACACAAAATTTCATCTCTATATCCTCCTATCTTAAATTCAACGAGGCATTATTTAGTGACCATTACCTGGTGTCCTTTCTGCAACCATGAGACTTTATATGGATTTGGATGTGCAGTTGTCTCCAACTCCAAATTCTCCACCATCTATGTGGATACTAAGTTGTCAGTGCTCCCATTATCAATTATTACCTTGCATACTCTATCTTTTGTCTTGAAAGTTGTCCTGAATAAATTGTTCCTATGCACTAGATTTTCAATTTCCAACTTTGGTTTTAAGATAACCTTCCTCAACATTAGGGATGTTCCATCCTCTGCACCTTCTGCTTCAACATTCCTTTTCTGTGCTTCAGAAATGTGAGCTTCACCTCCTCCTTCTTTATTTTTCTTAGGACATTCCCAAGACATGTGTCCTGTATTTCCACAGACATAACACCTTACTTCTCCTCCTCTACTTCTTCCTCTTCCTATAGAGGAAATTGTTCCACCACCTTGTCTTCCTCGGGAACTTCCTTGTCTTTCTAAGTGACTGTCTGGTTTCTCAGTCCCATATTTGGATTTATGTGCCTTATCATTGGCAACTCCCTTGCCTTTTCTTGGGCTTCTGCCTCTGTTTCGTTGACTCTGTTTCCTGGCCAACTTCTCATCTGCCTTTAGAGAAATATGATAAGAATCCTCTACAGTCCTCACTGACATCATGTTGATATCATCTTAGATTTCATACCTCAAGCCATTTATGTACCTAGAATTTTTTTTCCTCATCCTTCTCTTATTGTCCATTCCTGATATTAAGCTTGTAGAACTCCTCTGTGTACTCTGTCACTATCATACCCTTCTGTCTCAGGTTCTGCAACTTCCTGAACAAATTTATATGATAATATTTGGGCATGAATTTAGCCTTCAGTTTGGCTACCATTCTGTCCCAATTCTTTATCTTTTGTTTTCCTTTGCTTCTCCTCTCAGCCTGCAGTTCATCCCACCATAGTGTTGCATGTCTTTTTAGCCTGGTGACAGCAAGTCTCACCTTTTTCTCCTCATCAACATCTTCATAGTCAAAATCTTTGTCCATGGATCTTATCCAATCCAGTAGCTCTTCAACATCCAAATCTCCTTCATAAATTGGGATGTATACTTTGGCTCTAGCTCCCAATTTAAAAACTTCTCTCAACAAACGTTCCTCGAAAAACATTTCCCCTGCAACTTCTTCAACTTTGATTTCTTCACTTTTTGCCTCACTGATGTCTCCAACATCAGGTTCTCTCCTCTATGTTGCTTCCATCACCTCTAATCTTGCACAAAGCTCTCTCATTTCTCTTTCTACAACGCTATTGGCTAAAGGTGGCTCCACACGTCTCCTTGATGGCATTGTGTTGATTGTTTATCACACACAGAGTACAACTTTGAGCTCTTCTTCATTTCTTGAAAACAATTCTAGGCCCTAATACCACTTGATGGTATCAGACTATCTCCTTTGTCTCCTTCGCCTGAAATCTACAGACGAAATCAGGCTCTGATACCACTTGATGCAGACCCCCCTTCTCTTTTCTGGGATACTCGACCTCCCGGTCAAGGATCTTCGATTCTCGGAGCCGAATCGACTTTGAAACATTAATGGTCTCACTTGTAATTAAACACATGACCTTTTAGTCTTTTGGTGCAGGTTCTATGGCACCCGCAACCTCTCCCTTCGCATTGTTGAACTATCAGGGTTCAGGCGTTAGCTCCTCCTCCATTAGCCTTTTCTCATATGTAACATCGGGCTATGTCCACACATGATTGCGGGTGCAACCAAGAGTGGTTTGGGATCAACCCGCTTTTCTCCCCATAATTCACTACCAATCGCCATGCGTCCCTTTTGTAATACCGTGGTTTCGATTGTGGCCCGCTCTCAAATTTTTAAAGTCCAAGCACTTTATGTCCCCGCAATCCTGAGTGACCGTTGATCTCGCGATCTCGGATGGAGCCTCTCGATCAACGGTTCAGATCTTCGTCCTTTCATTCCTTCTCTCTGGATCATGCCCTACTAGATCTCTGCGATCTGTTGATGCATGCCCCTTTCAAATCAACAGTCATGATTTTCTTCGCCAATTCGGGTTTCAAAGTTTTCAACTCTCAAACCTTACTTTCTCCGCAATGCTTTCAACTGGAGCTCACGATCTATTGATGCATGTCTCCCGCAGATCGACGACTGAGATTTATTTGGGTCTTCAAACTTCGGTTTTCTCAACTCCTACCCACTCACTTTCCCTCAAAGTGCGCAGATTTATGCTGCGTATTCACCCGGAGTCCATGGATTTGCGCTGTGTGTCCTCCTTAATCTGACGGCTATGAATTATTTCAGGTCTTTACCCAGAGTCCACAATTTCCTTCTATGTGTCCTTTTGAATCGAACGGCTATGATTCACTTCGGACCTTCGGGTTTTGGAAATTTCAATTCTCAACTTATCCACGCTCGCGTTTTCCTAGAGAATTTTACCTAGAGTACACAATCGATTGAGACACGTCACTCTGGATCTGATGGTCCAGATTCACTTCAGATTTTGGGTTTCGAGAGTTAAATTCTCAACTGAAATCTTCGAAGTGATTTTTCCCGAAGCCTCAAATCTGTTGACACGTAACTCCCTGGCGACCAATGGCCAATATCTATTTCAGCTCTTTGATTATTTATCCTCCTATGTGCACATAGAGGCTAAAGCTCGTGCACTTTGTTCAGATCTGACGATCCAGAATGATCCTACTCCCTCTTGAACGGATCTTAGTCGATGACTCATGTAATATTCAGAACTATGTTTCCCTTGAAGATTTCTCATGCTCTCTCATGATATTTCTCCTTCAAACCCTTTGACTCCTTATAGGGTTACTTCGACACTTAGTCAAATTTTAGATCTATGCACTCCTTGCAACAAATTCTTACGCAAGACTTAGCTTCTTATGGGCGACTGTGCATGCCTTGCAACAGTCTCTTTGCACTCCTTGCAAAGGGAAAATTTATGCTATCTCTTCTGAGTTTATGACTCGAAACAGACTCTATCACTCCTTGCAGTAGATTCTCATGCAATACTTAAGTTTTTGTAGCGATTGTGCACACCTTGCAGCAGTCTCTTTGCACTCCTTGCAAAGGGAAGTTTCACGATATCTCTTCTGAGCTTCTGAGTCGAAACAAACTCTGTCAATGCACTCCTTGTGGAATGTATGCACACCTTGCATGAACTCAACAAAGAGAACAATTGAAACTTATCTAAACACTTCACAGTTTCATATATTCAACAATATAACTCATTCATTCATGAAAACAAGAATAATAGGGAATTATCAATAGTAGCAACACCATGCATTGGATCAAATTTCCTCGTTTATATTCATTCAAAAGTAAAATGGCTACATCTATGATAAACAAGAACTAAAACTCCGCAACAACTAAATCACAACAATCTCCTACTAACTTGCAACATCCTCATTCGGGCATACAACACCTCTATTTATCTCAGAGGGTTCTTAGGGTTCCCTTTGGATACTCGTCTTCTCGAAAAAAAACCTAACTGCTACCTAAGTTTCATTACATTAAATACTAGGAGTGAAACTCCCATATCACACGTGATCATTAAGCTCCCAAGTGTTTGATCTTATTCAGTTTTTTATCATTTCAAAAAGATTTGCAGGAAATGCTAGCGGTTAAGATTCCAAATGATTCAAAGGCAATGAGTTTTCTCTCCACGTGTGCTTGCTGACGATGCTCCTGCATCAGATTTCATCTTCATATTCATCTCTTGTAAATTTAGGTAATGGCATTGATTCTTAAGTGTTTTCTAACCACAATACTCAACTTCCAACCTCAGTATATGAAGTATAATTATCTCAACTAGATATAATCCTTGTTCCAATATAATTTAATATGTTTTCTATGTCCAATGGATTTTGAATCAAAACAATTAGACATCACAATGAAAATTTATGATAGTTTTAAGTAAACATACCTTTGAAACCCTAATTTGGCATCTATCCTCATGGTTGACCTTCCTTCTGATGTATTTATGAAATTATGACCCCTGTGAGTTTGAAATTTCGACTTGTAGTACTCTAAAATGTCTTCTCTGCAATGCCATGGCTCTGACCAAAATTGGATGTTTCAAATGAAAGTTATTGTAACTTTCCCAAACCTTTCTGAATTTTGGCCTATTTTGGAGAGATAACTTGTAAAGAATGTCACGCATCCAATATTGGATAACAGATTCTGAAATTCTCACCTGAAATACTACTCAACTTTCCTCTTTCCAATGCAACTAGTTTCACAAAATTTGGATCCTCTATGAAGAAGATATTATTGTTTTACCAGGAACACATGTTTGAGACTAGTTATAGGACTATTCAAAAAACCTATATTACACAGGGTGTATCTCCAAAAATTATGACGACTCAGAAGCTAGAATTCGTACCACAAATACCCTAATATGTCTTCTAAACATCCTCTTATTTTCGTTATCTAAAGTGGCCCCAAAAAAGTTTTATAGTGAAAATTCCAAGATAACTTTTTTTAGGAAGAAAAACCCTAGGATTGATGCTATGATACCAAATTTAATGATCCAAATGCTTAAAAATATTATAACAGAACATAAGTACACACCATGTACAGAATGTGAGTGTGGAGTAGAAATCTAAGATAGATAAGTTACATAATAACTCCTTAATTCATATGAGAACCTCCTCCACATAATTAAATACATTTATACATCACCATTCCCCTCTCCCAATAATGAATACATGATCTTGATATATATCTATTCACACTTGTAGATGAGGCCCCTTTACTATTAGGCTAACCTTACTACATATATATGTATACATTACATGTACATTTGGCCTCATCTATTCCACCCTCTTGGGTTCATATCATATACATTTAATCATATATATTCCTCCTTTGGGTAATAACACAATGGCTCGCCTAATTCACATACTAACATTGCATTTTCACCTGAAAATACATTTAGGGTTGAATAAGTTTGCATTTCATTTTCCTTGTGATTTGATCCTTCTTTCCATTTGATGTTTCTCTCAGAGGACTCTTTATGGAGGGAAAAATCTCTTCTTTTTCTCTTGTTCATTCTCCTCTCTATCGCCATGGTCTTATTCTTGTAATAATACTCACCTACAACCACTACAACATCATCTAGTTCTAGTACATGAGATGTATACATGAAATTTCATGGGACAACCATTAGAGGAGTGCATTCTTCAACAGGGATAATAACTATACTTGCACTGGGGTTCGTTAAAATTCTATTTAGCTCATCCTGTTGTTTTTTATTTTCTTGTTATGATTCTTCCTTTGCTATTCCATGTAGTTTAGTTTCCTTTTGTTTTTCCTCCTCTTCTTTATTTCTCTTCTCTTTATCTTCAACAGCTAAGCTTTGCTTCTCTTCATCTCGTTTTGCTTCAGCTTCCTTTTCCGTGCTCCTTTTTCTTTTCTCCAACATATTTCTTTAGGATTTCATCCTTTTTATTCTTTCATCTTGCTTGGTGTTCTTATTTTCTAGCTCTGCTTTTTTCCTTTGTTGAAATATCTCTTCTTCTTCCCTAGATTTATTGGCTTTGTCTTAGTATTTATGTGCTTCTTCCTTTTCCTTGTCCTTCAACTTTTCTTTTTCCTTTTCCAATAACATTTTAAATTGTTACTTCATTGTATTCCTTTCTCAATCTTCTTCCTTTTAGAGCTTTTATCTAGTTGGCTCATCATGTAGCCTCTCCAATACTTATTCAAAAAAGAAACTCCTTTGAAGAGGTCCTCGGAAAATTTTACTTCAATCATGACTCGGTGTGTCAACTTGGCCGATTTGGTATGCTCATACACTATATTTTTGGGATCATGCCCTTTTAAGTTCCATGTGCATAAAAATATCTCCTACAGGGCTTCGACTTCCTTCTCAGCATGGAATTTTTTATACAGAGTATATCTTCCTTTGTACAGTGGAAAATTTGGTTAATATTTCTTCTTTTTTTTTCTCTCAGGCTAGCGATTTATCATGCACATATTTGGGTAAGAGGTGTGGTGGCCCAATACTTCCATAAATTATAATATAAGTGTATTATTTCTTCACATACCAATCTCCAATTTCTTTTAGGGATTTTATGGCTCCTTGTGATATCCTTTGTGGGAAAATCCTGAAAATTACCTTGTACAAATGGGCTAAGAAACAATCACATATATTATAAAAGTGTTCCTTATAGTTTACATCCCATAGTTTTGAGAAATAGATATGAATTGGGGGCTAAATCAGAGTCCATCTCCATTCAAAAGCGTGGAAATGGATGGCAGATCATATTTCATCAATAAGGTAGGACGACGTATAAAAGTCAGGATTTTTCATACCTGGTGCTTCCTTAGCTCTAGTAAATATGTTGAATGCCATGATGTTTGCCCGGGTGAATATTTATCCTATATTCACCACAATCTACACCATCGGAAACCATTCCATCATAAATGTGTTCTGGTTTCCTCACCATACAGTCTACAAATCATGGTGTTCAATAACCTATATGGTTATTTTAGGTATTGAGTTGGGATATATCTCTCCCCTTTCTTAACATGCCTCAGCATGTCATTATACCGATATTCCATTAATTCTTTGAAATCATCCTTTTATAGCCTGAACATCCCCACAAATGACTCATTCAATGATATTGTAGGCATTGGAGTTTGATACCTAGTTTTGATGTCTTCAGGGTTCAGAGAAGAAATTAGGACTTTAGATTCATTAAATATGGTGGTCGTAACTTTCTCTAGGTGTGTAAAACACCATCCTGCAACATCGTTGTATGAGAATAGAATAGGGCAAGCTATGATGGTGTGGATGTTGATATTTTTGATATCATGGTATGCATCAATTTCTTCGTCATCGGATGGGAAGTCTTCAATGTTGAATATGCGATAGATTTCATCGTATCTCGGGAAATGTTCTCTTCCATTGAAGAAACCAGTGTTTGTGATCGTAATTGAGTCTAGATTGATAATAGGGGTATGCACAATGGTTGTTGGATTCTTCGCCTTTCTATTTTTCATGCGATACATTTCATTTACCTTGAGTTATTGTTACACCAAAAATAAAAATCAGTTTACCATATAAACAATCATAGATAACATTTAGTTTAGATCATACAATATGAATACCTGAGTGATCTAAGATTTCAGAGGTATTTGAGGCCAGTATGTTGTCACAGTATAATCAATTACATTTTCACAGATGTCTCAGAGGTAAATAATGCACCAATTAAGGTTAAAACAGAGTCTTTATGCTTTACGTTTTCACGTCAAACCTTGTGTAATTGATGTTTAGCGTTTTACATCTCTCGCCAGGTTAGATTTGTACAGTCGCCATTAATTATTTTGGGAGTATTTTCTTCTTGTTATCATAATAAATTCATCGGAGAGATGTGATCGAATGATGTTGTGAATAACCTTTCTGATAGTGTAGTCGTCGGAAGGGTTCCTCAACAAGGTTTCTCTTGGAGTGTTTGAAGGTCTTGAGATCCTCCGACCACGATTCCTTAAGAATATTTGTTTATTCCTCAAGAACTATGCTAAAGGAGAGAAAGTATTATATTTTTTCTCATGTATTAATATACCTACCCTTTAGCATTCAACGTTTTATTTATGAAGTTTACTTTACCAATCAGAACAATTCGTCATAAAAGGGGGAGCCATATTCGAGAGTTAGCCTCGAAAAAGGTGTAACAACATTATCGTTGGAAGGGTTTTATCAGAAGAGATGTGTCAGAGCATACAAAATATACGCTTAACATTTGTTCTTACAAGGTGACCTCCCAACCATATGGTTGGAATAAGGTCATCAGGAAGGAACAATCAGAGAATGCAGGTGTAAAATATTGTTGCACGTTCTGATGATAAGGAGGTATTTTTCGAAGAGTGCACATCAATGGAATACAACCATCTAACATGTATAATGCATAGTAACAATATTGTGGTTTAATAGAGTACAATAAATATTTAAGTGAGGGCCCCATCTTACACGTTTTGTTATGATCCTTTCACATGCATCATTTGGGCTAATTGTATTTTGACACGTAATCATAGGATAGGAGGTCTTGGGATAATATAGATATCTCATATATTGAATAAGGCGTCACCGTTGGAACATGTAGTCGGGAGGAAACATGCTCTCTTGATGTAATTCCTTATGATATTATTGAGGCAGGCTCGCCGTAAGAATTCATCGGGAGATATAGAATAGGGTAAGTCCAGCGAGGGAGACCCGACATCCCTTGGGCATGATCATATGGTTAGAGAGCATGCACCTTGTTGAGGAAAATATATGAAATTATCTTACTCGGGCATTTTCGGATCTTGCATGGCTAATTCAAGATAGTCAGGAATGTTACCCTATGTTTATGGCCTCAAAAAAGTGTTTCCCAATATACAAGTATTGATTACAAGGGGTTAGGATGATTTTTTAAATAAATTTTTGTTGCAAAAATATAACATTTTTATACAATTTTCTGAATAATACAGATGCAAAAAGTAAATGTGGAGACAAAAGAAAAAATACCAAGTAACATATCAACATAGATGAGACAGAATAGCAATCGCTTATTTCATTCCAAGAAATAAAAAGAATCGTTCTCTTTACAATAATCCCTGAGGAATTTTGGACCAAATTCAAACTTAGATATCCCCTATGAAAACCATACAAAAGGACTCTGACAGAAAGTAAAAACTGAACTTTAAAATCTGGATCAGCTTGCCACAGATTGTTGCACACTTGACTCTGCACAATATCCTTTATCAGACATGAAATTTAATTCATCAACAGACAAGTCTACACATACTATCAAATATAGATCAACACCTCTTAAAACAAGTGTATTAATGATGTAATTCAACCTTGAATCTTGTTCTCTACAAAGGACCCTTCTTTCATAAAAGAGAATTAGGCTTTTAATGAATTGAACAATGAATGAAAACTCAACTATCTCATTAAAACTCAAGAGAAAACCTTATTATGCTTTCTCCTTCTATTCTCCCCTTGTTCTTCCTTCTCATTTTTCTTTTATGCATTCCAAATTAGTTGAAGTAGTTCAACTACCTCTTTTAGTTAAGTTAACTAAAACTCAACTAAATTTTAGTTTAGGGGAAGAATTAATATAATAAAAATAATAAGGGTTTTTTAATAAATAATAACTAGTAGGTGGGACCCCTTGTGACAATAAATCAGACACATCCCTCCTTGTGGCTCCCATAATCATTTCCATAATTTGAAAATTAAATATCAATGATATTTCAAATCATATCCAAACATATACTATCCACATATCCAAAAATAGAATGTTGTCCAAAAACTTCAGTAATCCATTGTCCTCAATAAAACATTAATAAAGTAAAATCAAAAATCGTATTTTCCACTTTGAGAGGCAATTTTCCTTTTGTTGCTGCTATCCCCTTTTGACTTCTCTGAATTAGCCTTAGGATGTGTAGATCCTTGAGGCTTGATCTCACTGATGACATGAGAACAATCATCTCTCAAGTGCATGCGGGATGAAACAGATTTGGTTGAATCACTTAAGGTAGAGGAGGGGACAACAACATATTTTCCTTTGTCATGCATGTGGTGGGCTTAGGTTTTGAGTATTTTGCTTGCATGGGAGGATTATACGGGTGAGTGTGTAGGGGAAATATAGACATTTGGGTTAACAGGTGGAGGAGGAGTAGGTAGAGACAAATTTGGCCAGCCACGATGTTGGGAGACTGTTGGGTGGACAATCTCCTGCCATTTGTCATTCTCGGGAACTTCAGGTTGTAATAAAACATGAGGGGGTACAGGCATACCAGGGACATGTTGGGGATGGAAAGGAGGCCTCTCTGGTCTAGGTTGGACTACCCCTTATCCAATCCAATTGAAAAATCTAGCTTGGAAGAGATGGTTTAACTCTTGAGGATCTGCATCAAAATTTATTGAGAATCTTAGCCTTCCAGGCCCTCTATTCCAATTTTCTCTACCCTTGTTATTTCGGCCATGACTTCCTTTGTTGAAGAAGCTCATCATGTATGCAACGATTATTAGAAACTAGCTTCTTAAACAAACCATACATGACAATCTCTTACTATGAAACAAAGTTTGTCTCAACAATCGCATCAGACCCATGCAATCCAATCCATAAAATTCATTTAAGCATTGTTAATGAGCAGGGGATGAATTAGGGTCTTAGGATATCTGAGGGGATTGTATTGAGCGAAAAAGTGAGAAAATGAAAGGGAGTAAGAACATGATTACTGCTTAACAATTTATTAAACAATCAACTGTGCAACAATAACCAAATCATATCAGTTGTGATCCATCTCTGTGTTATTTATTAATCATTGTAATATAGAGTTTTAATTTAATTTTAAGAACAGGGCGTGCAAAATGAATTTGGGATTGTGAGGGGATTTGTATTGAGCGAAAAAGTGAGAAAATGACAGGGAATTTGATGGAGACTGTTCATAAAATAAATTAAATAAATCAACAATCATAACTCTGTTCAAAATTAATCCAAAAAGCATCCACTTCCAAGACCAACATTCATTGTTCCTCAATTTTATACAAAACTGCTTGTTGTTTCAATAATTAAATTTCCCATAATTCGTTAATTTATAACAGTCTGTGCAATTATAACTTATAAAAACTTTTTCCATTCAACAGTATTGTTTATTAAAACGTTGATCCCTTCTTCTTTTTAAAAATAATCAAAACATGCACGGAAATGTGCTCAACATCTATCCCTGATAATCAATAATGCACCATGATAAACAATCAACATTCACTATTTTCCAATCAACAATCAGGCCCAATTTAATTATACACATGTGTCCTTTCAAAATGTGGACAGTCTTAAAAGCATGTCCAATCATACACAGGACTTCAATCGTATTAATCAATAGAATCTTGAATTGATAATAACAGTCAACCCAAACATAAACCCCGAGCTTGAAACAATTGATAGTCTGCACGATGATTCCAATATCATATATGAAGTGAACAAAACTAAACTGACACACAGGCAACCTTTTTAAATTTCCAAAACCTTGATCAAGCTTAGTAAAATTCACACAGGTGTCTTCTTATGCAATCAAGACCACATTGGATAAAACATAGTGATTGAAACTATAACGAATAGAAAGACAGCCCTTGATTGTAAGCAATCACTTGTTTTCTTTCTTATTTGTTTGAACAAATTCATCGCAGAAATACCAAACATAGACTTGACCAAGAGGATGGATTTATAATGAGAGATCATGTGTCTTTAGAAATCCAAAATCATCAAATTGATCATCCAATACTTGACAAACCCCAGAATGTGCCCGAGGAGAGCAGAGACAATTCAGAGTCCAAATCAGGCTCTGTCAAAAATCAAGTGCAGGGAGGCAACACAAGTCTGTTTATATTTTTAAACCAAAACATAGAGAGCTTACGATCTTCCAATACTTATCTTTGTTTCAACATCGATTAACAACCATAGGCCAAAATACATTTTTGAAACGACACAACAGTGAGGCATACAATCCTTACTTGTTATTCCAAGCCCTTGACAAAACCATAAGTTAACGCCCGAGGAGAGAAGAGGAAGTTAGAGTAAAATAACCTAGTGCACACAGGTGCATATAACACTTGCATAGAAGAGACGAGGGTTAACTTAATAGTGGTGGGTATTCAAACACAACAAGACAATGTCTCTTTCCAATCACCCGAGAGGTTAATAAATTTTTACAGCAACAACAGTGAGGAAACACAAATTCTTGTGAAAGAACGCCAAGATATAACCTGTGTCAATCCAATACCCACACATGCCTATATTAATGTTCGGGTCCAACCAAGACTGGATCTTGGGACACTTTCAGTGAAAACACAGTAGGAACGGGCTACCAACCACAGCTCGAGGTTTGAAGAAAATAACACACCACTATTAGAAATTTCTCTCCAACTGGGTAAGGATTACCACAACAGCCGAGAGGGAAATGAGTTAATAGATAGTGATACATAGAACAAAAACCCTCAATCATCAAACCCAGAGCCTTATTGCACCATTGTCACTTATTATTCCATAGAGACCCATCATAAAACTACACTGACCGAGCAAACAACCAACGCGCAACTTAATAATACCCATTTCTCTGCTTATAATTTCCAACATTTTACAGTCATCACAGAGAGTCATACACTATATTTACACACAGTCAAAAATCTCAATAACACACAAAATCCAAGCATCATTGAGCCACCATTTGGTTCATACAATAGAGAATCCATCATGGATGGAGAGAAAAGAACCATACATGTGGAAAAAACACTTAAATGACGAGTTGGTCGAGCTTTCCCTTCCAAAAACCTAAAAATGTGTAGCTTCACAACCAACAGAGAGAAAATGCAACAATGGAACAATGCTAGGGTGACGGGCAGTAGGGAAAGTTTGGAGTGACGTGCAGTAAATGCACATCGCTTCCTTCACCTGGCCCCATTCAATTCCAAGTACGAGACAACCCCATAAGCATAACATCCACCAATAAATCAAACTATACAACCAATGCATAATCAATGGAAATCCATCGTAAGATCTGAGACCATATCTATTGCATAGTGCGCCACCCGAGCTATTCCATACGTTAACCCTTTCCATAACTCCACACAATAATTCATATAAACATTGTTATATGCACCTCCATTCGATTTTAATGAAATTTGCATAGTACATTAACCAAACAAATAGCATAATAGCTAGGACTAATACTAGTACCCATTAACTCTTTCATTTGAAATTTGCATGTACTCTTTTTACATAGTCCCTTTCCTTTTGTTATAACTTTAGAACCTCTTCATAGTTTTTTTCTTTGTTTCGATCATGCTACCATTAAGTATCCCTTTCATATATGTGGCTAAGTAATCAACATATGAACTAGTAACAAGGTTATAATATAGCACCTGTGAACACCCTGATCTTCATAACCATGGAAATTGTTCTATGTCGCAAGTGATTACCAACAAAATTCAACAATAATGCATTAAGCACTCATTATCACGCCAAATGAAACCAATATTGTATCATAAAAAATGTAGGATTGTGTAGGCAACATCATAACAACAAAAAAATATGTGTGATATGTCTATCCTTGTGCCTCTAGTTTACAAGGGGGTCCCACCTACTAGTATTATATTAATATCATAATTAAATAATAGCACTTTTAGCAATAATTTGTGGGTGAAATTCATCGTTACGATTTTAATCGTCAACAAACTGGTGACTCCACAGGGAAATCTGTTTCCAACAGATTAAGAACTCAGAATGTCTAATTTTTCATACCAAGTAACATCGGATCAAGAAAATATAAATCAGAATGATTATGCAACAGGGGGAAGTGAGCAGATTTAAGGGAAAGATGAGCGGGAATTTGGGAATAACTCATGGAAAGTGTTAAGTATGAGGGAGTTTATCCCTGTAAGTATAATCATTCAACTAAAAAAATGTTCTTGACTTCCAGGAGAAATTTTTTCTGAACTTGCTTTTTTGAATCTTGAAATGGATGAAAGAAAAGGAAAGCAGAAGAGGGATAAAACCAACTATATTATAAAACAACAGTTGAAGTAGATAATAATTTCAATGATGTTTTCAAGAGGAACATCATGAAAAATGTGTAACTTGATTTTTATTGATTAACAATACTTTGCATAAGCATCGCTATGGAAAACTTGATCCAACATTTTATTTTGACAAGAAAAGAAGTCAAAAAAACAAAAAGAAAGAAGTGTCCTAGCAAAAATGAAACAACATAATTGAAATAAGCAGTAATGAAATGACAGAAATGTGAAAACATAAATGTAAAAACAGAATGAAAAACAACTATAATACAAAAAACATTCCATACAGCATTAAAATTTTCAAGTTGGTTCCACGTAATGTTTTAAGTGGGAACTGTTAGTGTTGTAGGAAAACAATCACTCTTGTAAGTCCTTTAGAATGTAATAATTTGCGCCCAGGACAAAAGCGATCTTAAAAGGATCCAACCACAATTTTTGAAACTTTGAATGCCTTCCTCTATTAGCATGAGTTGAATCCCACAACAGTAACTTCTCATTAACTTTAAATTTGACAACCTTGACACTTTTGTTGAAATATTTTTTAACAGCTTGTTGTCTTCTCTTTATATTATCCAAGGCAAACATCCTTTTCTCCTCTAAATCCAAAAGCGCATTCATTATTTGAGAAACATCAGAAGAATTCAATTCTTCGACCTGTAGCATTAACCTTAAGGAGGAAAGTTCCATCTCAGTAGGCAGAATGGCTTCTTGACCATAAACAAGATGAAAAGGAGTGCAACCAGTGCTCACCTTGGTGGTAGTGTGATCTTCCCAAAGGGCGTAAGTGAGGAGAGTGTTCCATCGACGAGGATTATCTTCAATGAGCCTCTTGATAATTCTTATCAGATTCTTATTGGTAGACTCAGCCTGCCCATTACCTTGGGGATACTAAGTTGATGAGGTAAAATGTTTAACCCCCAACTTAGCTAAAAATTGGGTCATCTTAGCAAAAATAAAATCATGACCATTATCTATAATGATTTCCAAAGGAATTCCAAATCTGGAAAAAATATTAGTTTCGAGAAAAGAAATCACCTTCTCATCCTATGAATGTTTAAGTGGGACAACTTAAGTCCATTTTGTAAAATAGTATGTGGTTGTCAAGATAAGACTTGTCCTGCTGAAGATGGAGGATTAATAGGGCCAATAAAATCCAAACCCCATTTTGAAAAAGGAAAGTCTAGGAGGATAGGTTTTAAAGGAATAGAAGAAAGGCGTTATTTCCCAGCAAATTTATGGAACTTGTCACAAGATCTCGGAAAATTATAAGAATCACGAAAGATTGAAGGCCAACAGTACCCTTTCCTGATAATCTTGAAAGTAGTTGTTTTAGCAGAAAAGTGACCTCCTACATGGATAATAGAATTTGAAGAACCATGAGTCTCTTGCAACAATTTATGTGCTTCCTCATTGTTCACACAACAAAGAAACATACCATCAGTAGATATTCTAAACAATAAGTCTCCTATAATGACGTATCTAGCAGATTCGAGACTGAGCCTTCTTCTTTGATGGGTATCTGAGTTATCCAGACACCTTTTCTTTTGCAAGTAATGAACCAGATATTTATACCAAGTATGTTCAGACATAGGAAGGATTTGATTGTCAATGTAGAACAATGTTGATAGAGAGCTATCATGTTCATCAATTTCTTCACTCATTTCATCATGTTGAGCTAAGTGAAGGGATAAGTCACGTCCCTTGATAGTTTTAGAATTCATGATAGTTATATCATGCTTCTGAATCTTAGCAAGCCAATGTGCAATCTTCTCTGAAAGATAATTCCGTGAGAGTAAAAACTTGACAGCAGGTAAAGGGACTTTTACCAGCATATGCTCACCTAAGATAAAGTGGCAAAAATTTTCAACAACTTTAACAAGAGTGAAAGCATTCTTTTCAATAAAAAAATATTTAAACTCATCATCAGACAAGCTTTGGCTCATGTGAGCCACTAGTTTTTCATTATCTTAGTCATCACATTGAAGGAGGATGGAAGAAATTGTTTCCTCTATGGCATTAGTATATATCATAAACTCTTTCTCAAAATCCGGCTTCGCTAAAACTGATTTCTTTCTTGATCACTACAAAAGAATTTTCGAGATCATCTATCCAAGAAAAAGAACGATCTTGCTTAAGGAGATTGCGAATTGTCTTGGCCATCATAGCAAAATCAGGAACAAACCTATAGACGAAGTTAATAACACCCATGAAAGCTTAAACCTCCTCCTTGGAAGTAGGAGCAAGAAGATTTAGGATAGCAGTAACCCTTTCGGGATCCATGCTTATTCCTGAATCTGAGATAATGTGTCCAAGGAGCTTTCCCTTGGTAACGCTGAAAATAGACTTGGAAGGATTTAAAGAAATTCTGAATTTTCTGCATCACATGAGAATATTTTTAAGATAACTGAAATGATCTGATCGGTTTTTAGGATACACGGTTAAGTCATCAAGATAAATCTGAATAATTTTACCAATCAAATTGTCAAAATATATTTGCATAGCTCTTTGAAAGGTGGCACATGCATTATATAATCCAAAAGGCATACGCTCATAATCAAAATTTCCCCAACGAGTAGTAAAAGTGGTTTTAAATCAATCTGTCGTTTTTACCTTGATTTGATTATAACCAGAAAAACAGTCAAGTAAGGACATCATTTGTGACCCTGCAACTTGTTGCAAAATAATTTCCATATTAGGGAGGGGAAAATGGTCTTTAACGCAATCCCTATTCAATGCGCGAAAATCAACGCATAATCTTATCTAACCTATTGACTTCTGAACAAGAACCAAATTAGAAACCCACTCGGAATACTTAACAGGGAAAATTATCCCAGTGTTCAAGAGTTTTTCCAACTCCTTCTGAATAGTTTCTTCCAGTGCAAGGTAAATGGGTCTCTATTTTTGCCTAACTAGTTTTATGCCTTCCTTGATAGGGACGGCATGTTGTATAATAGTAGGATCAAAACCACGAAGATCCTCATAAGACCAAGCAAAAAAATCTTGAAATTCACCAAACAACTTGGTGAGATTCAATTTTTCTTCTTCAGAACATTGGGCACCTATTTTAACATTCTTTGGAGACTCGAGTGTTCCAATGTTCAAGGAAATGGTTTTGCCCACTTTCCTTTTTGACTCCTCTTCTTTATGTTTTTCTTTGTTGCCTACATCACTCGATGAAAATGAACTTTCTAGAGGAGTCAAACCTTTAGGAATGTTTTTATCTTCCATTGATATGATTTCCTTAGGCTTATAGGGTTCATTTTGGATGAAAGCACAGATGCTCTCATCACTAGGGAAGACATGCCATTACTCTACATTGTCTGGGATATGTAGACGATACAAATATTGAAAGGTGCAATCAGGTCTTTGTGGCAGAAGTTGTGGAGTAGGAGAGGCTGCAAAAAGAGCTAACCTGTCAGCCATTAAGTTCAATTCCCTTTTAACATTAGTGATTTTGAAAGATAGTAAGTTAGAGATAAGTGCCCAAACAATTTGGGTGTAACATTTCATTAACTTGTTGCTAGGAGAGTATATCTTACGTACAAGTTTTACAACAAGTTCAGAATCCCCAAAAACTGTAAGGTGACCACAACCCAAATTATAGGCATTTTCAATGCCTAGCAATAATCCTTCAAATTCTGTGACATTATTTGTGCAAACAAACTCTAACCTATAGGAAAAGTTATGAATTTTACCCACAGGAGAGTACAAGATAATACCAGCTTTGTTTCCTTCATTGGAGCATGAACCATCAAAGTGCATATGCCACATCCCATCCTCTATGTCGATTTGTTCCAAGGGAGTGTTGTCCTCATCTCCGAAGATGGAATACACTCCTAGGTCCTCCTCAATATAATTCACATTAGGTTGTGGGACGTTTTCTATGTAAGGTGAAATTATCCCCTCCCTTAGGACTATGACGTTCTTACCATTCCTAGGAACGAATAAGTGTGTCCCAATGAGTGAGAGGTATCCACCCGTCAAAGATTTCCAATCTCTTCCTAAGATGATCGATTAATTACTTACTAGCATATCAATTACCTAAATATTAAGGGTTGTCCTTAATTCAGGATGCGCGCACAAAACCAAGGTCATGTCCTTGATTTCACCTATGGTCTTTTGTTGTAAACTATTATGAGAGAGCATGCTTCTGACATTTTCATTTGTACAAGACAAGCCTAGCTCTTCCAGGGATGATTTTAAGGATGGAAATTTATTTTAAAATCTAGAAACCTTGGTGAATCTTACTAATACTTCATATGGCAACTATAAATGTTTGGCGATATTTTTGTAAAATATTCAAATTTCTAAGAATTTTATATAAGTTTTATAAAATTTTGGTGATTTTTAAGGTAAAATCATTTTATCCTATAGAATTTGGGAGAATCATTTTTAAAATAACGAATCTCTTTTTTGGAAAAACCATGGAAAATTAGCCCATGAGCGAAATTTAGCCCCTAAAATCATCCTTGAGCTACTCTTCCATGATAATTTTCAACATTACACTTGGGCCCGAACCGCCATTAATGAGACAAAAATGGGCAATCTTGTCCATAATCTTTACAGAAATATAAAAAGGGGTTTTTTTACGGGATGCCTAAAGTTATGTACACCTACTTTTTTTACAGACAAATCCTCTTCATCTACCTCTTCAGAGAGGTTGGCTACAATGGAAGCTTTTCCTTCCATGAAATTTTTCATATGCTTATGTTGCTCAAGGACAACAACCATGTCCAGGAGGGTAGCATCTGCTTTAATGTTGTCCAACTGATTTAGAATGTTGTATTTGGAAGAGGGAAGAGGGGAGGTAGTTCCTTGACTGTCAGGAGCCTTAGAAACCTGAATAGCAACTGTTGATTAAGGTTGGTTGTCATTGATGTCAACCCTTGAAGAAAGACCCGTAGCACAAAGTTTTGGGTAATGGACCCAATAGTTTTTTATGTAAATATGACTCATTATTGTTTTTTCATGGTTGATAAGAAGCAAATATGGATGAACTCCAAAGTGGTCCCCTTATGGTGAAAGCCCTCACGGGAAGACGCTTTGTGGAGTAAGAGAACCCATGCTTAATTATGGAATAATGAGATGAAGGAAAGTGAATTTGTCAAGGAAAATATCCTATATGGA
>ML776736.1:1234402-1299216 GCA_009831015.1 Picea engelmannii
CATCTTGTACTTGAACATTTAAGTGGGGTAAAAGGAGGTTGCCCCCTCGAAGAGGCTTATTATCTGAAATTATCTCTTTCTCAAGGCGTTGAGTACCTTTCCTGAAGTTTTTCTATGCTATATTGATGTTTGGTTCTTAACATCTTGCTTGTCTAATGAAAGATAGTCGGGAATGTTACACTATGTTTATAGCCTCAAAAAGTGTTTCCCAATCCACAAGTATTGATTACAAGGGGTTAGGATGATTTTTTGAATAGAAGTTTGTTGCAAAAATATAACATTTTTATACATTTTTATGAATAGTACAGATGCAAAAAGTAAATGTGGAGACAAAAGCAAAAATACCAAGTCACATATCAACACAAATGAGACAAAATAGAAATCGCTTATTTCATTCCAAGAAATCAAAAGAATCGTTCTCCTTACAAAAATCCCCAAGGGAGTTTGGACCAAAGTCAAACTTAGATATCCCCGATGAAAACCATACAAAAGGACTCTCACATGAAGTAAAAATTGAACTTTAAAATCTGGATCAGGTTGCCACAGATTGTTGCCCACTTGACTCTGCACAATATTCTTTATCAGCCATGAAATTTAATTCATAAACAGACAAGTCTACACAGACTATTAAAGATAGATCAACACCTCTAAAAACAAGTGTTTGAATGATGTAATCCAGCCTTGAATCTTGTTGTCTACAATAGGACCCTTCTATCATAAAAGAGAATTAGGCTTTTAATGAATTGAAGAATGAATGAAAACTAAACTATCTCAATAAAACTCAAGAGAAAACCTTAGTATGTTTTATCCTTCTATTATCCCCTTGTTCTTCTTTCTCATTTTGCTTTTATGCATTACAAATTAGTTGAATTAGTTCAACAACCTCTTTTAGTTAAGTTAACTAAAACTCAACTAACTTTTAGTTTAGGGGAAAAATTAATATAATAATAATAATAAGGGTCTTTTAATAAATAATAACTAGTAGGTGGGACCCCTTGTGACTCCCTTTAATTTCGCTAACAAAAATAAACATAACTAGACAATAAATCAGACACATCCCTCCTTGTGGCTCCCATAATCATTTCCATAATTTGAAAATTAAATATCAATGATATTTCAAATTATATCCAAACATATAATATCCACATATCCAAAAACATAATGTTGTCCAGAAACTTCAGCAGTCCATTGTCCTCAACAAAACAATAATAAAGTAAAATCAAAAACCATATTTACCACTTTGAGAGGTAATTTTCCCTTTGTTGTTGCTATCCCCTTTTAAATTCTCTGAATTAGCCTTAGGCTGTGTAGAGCCTTGAGGCTTGATCTCACTGATGACATGAGAACAATCATCTCTCAAGTGTATGTGGTATGAAACAGATTTGGTTGAATCACTTGAGGGAGAGGAGGGGGCAGCAACAAATTTTACTTTGTCATGCATGTGGTGGGCTTTGGTTTTGAGTCTTTTTCTTGCATGGGAGGATTGTACAGGTGAGTGTACAAGGGAAATCAGGACATTTGGGTTAACAGGTGGAGGAAGAGTAGGTAGAGACAAATTTGGTCGGCCACGATGTTGAGAGACTGTTGGGTGGGCAATCTCCTGCCATCCGTCATTCTCAGGAACTTCGAGTTGCAATGAAACATAAGGGGGTATAGGGATACCAAGAACATGATGGGGCTAGAAAGGAGGCTTCTCTGGTCTAGATTGGACTACCCCTTGTCCAATCCAATTGAAAAATCCAGCTTGGAAGAGTTGTTTTAACTCTTGAGGGTCTGCATCGAAATGTATTGAGAATCTTGGCCTTCTAGGCCCTCTGTTCCAGTTTCCTCTGCCCCTGTTATTTCAGCCATGACTTACTCTGATAAAGAATCTCATCCTGTATGCAACGATTATTAGCAACTAGCTTCTTAAACAAACCATACATGACAATATCTTATTATGAAACAAAGTTTGGCTCAACAATCACATCAGACCCATGCAATCCAATCCATAAAATTCATTTAATCATTTTCAATGAGTAGGGGATGAATTACGGTCCAAGGATATCTGAGGGGATTGTATTGAGAAAAAAAGTGAGAAAATGAAAGGGAGTAAGAACATGATTACTGCTCAAAAATTTATTAAAAAATCGATTTTGCAACAATAACCAAATCATACTAGCTCTGATCAATCTTTGTGTTATTTCTTAATCACTATAATACAGAGTTTTAATTTAATATTAAGAACAGGGCATGCAAAATGAATCTGGGATTGTGAGGGGATTTTTATTGAGTGAAAAAGTGAGAAAATGACAGGGAATTTGATGGATACTAGTCATAAAATAAATTAAATAAATCAACAATCATAGCTCTGTTCAAAATTAATCCAAAAAGAATCCACTTCCAATACCAACATTCATTGTTCCTCAATTGTATACAAAATTGCTTGTTGTTTCAATAATTAAATTTCCTAGAATTCCTTAATTTATAACAGCCAGTGAAGTTATAACTTGTAAAAACTTTTTCCATTCAACAATATTGTTTATTAAAACGTTGATCCCTTCTTATTTTTAAAAATAATCAAAACATGCACGAAAATATGCTCAACATCTACCCCTGATAATCAATAATGCACCACGATAAACAATCAACATTCATTTTTTTCCAATCAACAATCGGGCCCAATTTAAATGTACACAGGTGTCTTTTCAAAACGTGGATAGAATTAAAGCATGCTCGATCATACACAGGACTTCAATCATATTAATCAACATAATCTTGAATTGATAATAATAGTCAACCCAAACGTAAACCCCGAACTTGATCTCTGTGTGTATAACTTATTTGTTTGAACAATTGATAGTTTACACGATGATTCCAATATCATATATGAAGTGAATAGAACTAAACTGACACACACACACCCTTTTTAACTTGCCAGAACCCTGATCGATCTTAGTAAAATTCACACAGGTGTCTTCTTATGTAATCAAGACCATGTTCGATAAAACACAATGATCAAAACCATAATGAATAGAAAGACATCCCTCGACTGTAAGAAATCGCTCATTTTCTTTCTTATTTGTTTGAACAAATTCATCGCAAAAAGACCAGACAGAGACTTGATCAAGAGGATATATTTATAACGAGAGAGAACGTGTCTTTAGAAATCCATAGTCATCAAACTAATCACCCAATACTTGACAAACCCCAGAATGTGCCCGAGTAGAGAAGAGGCAAGTCAGAGTCCAAATCGAGCTCAGTCAAAAATCAAATGCAGGGAGTCAAGACAATCTTGTTTATCCTTTTAAACAAAAACATAGAGATCTTATGGTCTTCCAATACTTATCTTTGTTTCACCATCGATTAACAACCACAAGCCAAATTACAATTTTGAAATGACACATCAGTGAGCCATATAGTCCTTAATTATTATTCCAAGCCCTTGATGGAACCATAAGTTAACACCAGAGGAGAGAAGAGACACTTAGAGTAAAATAACCTAGTGCACACAAGTGCATCTAACACTTGCAGAGAAGAGACGAGGGTTAACTTAACAGTGGTGGGTATTCAAACTCAGCGAAACAATGTCTCTTTCGAATCACCCGGGAGGTTAATAACTTTTCATAGAAACAAGAGTGAGGACACACACATTCTTTTAAAGGAACGCCGATATATAACATGTATCAATCCAA
This sequence comes from Picea engelmannii, assembly GCA_009831015.1. Taxonomy (NCBI): domain Eukaryota; kingdom Viridiplantae; phylum Streptophyta; class Pinopsida; order Pinales; family Pinaceae; genus Picea; species Picea engelmannii. Next base: position 1,238,077 of record ML776736.1, read on the forward strand.
TACCCACATAGGCTTGTATTAACATTCGAGGCCAACCAAGACTGGATCTTGGGACGCTTTTAGTGAAAAGACAGTAGGAACGAGCTACCAACCACAGCTCGGGGTTTGAAGACAAGAACACACCATTGTTATCAATTTCTCTGCAACTGGGTAAGGATTACCACAACAACCGAGAGGGAAACGAGTTAACAGACAGTGATACACAGAACAAAAACCCTCAATCATCAAACCCATATACTTATTGCACCACTGTCACTTATTATTCCATAGAGACCCATCATAAAACTACACTGATCGAGAAAACAACGAACGCACAACTTAATAATACCCATTTATCTGCTTATAATTGACAACATTTTAAAATCATCATAGAGAGCCATACACCATATTTACACACAGTCGAAAATCTCAAGAACACACAAAATCCAAGCATCACTGAGCCACCATTTGGTTCATACAACAAAGAATCCATCATGGATGGAGAGAAAAGAACCATACCTGTGGAAAAAGCGCTTAAATGACAAGTTGCTCGAGATTTCCCTTCCAAAAACTAAAAATGCGAAGATTCACAACCAATAGAGCAAAAATGCAACAATGGAACAATGCTAGGGTGACGGGCGGTAAGGAAGGTTTGGAGTGATGTGCAGTAAATGACGTCACTTCCATCACCTGGCCCCATTCAATTTCAAGTATGAGACAACCCCATAAGCATAACATCCACCAATAAATCAAACCATATAACCAATGCATAATCAATGCCAATCCATCGTAAGATCTGAGACCATATCTATTGCATAGTGCGCCACCCGAGCTATTCCATACGTTAACCCTTGCCATAATTCCACACAATAATTCATATCAACATTGTTATATGTGCCTCCATTCGATTTTAATGAAATTTGCATAGTCCATTAACCAAACAAATAGCATAATAGTTAGGACTAACACTAGTACCCATTAAATCTTTCATTTCAAATTTGCATGTAGTCTTTTTACATAGTTCCTTTCCTTTTTCTATAACTTTAGAACCTCTTCATAGTTTTATTCTTTGTTTTGATCATGCTACCATTAAGTATCCCTTGCATATATGTGGCTAAGTAATCAACATATGAATTAGTAACAAGTTTATAACATAGCACCTGTGAACAACCTGATCTTCATAACCATGGAAATTGTTCTATGTCGCAAGTGATTACCAACAACATTCAACAATAATGCATTAAACACTCATTATCATGCCAAATGAAACCAAGACTGCATCATACAAAATGTAGGACTGTTTAGGCAACATCATAACAACAAAAAAACATGTGTGATATGTCTATCCTCGCACCTCTAGTTTACAAGGGGGTCCCAACTACTAGTATTATATTATTATCATAATTAAATAATAGCGCTTTTAGCAATACTTTGGGGGCGTAATTCATCGTTACGATTTTAATTGTCAACACACCCAATCGCATAGGAATTTTCTGATATGAGCTTAAGGTTCCATTGGCAGATGGGAGTGAGCAGATGAAGAATTTAATCTGAAGGGATTTGTGCTAATCAAATTTCCTTATATCATTTTTAGATATTGCATATATAATATTAGTTTTATTTATGAATACCTAGTCAAGTTAGTGGTGATAAATTCCTTGCTTAAATTTTAATAGGTAGGTTTCCACCAAAATCCTCTAAGATAGATAATTTTAATGGGTTGTTTTGGAGGGAACAACAATACTTATAATAGTTGACCTCAAAAGTATATCAAAGATATATAGAACATAACACTCCTCTGTCTCTAGGACCTGTAAAACCCTAGTTTCTACAATTAGCAAATGAAATTCCTACATCTTTGTATCCATAAGGAATTTGAATATTATGTCATCGCAGTAATAATCAGCTAGGATTAGTACTAAAAAACATTTTGGTCCCACCAACACCATTGTGGGAGACCTACCTAAAAAATATTTATTGTGTTGTTTTGATCGTGTGGGTATACCTCTTAAGTAACCCTTTTTGGTTGGACCCAATGGTATAATAATTTGAGGTATATCTAAATAGAATCCTTTCGAGCCCTTGATCGTAGTGAACCAAATGGAGAATAATGCTTCCGCAAACATCTTTGGTCGTCTGATGGTTCAAACTAGAAACATGACCAACTCAGAGAAGAAACAACAAGCCCAACCCTCTCAGAACCAAAAATAGACCCAACTTGATCAACGCCAAACTATACAAGAAAACGTTGTTAGCATTGGGGCTACACTCCATGTTGTGAATGAAACAACAAAAAAACAAGGATAAATATTGAAAACATTAGGTTCCCTCTTGAATCTCGATATACCATATCCAAACATTGATCCAACCAAGGAATAATTTCCATCCCATGAAATGTAGGCTACACACATCTTTCAAGATAATCCCCACCCACACTTTCAAGATCGCAAGTCATGCCATCATTTTCCAAAGGTAGTCATGAAAAAATTTGATGGGTTTGATCCCTCGAGGTGGGTTACCGAAATGGAACACTATTGATGTATCCATGGTATTATCAATGAACTACACAAACTACAAGTTGAGGTCTTATATTTGGATATTGAATGTTGGCAGTGATGGAAATGGTATAAGAAGGATTATAAAGGATACATTCCCTAGACCTAGTTTGTGCTAGTACTTTATGCTCTTTCTGAAAGTGTTTCTCGTCATTTGGGATGCCTAACAAAATTATTCCAAACCAATATTGTTATGGACTATATTTACTTCCTTTCAAAAATTAGAAATTCGCATAGAGGCCCAAACTAATTCATTTTTTAGAAAATGTTTCGTCAGTGGTCTCAAGGAAGAAATTTGAGCACACGTCATGATGCAACGCCCACAAACATGGTTGGAAGATTGTGATAGAGAAAAATATGTTGATATAGTGATCAATTCATAAACCAAGAGACATTTATTTACCACTCACCCTAACCCCCTGTTGCGCACATACAAAAACCTACCAATTTTCTTGTCTTAGTGTCTCTCCAAGACAAGAAATTGGGCCCCCTTCAATTCTTCCTATTGATACCCTCACCCTCTCTCTATCGTGAAAACAACTGATCCTGGATATTCCTTCGGCTCTTCCCACCTTATCATTTTCAATTCCTTCTCAGATCACTTCAATGAGTCCCCTCTTCCTGCACTAATACATAGCGTACTAACACGCACATCCTTATTCCACCTTTTCATTGAGACACCATTTATTTCCTCGTCAGTACATCATCCAACTACCTTTGAAATTAGATTAAGCGCTATCTCTCTTCCTCCAAACCTCATTGACGTACACGTCATTGTTGACAAAGTTAGCATTATCAATGTCGTCTCACCGATATTGGTCACATGATTATCTTCGTCGTGTGCACTCCTTTCACTGATTTACTTCCTTCCACTCGCGCTGATACACTACATATCAACATCACTCCTCCTTTCACTTTGATCCATTACATATCAACGAGATTCATCTCTTCCTCGTTGATGCAATTCTTGTTGATAATCCTTCCCTCTCTCATCCTCGATGCACCAGCAGAAATATGTTTTCCCCCTTGTCATCGTCGAGCACATCATTGACGATCTTCTTCCTCTCTCCAATGTTGAATTGGTCAGTGTGGCCCACCTTCATTATGAGGCCTATATAATCCTCCTCCAGTTCAGACCTTTCTTGTTGTGCTTATCAGTCAATCTCCTTTATTTCCAATGACTAAACTCTCCACGCCTATCTAGACAGTTGGTCAATAATTTCCTATCTCCCCTAATTTTCTTTAGATCGCAGTCGTAATCAAGTTTGTAGTGTTCCTCAGTGGATTTTTTCACACACATGGTACTAGCTTGTTTTTGTTTTTGTTTCTTGGTGTTATGACTAAATGTTCATTGTGGAAGCCTCGCCTAGCATCAAATGGGTTAATCATGACACCTATTGGTCTTGTGTTGGTTATAAAACACACTTCGAGAGAAGTTTGGTCCTTTCAACTCCTGGAAAATACTAAGCACAATGGACATTAGTCGATTGTTTTGGCAGATTTATAACTTTGTGTTGTTAACACATAACCTTAGTCTCAATGGATGAACTAAGAACCTATATAGCATAGATAACACATGAACTTATGGAATTGAATTCTAGCAAAGAAATATCAAAGCATAGATAAAATGTCCTTGCTCACAATTTTGGGTACTGGCCAAAGTGGATATGTCACTCCTTAAATAGGCTATTTTTATGGATTACGCGATTAAGATTCCAACTCAACTGATGGAATAGAAATCTAAGTTCTAGAAGTGTCAAAATGATCGCCAAGGACTTCCCACCAAGCAAGCCTCGCTAACCGTTGCCATCATTAAACATGGATCCACTCAAATGCCTAAATAACATGTTTAGTTATCATGACAGAAGCATCTCTTTGTACTCTCCATGTTGAAAAAAGAGGCACCTCAATCAGACGTCATATGAGAAAGTTATGGGCTTTGGAACTCAAGCTCTCATTGTCTCTTGCTTGTATGACACTTAGAAATTTTTCCAACTTTGTTTTCCCGGGAAGGAGAAGTTCCCTTCAACTCCTACGAAACTATTCGGAAGAGTTCCCTTCAAATCCTCTAAAATTTTGGAAGATTTCCCATCAATTCCTTTGATACAAAGAGAAGGATTTAGTTCAAACTCCTCTGATACATATCAGAGAAGTTAGTTCAAACTCCTCTGATACATATCGAAGAAGTTAGTTCAAACTCCTCCGATAGATATCGTAGGACTTAGTTCAAACTCCTCCGATGGAAAATCATAGGAGTTAGTTTAAACTCCTCCGATGGAAAGTCAGAGGAGTTAGTATTAACTCCTCCGATGGAAAGTTAGAGGAGTTAGTATTAACTCCTTCAATGGCATATCAGAGGAGTTAGTATTAACTCCTCTGAAACCTTAAAAACTGTCTTTCATAAATTGGCCATAAATTTTGACTCGGGTGTCTGTTTTACACGTTATTTATACTGTTGGAAAGGTATTTTCAATATATATAGCGTCCTAATTATATCATTTGAGAAATTCCTAACCTATTGTATACTTATTTTTGTATTAATATATGACACCTTGTTAACATCCTCGAAGGACACAACAACTCAACAATGAGCAGAGGAACCATGAATCGAACTCAAGGAAGTTTATACAAAGTCTTGATTACTTATATTTTAGTTTTATGGGTTCAAAAACTTGTTTTAATAGTTTATTTAAGTATCTCTATGAGGACACTCATCTACAATATGTTGAATGGTGTCAAGTATTGATGCCGAGAGGAGGACGCACTCAACATCCTTACAGTGTGATACACATCCAACGACAATGGAGCATTAAGGAAAGCATAAATCATTGTAGGAGAGAGAAGTAGAAAAAGGAATTTGATTCAAATGGATGAAGAGGATTTTTGAACCCCATGATGATCAATTTCCAAGCTTGGACAACCAATATGTTCCAATGTTCAAACTAGTCATTACGGTGGATAAGAAGCACTATAGCCAAAATCCATGATGGAACACCAGTTCTAGAGGAAAAAATTGAGATATAACTGCTCTCTTATCCCTCTCATCATTACAAAGAGAATAAAGACAAAATTTGGGAAGGAGAAAAGTCACAGGGGAAGGTGTAAATCCAAGGGTCACATTGAACCTCATTAAATATTAAAATTGTACCCAAAGAAATGGCTTTTGGCTCTTCAAACATTGTACACTTATAAACTACTTTGGGAATACAGTGTCAACTAAAATTGGAGAGTTATCCTAGAGTTTTCATGTATTATTACTGAAATTGTTAATACGGAGAAGCCCCCAGGGCCAACATTTGATAAAGAGAAGGACTTGCATGTGTTGTTGTTTTGCGATGAACTATTTCAAGAAGAATGTTTGTCGTTCACATGGATTGTAAGAACATGTTTGTTTATCGACTATTCTAATGCAATATATGTCTTCTTTCATTTTTGTTACTCTTTCTTATATTACATGTCCTAAGCAAATGAGTTGTGAATGTATGTAGAAATGTGACTTAGACTATTATGGTTATAGACTTGTATGAATGTGTTTCTAACTGTGTGTCTTCATTATAGCTATCTGATTGAGGTTTATGCATAGTTTAGTTTCATTACAACTCATTTTTCTACTATAGTTTACTCCTAGCTAGGATAGAGTAGATTATAATTAGATTATATCCTTTCATTTACATAGGATTCATCTATATATTATGTCTTCATAACCATCCATCACTCACCTTCATCGGTGGATCCGGCTGCAACCGATAAAACCAAACCAACAATGGTTGTCGGGCCAGAATCTGGATGGGTTCCCTATTCCAAAATATGAGAGGTCTAATTGGGACTTCTTACTGGGGATATCCCCTTAGTGTTGTCGGGAAAATTTAGAGCCGTCAACAGAATTTGCTTTAGAAGGAGGGATGGATGAGAATCCCTCTCATGTGGAGTCATTTCACTTAACTTTAACCATCCCATGGATTCTCTCCGTACCTCTGTATGGGATGACCCTTTTAGAATTTTGAGACTCGTTGAGGTCATTTCACTTAAGACAACCACTCTATTTTCAAACCCCAAATTCGATGGTGAAGGGCATGCCTCTACATTCATGCATCTTAATCAGTTTGACATGACTCGACGAAATCTTAATATTGTTCAAGACAATGAAATATGTTGATTATTCATCCTCACATTTGAAGGATGAATTAAAACTTGGTTTAGGACCTTACCAACAAAATTGATTCATATCTGGAAACAACTTATGGAAGTATTTATCATTGTTCATGAATATTACGTTTATGGTGAACTCTTTAATAAACTGGCATAAATTTGTAGGCTCGAGAACGAATCTAAGAATAATTTATTTCGAAGATTCATGCAGATTTACTGTAGATTTCCTGAGAGTTACGAACCCTCGGGCCAAGAAATATTTGATTGGTTTTCATATCTTGTATCTATTTCAGAAGAATGTGATCTGAATGATCAAACCATCTCTCATTCACAAGAATCAAATCTAGTCATGAAATATATGGAGTACATGATCTCTGATCGGTACACTAATACAGTTGTAGGAGAATCCTTATCAGAAATATTATACCCCTCAGCCTCGGAGTGTGAAACATGTATAATCTCTCCTTCATAAAATCACGAATCTACTTTGATCTGTGACGAATCCCTCATTGAAGAAGTCCCATCATCTTTAGAATATGAAGATCTTTATGCACTTGATACAAATTTGTTTAATGCTAGTAACCCACATGAGCACCCACCTGTTGATCATGTGTCGCAGCCGGTACATTGTTCTTACAACAATACACCGAATACTAATTCAGAACAACAAGTTTTCCAAGTTGTGACCGATCAAGAAATCATTCTCCGTGATAGTTTATCCAGGATGCACCAAGTTCTAAGTCCTTCTTCATTTTCAGAACCTCCCAAATCACAATTTAATCTTGATAATCTTGTTTTTGACAACTACTTTTTTGTTATGGAATTGAACATGAACACTAACCTATCATTCGTTGATCCTTTACAATCTAAAATTTCTAACTTGGATGCACATATGTGAGTCACTGAAAATCTAAAATATGCATATCACAATGATTTTATTGATTCTCATGAAGAAATTGCAACAAACGAACAACCCATTACTACGCAAAGTACGAGAAACATTGAGTTGATCCAAGAAACGCCATCGTCCCAATCTTCTCTAGAATTGCTTTCTATTCCTCAGGGTAAGATGCATCACTTGTCCTTGGATGTTCTCTTAATGATTTAGCACTCTTCACATGATTTCATTGATGTCATGGGAGAATATCTAGAGTCATTTTTCACGCAATGTTTCCCTCAAACAATGAGATATCATTTCTCCCCTCAGCATGCAGAGTACATGAAATTTGGACCCAGGGAAATATTCATCGATAATGAAGCACTCCAATATCAATTGATCATTATGTCAAGTGCTTGTTGTCTTACTTCTACCCCTCGGATGAGAAATACCACCCACTATGAGACTCCCTAACAAATTACATTGCATGCAAATTTCATTCATGAGCCTCATCAAGCATGTCTCTCGTTGTTGATTTCCTTCTGGTAGTCATACAATAATCATTATAAATTTATGAAAAAATTAAATCTTGGTTGGAGGAATCTTACACATCCGCACTTACCATGAACAATAACATGGTTGAATTCAACCTGTTGGGTGGAGACTTAATTGAATTAATTCTTCCAATCCTTCATCCCTCATTGCTTCATTTTATGCAATTAAACTTCAATGAACATACGATCGCAGTTTTGGAGTTGTTTGATTGGCTCCACTGGTACTACACTTACACATAGCTTTCTTTCAGCCAATGTAGGGTAGGTTAGGAATAGGAATAGCATATTTCTTGTTTATTGCTTTATGCTTTCATAATTTAGATGTTTTCTTCCTTTTCTGGTTGTGTATGTTTGCTTTAGTTTAGGTTTCATTTCAACATAAATTTATCCTTTCCGTTTAAGGATTTTTATTTTTCTTGACTAAAATCTTGTCTTAATCTTGGTCTTCATCCATCATCACGAATAAACCATGTGCAGGAATTCTCTGAGAATTTCAATAGTGAAATTCACTTGTTTCAGTAGTGTTACTATGACATTGAGAGTTAGACAGTCGGTTATCCTAAGATGTTGAAAAGAATACTTGTTAAGGAATACTTGACAAATGGAACAAGACATAAATCAAGCTAAAGGGATTTCATCGATTGTTCATAACCTTACCAAGCATGGTGTCTATTGAGAAGAATTCGCAGAAGTGTTTATTTCTCTATGATGGAGGGTATGCATGATAATTTATGGTGCACTTATCCTTTTCTCGGTCTTAAAATCTGTTTTAAATCATGGGGGAAAGTAACACTATACTTTGCATCTAGCATATGCCTCGAGGAACAAAGTATCAAGTTTTAGTCTCCCTTTGATCCATCTCAAGTGAAATCTAATCTCAAAGATATTGGTCAATAAAATGGCTCTCAAGCACACCTCTTTAGGGAAGAACTGGTAATCATTATAGATGCAGCCATTTACTTCCCAAAGGGAAGAATTAAAGATATATCCACTCGAAAGGAAGGGTGAGAGTTGAAGAAAACACATATATTCAAAGGATTTGGATTTATTATGCACAATTGAAACTTTGGAGCATAATTGTTGGGGGTGGAAGAAGTGGAGAAGAAGTGAATATCTCACAATGCCAAAGCAAAGAAATTTGATGGAAAACAAAGCAGAATCCTAGCCAACCCTTTCCCAGTGAAGCACAAGGTTGTACAATGGAACTAAAAATTTTCAAAAAATTATGATGAGAGGCATAATTCTCAGTCAGCGTTAGCACTAAAACCCATATGAATGAAGTATTTCATGTATTATCTTTCACATGGATTAATCATTTCAAGAAGCTACAAATTTCTAGTTGATTGGAATGCATGAATATCCTTGAAGATGTTGAAAACACTATCATCTGATGTATCTTATCATTTTACATTCTTTATGGACTGCATGCATTTAATGTTCATTTCCTCAAACTTTCATTTTTCAGTTGTAGCAATGACATGGACTAAGTTCATCTTTAACCCTGAGTACCTCATCTCTTATCTTTCTTTATTTACCATATTTTCCTTCAAAAGCATTTCATCTCTTAAATTATGTTTGTCTTATGGTCTCTAATTATATTTGAATGACACACATGCCTCTCGCCTCCTTTTTTCTTTTCACTTGAAGCACCTTTGCACTGGAAGCATACATGAATCAACTTGCATCTCTTTCCTAGCTCATGAGAGAAATTAAGGGTCTTTGTTTAAACATGAATCATAACTATCTGGGGATGTTGTAACAACAGTTAAACCATGACTAAGCATTAGTGGTCAATCAATGGTCATCCTTGCATATTGGCTGACGAGTAGACCCTATGTAATGGAGGAACCATCCACACACTAAGTATTTTCTCACGTGAAAGGTGAAGTGTCGAAATCTAAAGGCTGAAAACCAAAAGGGATATTTCTATGTAGCCAGGTGCAACAAATATACAAATAAATCTCATTAGATGGCAGTCATACCCTATCAGGATAAAGAGGCCATCGCTTTCCCCATCCACTAAATGTTAAACATGCACTAAATAAGTCGGGAAGGAATGGAAAGGAAAGTTTGACCAAACTAGGGGACATGCAGATATCTTCATCGGGGCTATGAACACTCACTGGCAGCGGAGTAAGGTATGTGATGTTTTGGTGACTCCATCGGGGCTATGGATGCTCGCGGAAAGTGGGGAAACACCTGTCAGATACATATATATACACCTGGTAAAAAATATTTATTTATCCCAAATATATATCATCCCCACGACAGAGATACTAACCTCGATTGTCGACGTAGTTTAAGTAAATAAACCTAATCATCATTCATCCTCCATCTACATCAGACGAGCCTTGCAAGTCGATATGCAAGAATGAATAGTGATCCCACCATGATCAAATATTTCATGAAACACTTACACATTATTTCCATAATTTTTGAACTTAAAAGTAAATTTCACGACCCTCAATAATTTATGCTTATCGATTAGGAAAGACTAGCAGAGATTCTAGCTTTACCCAGTGTATCACCATTTGTTGTGTGCACACAACAACCTCCCAATTTTCTTGTCTTAGTGTCTCTCAAAGACAAGAAATTGAGCCCCCCTTCAATTCTTCCTACTAAGACCCTCACCATCTCTCTATCAATCAAACAACTGATCATGGATCTTCCTCTAGCTCTTCCCACCTTATCATTTCCAGTTCCTTCTCAGATCACTTCTACCCAACAATCCACACTTAAGAAAGTCCCCTTTTCCTATGTTGATACATAGCAAACCAATGTGTGCATCCTTCTTCCACCTTTTCATTGAGACACCATTGATTTTCTCGTCAGTACATCATCCACCTCCCTTTTAACTTGGTTAACGCACTATCACGCTTCCTCCAAACCTCATTGACGTACATCTTCATCGTCAGAAAATTTATCATAATCAACGTCATCTCACGGATATTTGTCACATGATTATCTTTTTCGTGTGCACGCCTTTCACTCGATAAATTTATTCCACTCACCTCGATACACTGCATATCAGCATCACTCCTCCTTTCCCTTCGATCCATTACATATCAACGAGATTTGTCTCTTCCTCATCGATACACTACTTGTTGATAATCCTTCCTTGTCTCATCCTCGATGCACCAGCAGAAGGATTTTGGCCCCCTTTTCATCGCCAAGCACATCGACGACGATCTTCTTCCTCTTTCCAATGTTGACTAGGTCAGCATGGCCCACCTTCGTTCTAAGTCCTATATCATCTTCCTCCATCTCAGACCTTTTTTGTTGCGCTTATTAGTCAATCTCCTTGCTTTACAATGACTAAACGCTCCAATCCTATCTAGACAATTGGTCAATAATTTCCTATTTCACTTTATTCACTTCAGATCCCACTCGTAATCAAGTTTTTAGTGTTCCCCAGTGGCTTTCTTCGTGCACATGGTAATAACTTGTTTGATTTTTGTTTCTTGAAGTTATGACTAAATCTTCATTGTGGAAGCCTCACCTAGCATCATATGGGTTAATCACAACACCTATTGGTCTTGTGCTAGTTCTGAAACGCACTTCAGGAGAAGTTTGGTCCTTTCAGCTCCTAGACAGTACTAAGCACAATGGACGTCAGTCGGTTGTTTTGGCAGATTTATAACTTTGTGTTGTTAACACATAACCTCAGTCTCAATGGATGAACTAAGAGCCTATATGTCATAGATGACACAAGAACTTATGGAATTGAATTATGGCGAAGAAATAGAAAGGATAGGGTCCAAAATTTCATTTAAAAATTTCCTTGCTCACATTTTTGGGTACTGGGAAAAGTGGATTTTTCACTCCTTAAACATACTAGTTTTATGGATTATGCAATTAAGATTCCAACGCAACTGATAGAATCAAAATCTGAGGTCTGGAAGTGTCAAAATGATCGCTAAGGATTTCCCTCCAAGCAAGCCTCACTAACCGTGGCCATCATTAAACATGGATCCACTCAAATTCTTAAATAACATGTTCATTTATCTTCACATAAGAATCTCTCTGTACTCTCTACATTGCAAAAAATGACACCTCAATTTGACATCATATGAGAAAGTTATGGGCTTTCAAACTCAAGCTCTCATTGTCTCTTGCCAGTATGACACTTAGAAAATTTTCCAACTTTGCTTTCCCAGGAAAGAGAAGTTCCCTTCAACTCCTCCGAAGCGATTCAGAAGAGTTCCCTTCAACTCCTTCGAAGCGATTCAGAAGAGTTCCCTTCAAATCCTTCGGAATTTCAAATTAGTTCCCATCAATTTCTATGATACAAAGCGGAGGAGTTAGTTCAAACTCCTCTTATACATATCAGAGAAGTTAGTTCAAACTCCTCTGATAGATATTGGAGGAGTTAGTTAAAACTCCTCCAATGGAAAATTGGAGGATTTATTTCAAACTCCTCCGATGGAAATCCAAAGGATTTAATGTTAACTTCTCTGATGGTAATTTGGAGGAATTAGTATTAACTCCTCTGAAACCTAAAAAGATGCCTTTCATAAATTGCCCATAAAGTTTGACTTGAGTGTTTGTTTTGTGCATTCTTTATACTGTTGGAAAGGTATTTTTGAGATATACAACTTCCTACTTATATGATTTGATAAATTCATAACCTATGGTATACTTATTTTTGTATTAATATATGACATCTTGTTAACAACCCCAAAGGACACCACAACTCAACCGCGAGAAGAGAAACCATGAATCGAACTCAGGGAAGTTTATGCAAAGTCTTGATTACTTATATTTCAATTTTATGGGTTCAAACGCTTTTTTTAATAGTTTATTTAAGTATCCCTCTGAGGCCACTAATCTGCAATATGTTTAATGGTTCTAAGTACTAATGTCAAGAGGAGGACACACTCAACATCCTTACAGTGTCATCAACATCCAAGGATAATGGAGAATTAAGGAAAACATCAATAATCACAATGAGAAGTAGAAAAAGGAATCTGATTCAAATGGATGAAGAGGAGGTTTGAACCCCATGATGATCGATTTCCAAACTTGTATGACCAAGATGTTCTAATTTCCAAACTATTCATTATGGTGGATAATAAGCACTATAGCCAAAATCCATGATGGCCCATTGGCACTATAGGACAAATTTGAGATGCAATTGTTGTATTATCCCTCTCATCATTACAAAGATAATAAATACAAAACCTAGGAAGGATAAAGGTCACAGGGGAAGGCAGAAATCCAAGGGTCACATTGAACCTCATTAAATACTAAAATTGTACCCAAAGAAATGGCTTTTGGCTCTTCAAACATTGTACACTTCTGAACTACTTTGGGAATACAATGTCAACTGAAATTGGTGAGTTTTCCTTAGAGTTTTCATGTACTATTACTAAAACTATTAATACAGAGAAACCCTCAGGGCCAAATTTTGATACAGAGGAGTCACATGTGTTGTTGTTTTGATATGAACTATTTCAAGAAGAATGTTTGTTGTTCACATGGGCCATAAGAGTATGTTTGTTTATGGACTATTCTAATGCAATATATGTCTTCTTGTAGTTTTGTTACTCTTTCTTATATTACATGTCCTGAGTGAATGAGTTGTGAATGTATGCAGAAATGTGGCTTAGACTATTCTGGTTATAGACTTGTATGTGTGTGTTTCTAAATGTGCACCTTCATGATAGTTATTTGATTGGGGTTTATGCATAGTTTAGTTTCATTACAACTCATTATGTTACTATAGTTCACTCCTAGCTAGGATAGGGTAGGTTAGAATTAGATTAGATTCATGCATTTACATAGGCTTCATCTATATATTATGTTTTCATAACCATCCATCACTCACCTTCATCGGTGGACCGGAATGCAACTAGTAAAACCAAACCAGTAATGGTTGTTGGGACAGAATCTAGATGGGTTCCCTATTCCAAATGGTGAGAGGTCTACTTGGAACTTCTTACCAGGGAGAACCCCTTACTGTTGTCGGGAAAATTTAGACCCGTCAACACCCCCTTCTTGTGACTACCCACAACTCATCCAACTCATATGGATTCCACATCCACAAGTTATCTCCCAAAGATATGGAAGAACGCCAATGCCTCCATATTTTCTACAATTGTGATGAGTGATATTTCAAAGGGAAAAAATGTAAAGAAAAAAATTATTACAAATGGATGTATCTCCACATGACTACTATGAGGACATTCCAATTGAAGATACTCCTAAACAAACTTTGGAAGACACCACCCCTCCCATGGAAGATGAAGACCCTTTGAAATATCCTTGTGAGGAACCCAAACTTCTCTCCATGTTGTAGCAAGTTTCTCAACACCCCAAACCTTAAAATTGATTGGCTACTTCGAGCATTGCAAAGTGATTATGTTGATTGATAATGGCAATGCCCACAATTTTATCCATAGGAGAGTGGCACAAGAAACCCATTGTTATATATGTCCTATATCTAATTTTAAAATTATTATAGCTAATGTAGATACGATGAAAGTTTAGGGCCGATGTGAAAATGTGAAACTAAAAATTAGCGAGTATCATCCCAAAACTCAAATGTTTGTTATTGAACTAGGTAGTTGTGATATAGTTCTTGGGGTAGAATGGTTATGCACTTTGGAACTTGTCACCGTGGATTTAAAATAATTATACATGAGCTTCACTGAGGAAAGTATGAAGCATAACCTCAAGGGGCTTCCATCTATTTCTTCTAAAATTATTACCTCTCGGTATATGGAGAATTTGTTGAAGAAAGGTCACTCGGGTATTATTGCATAGTTCAGTGCCATGCAAATAGTCGACACCAACCAAAAAGAGATTCACCTTGATTTGAAACATGTTCTCTCTAAGCATCAATAGGCATTTTAAACACCACAAGGTTTTCCACCTCCATGTGGGGAGCATGAACATGGCATTCCCCTCATTCCAGGTAGTTAACCAATTAATGTGCATCCTTATTGGCACCATTTTGCACATAAAAATGAAATTGAAAATTTCATTCAAGAATTGTTGGAGATGAGAGTCATATGTCCTAGTACTATCCATTACTCATGTTGGAAATATTGTTTTCATTGATTTCAAATATAGGGGGATACTACAGATATCCAAGATAAAGATTGCAAGATGGAGATTGTTGGAAATATTGTTTTTGGATTTTTTATGCTCATTTTGGATACCCTTTCTTTAACTACCTTTTTACTCTGAATACCTAGCTCAAATGGGAGCATAATATATATGGTTGAAAATATTATTCTTATGCCTTTCTAACGGTATATGTAAATCCCTCCAACTCCTTAACAATGAGGAGATATTAAATATTCTATCAGGTCAACCCAGCTAGTTTTACAAGTTAGATCCATAAGTGAACGTAGAAACACTATAAATACAGGATATATGTGTGCATTTGAAGTGTATCCAAGAAGGAAGAGAAAGTACAAGTGCACATAAGAGATGTGAGGTGCGCAAGAGGAGTTGGGGAGTATTATTTGGGTCTAAAGGTGCACAAGAGGAGTTTTCTTGGAGTTTTAAGGGTGTTCTATGAAGGACTAAGGTATATGATGTTGCAAAGTGTTTTTTTTTAGGTTGTGATGTTGCAATATGGAATTATATTATGGAAATTATTCCATGAGATTCACTAGGGCATGAAGGATAATTCTAACTAGGTTTTTAAGCTATGTATGGGGTATGAAGTAAGGAGATGCACTAGAGCATGAAATTTAAGGTTATGACGATGTTGTGAAATGCATGAAGTATGTAGCATGCAGGTGAATTCAGAAGTACTATGTGTATGAATATCTTATATTTCTACCTATGTAGGTCTTACTAAGTTGGTTCTCGGCTAAAGAAATTGGTGTCTCTAGTAGGTTGTTGCCTACACAACATCTTGTTGAGTTGGTTCTTAGCTGAAGATATTGGTGTCTCTAGTAGGTTGGTTTCTCCAAAATATATTGTTGAGTTGGTACTCAACTGAAGACATTGGCGTCTCTAGTAATTTGGTTCCTACAAGATTTTATAAAGATAATTTTTTGTGGTTTTCTCCCACAAGGGTTTCCAAATTAAACTTTGTATTGTGATTTGAGTTTACATGCATTTATCGTCTAAAGTTAATGAATGATTGATGAATACTCATTTAAATTAAAAAAAATGTATTATACTAATTCACCTTCCCCCCTCTCATTATAAGCATAAGTTCAACAAATGGTATCAGAGAAGGTTCCTTTGGAAACAGTCTAACCACTAGAAGAAAAATCTTGGGGGAACACATGACTAGTCAAGAAGAATTAATGTTCATGGCAATGGATACAAATTCTATTGATACAAAAAATGAAGACAATCATAAAGAAAAATAATATTAAGAATAAGAAGACATTTATGGGGAAGTAAATATTGAAGCAGAACTCGTTAGTGCCTTATAATAAATAGACAGACTCGAGGTAAAGAATAAAAACACGAAAGAGAAATTGCAGAAATTTGAAAAGAAGGATCGTGATATTGATGAAACAAAAAAAAAAAAAAAGTTATCATCCTTAAGAATCAGATAGAAGAGGAAAAAAGGATAGAATAAGTGGTGAGAATCCAACTAAAATGAAGAAAATTGCAAGAAGCTAGATGCTAAAATTGTTTCCTTGAGAAAGGAACTAGAGAAAACAACTAATCAGTTGAGTAGAAGCTTGAAGTTTTGAAAGAGTACTGAAATCACAAATAATATTATCAGCTACCATAACTCACCATTCATCAAGATAGGTATTGGCTTTGATGAAAAGCGTCAAACCCTTGAGGGAGAAGCAAGCACTAAAGTCACAAAGCCATCAGAGAAAGAAAATGAAGAAAAATCTAAGAGATATGTTAATATTCCCAAAGGATCCATCAATAATGTGTAAATGTGTTGAACCTGCACAAAATATATCTATATAGAAAATAACACACACATTTGCAGAGAGAAATTGAGAAAAAAGAAGCAAGAGAGAAAGAATGGAAGAATTCTCATTAATCGAATGAATAATGAATAATTTACACATGATATACTTTGTATAAATCAACCAATGCACACTGGAGGAGAAACCAATGCACCATAGTGGAGAAACCAATGCACACTGGAGGAAATGATGACCAACATTAACTTTATTCTTATCACAAGAACAACAAGAATGAGTTTAGAAGAGTTGTTCCACCAAGAAGGCCTTTCACAACCCGATACCAAAATCTATTTCCTAAATATTATTTTTATTGCAATAATTTTGGTCATAAAGCACTAGATTGTAGATATTATGCAAGAAGTGATCCTGTGAGAAATAGAAATAGAGGTTCTTATAAGACCTCAAAGAATAATTATGTGAGCAATAAAACCAACAATTCTCATGGGTTTGTTGATAGAAACTACAATTCATTCGCTCCCTACTTGATTACAATATTGAATGTTCTAAGTGTAATAGTTATGGGCACATAGCATGTGATTGTATAAGCAACATAATAAAGTCTCCTAAACAAAACATGGAAGAATATTGTCTTACTAAGCATAGAGAATAATACACAAGGGTGTGGAAAAGGAAGCAAGAAGAACTAAAGAAGGAAGAATGTGGACTTGCAATGTATGCTCAAGACAAAGGAAACCAATGGTACATTGATAGTGGAAGTTCAAAACACATGATAGGGAATCAGAACAAATTTCTCACCCTAAAGGAAGAAAAAGGAGGCAGTATTACCTTTGGGGATAATGATTCTGCAAGGATAGTTGGAAAAGGTACCACTAGTATTGATAATGGAAAGACTAAAACACAAAATGTCTTGTATGTTGAATGGATAAAACACAATCTTCTAAGTGTCATTCAAATGTGTGATCAAGGTTACAACCTCACATTTCATTCTAAAGTATGTGAGATAAGGAAATAAGGTTCAGGAAGATTAGTGGAAAATGAAAATATAACCCCAAGCAATGTATATGTTCTCGATGAAGTCAAAGGAGAAAAATGTTGTATGAGACAAGTAAATTAAATTTGGTTATGGTATAGAAGGATGGGTCATATAAACTTTGACAATCTACTAAAAATCAGCAAGACACAACCAGTAAGAGATATGCCAAGGATCTCAAAACCTACCGACATTATTTCCAAGCCATGTGAGCACGGGAAGAAGATGAGTGTAAGTTTCAAAGAAAAGGAGTACTCAACATCAAATCCATTATAACTTGCACACATAGACCTATGTGGGATAGAAAGAACACAAAATTTAAAAGGTGAGAGTTATTTTATGTTTCTTATTGATTATTACCCAATAATGGCATGGGTTACATTTATTAAATAAAAATACGAAGAATTTGAGAAGTTTAAATCTTTCAAAGCCCTAGTTGAATATGAGATTGATTTAAATTTCAAGTGCTTAAGTTCATACATATGAGGTGAGTTTACCTCTTATGAATTTGATGAATTATGTGAGAATAATGGAATCAAGAGAAATTTTTTGGCAGAAAGGACTCCACAGCAAAATGGATTTGTAGAAAGGAAGAACATAACTGTAAAATAAATGGCTAGAACAACTTTGAATGAAGCCAAATGATCAGACACCTTTTGGAGAGAAGCAGTCAACAGGACAGTATACATTTTGAATAGAGCACAAATTAGAGTGAATGGTATAAAGACACCTTATGAATTATGGAAAGATAGACCAACTACAGTTAAATACTTCAAAGTATTTTGGATCAAGTGCTATATAAATATAAATGAAGATGATTTAGGAAAGTTTGATTCCAAAATAGATGAAGGTGTGTTTCTTGGCTATGCATCTAGAAGCAAGGAATACAAATGCTACAACAAAAGACTGTGCAAGGTTGTAGATAGTATTGATGTAAGAGTGGATGAAGAAACACCTAAAAAGGAAAAGTTACAAACAAATGAAGATCTATAGGAGACAATCTAAAGAGAACAAGAAAAGTAGGAAGAAGAGGGAGAAGAAATAGAATGCCAATATCCAAAGACACCATCCATATTTGTTCAAAAGCATCATCCAGAAAATCAGATTCTTGGTGATATAGATACAAAATTTCATACTAGAAGAAGATTGGAATTTTCTTTGCTATATAAAATAGATCCCGAGAACTTTGCACAAGCTAGTGAAGATAAGCATTGGGTAAATGTTATGAAAGAACTAAATCGGATTGAGAAGAATGACACATGGAAACTTGGTTCCAAACCAAAAGATAAGAATGTGATTGGCACCAAATGGGTCTTGAGAAAAAAATTGTATGAATATGGACAAATAGTAAGAAATAAAGCAATATTTGTTTGTACTGGTATGCTCAAGTTGACGGTATTGACTTTGAAGAAACCTTTGCTCCAGCTGCAAAATTAGAAGTAATCAAAATGTTTTTATCATTCATGTGTTTCAATAACTTCAAAGTATATCAAATGGATGTCAAGTCATCCTTTCTAAATGGAAATTTAGAAGAAGAAGTATATATTGAATAGCCAAAAGAATTTAAATTGTTAGAAAACAAAGATCATGTATGAAGATTGAAAAAATCACTTTATGGAATAAAGAATCTCCCAAAGCGTGGTATTCAAGACTTGAAAAATACCTACAACAACAAGGTTTCAAAAGAGGAGCTGCAGACAACAATCTTTACATCAAAAAAGACGATGAAAATTTGTTAATCATTGTGGTTTGTGTGGATGATATCATATTTGGAAGTAATGATGATAGAATGAGCCAAAACTTTGCATAATAAATGCAAAACGAATTTGAGATTTCCATGCTTGGAGAAATGTCATTCTTTCTGGGGTTGTAGATTTCTCAATCTAGCAAAGGCATATTCATTTTTCAAACCAAATATATCAAGGAAATGTTGAAGAAATTAGGAATGGAAGACTGTGCATCTGTCAATACACCCATGATCACTAGATGTAAGTTGAGAAAAGATGAATCTCTAGAAGAAAATCAAACATTGTACAGGTCAATGATTGGCAGCCTACTATATGTGACAGCATCAAGGTCATACATATGCAAGACGTAGGATTGGTTGCAATATTTCAAACAGCACCAAAGGAGACACATGTGCAATCAGTAAAAATAATGTTTAGATATATGAATGGGACATTGGACTTTGGCTTGTGGTATTCAAGAAGTAAGGACTTCACTCTAACAACATATACATATGTAGATTGGGTATGAGAATTGATGACAATAAAAGTACCAGTGGAGGAGAATTATTTCTAGGAAACTGTCTAGTATCACGGTTGAGTAAGAATCAAACTTAAATCTCTCTATCAATAATAGAAGTCGAATATATTGAAACAGCAACATGTTGCACACAAGTTATCTCGATGAAGCAGAAACTGAAGGATATCAAGGTAGAATATGATCATCCAATCTCAATCATCTGCGAAAAACAAGCACAATCAACATTTCAAAAAATATTATTATGCACTCAAAGATGAAGCATATTCACGTCAATTACCACTTCCTAAGAGAACATGTAGTCAAGAAAAGTGTCAAGTTGTAATACATTGCCACCAAAGAACATGTTGCAAATTTTTTTACCAAACCCCTTCCAAGAGACACATTTGAATATCTAAAACAGAAGTTTTGATTGATATCCCTTGCATCTCGTCAGTAAATGGAAGCACAATATTAGGGGAAGAAGCCCATTTCCATTGATTTCAAAGGGGGAGAAGTTGCAAACAGGGGAAAAAATGTAGACAAGAGGAGAGTTGCAGACA
The DNA here is from genome assembly GCA_009831015.1 of Picea engelmannii. Lineage (NCBI taxonomy): Eukaryota > Viridiplantae > Streptophyta > Pinopsida > Pinales > Pinaceae > Picea > Picea engelmannii. The sequence goes on from ML776736.1 coordinate 1,258,889, forward strand.
AGGGGACTGTTACAAAATTAACTAAGGGTTTCCATCAATGGAAAAGGGGGAGATTGTTGGAAATATTTTTGTCATTAATGTGAAAGATAGGGGGAGACTGCAGATGTCCAAGATAAATATTGCAAGATGAAGATTGTTGGAAATATTTTTTTTGGATTTTTTATCCTTAGTTTGGATACCCTATATTTGAAGGCCTTTTTAATCTGAATACCTATCTCAAATGGGAGAATAGGATATATGGTTGAAAATATTATTCTGAGAAATTTCCAATAGTATATGGCACTCCCTCTAACTCCTTAAGAACGAGGATATATGAAATATTCTGTCAGGTCATCCCAGCCATAAAGTACAGGTCGACCCAGCCAATTTACAAGTTGGCCCCATAAGTGAATGAAAAAAACACTATAAATAAAGGATAGAGTGCACATTTAAAGTGTATCCAACCAAGAAGAGCAGGTGCAAGTGCAAAAAAAAAATCTGAGGTGTGAAATAGGAGCTGAGGAGTATTCTTGGGGTCTAGAGGTGCACAAGACGAGTTTTCTTGGAGGTTTAAGGGTACGCTATGAAGGACTAAGGTCTATGATGCTCCAAAGTGCATTTTTTTGAGGTTGTGATGTTGTAGTCTGGAATATTTATATTATGGGAATGATTCTATGAGGTTCACTAGAGCATGAAGGCTAAATCTTACTAGGCTTTGAATCTATGTTTGGGGTATGAACCAAGGAGAGGTGCTAGAGAATGAAAGTTAAGGGTATGATGATGTTGTGAAATACATGAATTATGAAGCATGAAGGTGAAGTAAGAAGTATTATGTCTATGAATATCTTAGATTACTACCTATATCATTTTTACTAAGTTGTTACTCAGTTGAAGAGATTGGTATCTCTAGTAGGTTGGTGCCTACACAATATCTTGTTGAGTTGGTTCTTAGTTGAAGAGATTGGTTTCTTTAGTTGGTTGGTTCCTACACAATATAATGTTGAGTTAGAGATCAACTAAAGAGATTGGTGTTTCTAGTAGGTTGGTGCCTACAAGATTTTATAAAGATAAGTTTTGTGGTTTTCTTCCACAAGGGTTTCCAAATATAACTATGTACTATGATTTGAGTTTACATGCATTTCATGTCTCAAAGTTAATGAATGATTGATGAATGCTCATTTAAAGTAAAAATTATATTATATTGATTCACCCCCCCACCCCCCCATCTCGGTGTAAGCATAAGTTCAATAATTCATCACCAATGGTCATGATATTAAATAAGGAAGGTACTTGGCACATGTGCCATGATTTTTTGGCCCACAATAATTTGACCATCAAGAACAAGTTTTCAATCCCAATTATTAATGACCTCATGGATGAAAATCATGGTGCCAAGTTTTTGACTAAACTTGACCTTCATTATAGTACCCACCAGATCGGGATGAAAGAGGAAAACATCCCTAAGACCACCTTTCATACACATAAAGGTCATTATGAGCTTTTAGTGATTCCTTTTGGTCTTTACAATGCTCCATCAACCTTCCAAAGCGTCACGAACAAGATCTTTTGACCATTACTACATAATTTTTTGTTGGTATTCTTTGATGATATTTTGATCTACAACAAACATTGGAATACCACATTGGGCATGTTGATAGAGCCTTGCAACTCCCACAGGATCACTAGTTATTCATGAAACAATACAAATATGATTTTCGGGCTTCTAAGGTTGAATACTTCGGTCACATTATAATTCGAGAGGGAGTACGAGTTGATTCCATGAAAGTCATAGTTATGTAGTATTGGCCCCATCCCAAGACCCTGAAGATATTACATGGATTCTTAGGACTTACAAGTTACTACAGGAACTTTGTGAAAGTTTATGGAAAAATTGTAGCCCCCTTAATGTTGCTAAGAAAAAAGAATGCCTTTATTTGGGGTGAGGAAACTAAACAAGTCTTCTCATGTCTAAAGTATGTCATGTTCATGACTCTAGTATTAGCAATGGAAAATTTTACTAATTCTTTTTTCTCAGAATGCGATGCCTTGAGCAAAGGTCTTGGAGAAATATTGATGCAAGAAGGGCACCCTTTAACATTCACCAGTAAGAAGTTATGTGACCGCAATTTGGTTAAATCCACCTGTGAGAAAGAGATGATGGCCATCCTGCATGCAATAGATACATGACATCCATATCTCATAGGAAGATGTTTCCAAATCAAGAGTAATCATCATAGCCTGAAGTATTTCTTGAAAAAAGGTTATCCTCAATAGAGAAATATAATTGGTTCATTGAGCTATTAGGGTATGATTATGAAATCATCTAAAGCCCATATGGTAATTGATTCTATATCCCAAAAATTTGAGGAGGATGGATCCCTCTTTGTCGTATATTTATTTTTTCCAAGTTGGCTTGAGGAATCCCATCAAGAATGGTTCACAAATGACACTATCATTCAACACATCCATAGGCTTAAGGAAGATCCCAAACCTCCTAAAGGGTATACATGGAAGCTACATGCATTGCAATATAAAGAGTGTATTGTTCTAGTAAATAATTCTTCCTTAAAATAAATAATATTAGAAGAATTTCATTCGTCACCTACAACAGGTCATTATGGATTTCATAAAACATATGAATGAACTGAGTGCTCATTATTTTGGGAGGACATGAAAACCAACTTCTAGTATTTTTTGGAAACCTGTGACACCTATCAAAGAAACAAGGGGGAGACATTAAATATACCATGGGAATTACAATTTCTATCGATCCCAAGACACATATGGATTGACATTGTTATGTATTTTATAGAAAGACTTACAAGGGAAGGCAACAAATATGTGATCATGGTAGTAGTTGATCGTCTCTCAAAAATGCTCATTTTTGTTCCTTACCACATCCATTTACCCCCTCCTCAGTTTCCCAAGTCTTCCTTGATCAGAATTTTAAGTTATATGGCATGCCCACTTCCATTGTCTCGAATAAGGACCTTACCTTCATAGTCAAATTTTGGAAAGAGTTGTTTAAACTACAAGGTATCCATCTGAAAATGAGCACTACATATCACCCCCAAATAGATGGTAAACTTAAGTGGTCAACAAGTGCTTAGAAACCTATTTGACATGATTTATGTCTGGAAAACCACACCAATGGGCATAATAGCTTCCCCTTGAAAAATGGTGGTACAATAACTCTTATCATGGAACTGCCAAAATGACCCCCTATTAAGTTGTTTATGGCCGCCAAGAACCATTTTCAAACACTTCATATTTACCAATGACTTCCAAGGTTTAGGAAGTGGATCATTCACTGCACACTAGAGAAGTCATTCTCCACATACTAAAGGACAATTTGGTTGTGGCTCAAAATAGAATGAAGCAACAAGAGAACCAACATTGCTTAGAATGTTATTCTATAGAAAGGATTATGTTTTTCTTTACCTTCAACCCTATAACAAAAACATCTCTCAAAGACAAAACACCTAATAAATTAGCATCAAATTTATATGGACTCTGTTGAGGAAAAGATATTAATTATCTTACTCAATCATTTTCAAATCTTTCTTGGCTAGGACAATATAGTCGTGAATGTCACCCTATGTTTTATAGCCTCAAAAATATTTTCCCAATCCACAAGTATTAATTACAAGGGTTTAGGTTGATTTATTAATGAAAAGAATGTTGCAAAATAACATAAAAATTTTATTTAAGTTTCTGAAAAATATACAGATTACCGAAAGTAAATATGGAGATCAAAAATCAAAAGTAACCAAGTTACAAATACAGAAATGAGACAAAATAGCAATCTGTTGTATTTCATTCTGAGATATCAAAAGTTTTTTTCTCTTTACAAAACCCCTATGAGGGCATGGACCAAAGTCTAATTTAGAGATCCTCGATGAACACCATACAAAATGACTCTGACAAGAAGTAAAAACTGAAATTTATAATTTGGATCATCTTGCCACAGACTGTTGCCAATTTGACTTTGCAAAATACCCTTTATCAGCTATGAAACTCAATCCATAAATAGACAAGAATACACAGACTATCAAGGATGGATCAACACCTCTAAAACAAGCATCTGAATGATTTGGTTCAATTTTGAACCTTGTTGTCTACAATAGGACCCTGCTGTCAAAAAGAGAATTAGGCTTTGAATAATCTCAAGAATGAATGAAAACTGAACTATCTCATGAAATCAAAAGAGAAATCCTTAGTCTTTCTTCCTCCTTCTATTCTCCCCTTGTTTCTTCTTCTCATTTAGATTTTATGCCTTCCAAATAAGTTGAAGTAGTTCAACTACTTTCTTTAGTTAAGTTAGTTTGACTTAACCAATTTAGTTTAGGGGAAATAATAATAATAATAATAGTTAAGGGTATTTAATTAATAACAACTAGGTAGGTGGGACCCCTTGTGACTCCCTTCTTTTATTCTTTTCAAATTATAAACTAAAACACAAATAGATAATCATTTCAACACATGCCACTGTTGTAACTCCCTTAGATACCTTCAAAATCGAATATTTAAATATCAGAGATAATTTAAATCATATCCAAAAATATATAAATATCCACATAATCCATCTTATCCAAAAAAGATCTTGTTGTCAAAACTTTCTACAGACCACTGTCTTCATCAACTCAATCATAAAAACATATAAATTAAAAGTCGTACTTGCCATTTTGAGAGGCCATTTTTCTTTTATCATTGTTGTCCACCTTTGATTTCCTGGAATTAGCTTGTGGTTGATTTGAACCTTGAGGTTGTATCTCACTAATTACATGGGAACAATCATCCTTTAAATGCATGTGGGAGGACATGGATTTTGAGGGAGAGGAAGGGGAGGCAACAACTTTTCCTTTATCTTGCACATGGAGGGCATCAGTTTTAAGTCTCTTACTAGCATGTGAGGATTGAGCAAGTGAATCAACAAGGGCAATATGAACATTAGTATTTACAGGTGGTGGAGGAGGTAATGACAAATTGGGCTAGCCACAATGATGAGAGACAGTTGGGTTGACAATCTCTTGTCATCCATCATTCGCAGGGACTTCTGGTTGCAAGGACACATGGGGAGGCACAGGAATACCAAGGATGTTCTGAGGATGTAAAGGAGGTCTCTCTGGTCGAGGTTGTATTATTTCTTGCCCGATCCAGTTAACGAACCCATCTTGGAACAACTAGTTCAATTCCTAGGGATCATCATCAAAATGAATGGAGAATCTAGGCCTTTTAGGCCCTCTGTTCCAGTTTCCTCTTCCTCTATTATTTCTTCCATGGCTATCCCTACTGAAGAAACTCATCCTGTAGCAACAGTTCATCAGTAACTAAGCCCTTAATAAACCATACATGACATTCTTCTTGTATGAAACAATAATTGGCTCAGAAATTGACACGAGATACATGCAAATCCATCCATAACAAACCATTTAATAATCGTCAAGTGAGCAAGGGGTGATAGGGTTCATGGGATATATGGAGGGAGTGTAATGAGATAAAGGTGGTATATTGAGAGAATAATTACACGAATACTGCTCAACAATTAATTAAATAATTTCATTGTGTAAAATATACCAAAATATCAGTTTCCAACCATTTGTGTGTCATATATTTTGTCGTTGTTACACACACGTTTTTAATTTATTTTACAGAATAGGGATGTCATAAATGAAATTAGGATTATGAGGGGAATATAATGAGAGAAAAGTGGTAGTATGATAGGGACATAATATGGATATTGTTCATATAAAAATAAATCAAATCAAACATAACTCTGTTCAGACCTCCACAATTCAATCAGTATTCACTTTTCAAAACCACCATCTAAACTGTTACATCCTTTACAGATTGCTTGTTGGCTTCCAAAAAATAATTCATATGCCCAGAAATATTCAATTATAGTAGCCTTTGCATCTATATAATTTTTATATAGCAGTCCTAACAATAGTATTGCAATTGATATGATAAACATAATAACCCTTTGAGCTACAACCATTCATATTCCAATGCTAAATCTCTTTTTTTTTTCTTTTTTAAAAACCAATAGAATACGCACATTGATCCTAGGCATTTATAACCAATTCTTATTTTTTTAAAACCAATAAGAATATGCATAGTATTTTTCACGACTTGCCCATTATTTACACATTGTTCGACACAGCCAAACTGGGCATTAAAACTCATAATCGTGCCCCAATCCTTTCACACACTGGTATCCTTTAAATATAATCAACATAATAATTGATTCAAATAACATGCAACTCTTGAGCCCAAGCTTCACATAATTTATCATGTACATACTTCTTTTTAAAATTGCCCAACGAGAAACAGAGCCAAATCGTGCCTAATCAATCAAACACACATAGTGCTTATTTACCCTTGACTGGATTGAAATGATATCAAGATCGTATTTAGGGTTTAACACAACAAATGGGAGTGAGAACAGATGGCTCAATCAAAGGAATAAGTCCTTGAAACGCAGACAGCTCGTGCCCTTCAAAATTTACCATAGACATATAACATGTAACAATACTCTTGACAGTGAGGGTTACCAAAATGACAGTCAACCACCTCCAATAGAGAATGAGAAGGAGTGAACTCTTAAACAATACTGTAAAACGAATGCCCACTCACAAACCCGTGCCCAACCAAAATATATATAATGCTTCCATTTAACTTCTGGGCGATGTTAAACCCAACTGTGCAATGCTTTCCAGACAACAGTGTTAGTGAGGGAAACACCATGATAATTAACAGTTCAGGGTTTTTCCAAGTCAAGGAAAGAAACACTTCAAATTTCAACAGTTCACATTGCAGCCCAGAGGATCGAAAAATATCAACCACAGAGACGAAAAATGGAGTGGAAAATATTAAACACAGAGACTGGTTGTGATACTCATGCACAAGCTCAGAGCTCGTCAAACATAATAATAAATTTCCATAAAGAAACCAGACCCAAAACCCAAGCCGATCGAGCATGCTTCACTATTATTTTATCCATAAACCATGCAAAGATTACACACAGCGATGCGAGTATAACCATTCTTTTTTTTCAAAATGCCAACAGTCCATAATAATCTCCAAAAGAAACCATGGACACAACACCAATACACAGTTCAAATAACCCATAATAACTTAAGAAAAACACAAACCTCAAGCAATTATGAGCCAAAAATTGATTTGAAGGGCAGAGTAACCATCATGGATGGAAGATTAAGGAACCCATACCTCGAAAAGCCAGCGCGAGGAAGAGAGTTATATTGTATGCCTCCTTCATGACCAAAAAATGCAGAGCATCAACAACAACCAGAGCCAAAACCAAAATGCAAGTATGACTAGGGTGACAGGCTTGAGGGGTGTTTGAGTGATGTGTAGTAAATGCATGTCGCTTCTTCCCCCAACTTCATTCAATTCAACGTACGATCCAACCAATTCACCATAGCACTAGGCATTTAATCAACTACATAACCAATGCCATATCCCATTTGCATAGTGTGCCACCCTTGGTAATGTCAACCCTTTTAAAAAAAAAATAACAATGTGTTATAATGTTACCCCATGTGCATTCAAAATATAACATCCAACAAGGAGCATAAATATAGCAGCAAGGGTTTTTGCACCCTTTTTTGTGACAATAATACCACATTAGAGTTTGGGTATAGTTCTTTAATTCAAAAGAGCTCCCATATCATCCCTTAACAAGATCATTAAAACCAATTAATGCCATTTTTAATTTCATATCCAAACAAAACTTATAATAATCCTTTCAACCATAGGGCATCCTTAACATAATCTGAGAGTGGTCATCAAAACTATCATTTCCATGCATTAATCAACCAATCATCTTATGTCACCATAACATTTTAACCATGATTCAAAACAATGAACTGTAGAAGACTATGTTGGTACCATCACAATAGCAAACAAAATATAAGCACGGCATATCCATCATAGAGCCATAAGTCTACAAGGGGGTACCACCTACTAGTTTATTATTAATATAATTAATTAATAAATCTTGGCAATCATTTCCGAGCATAGTATTCATCGTTGCGTTTTTAAGCATCAACAGACTCTAGGAGATCATCCAACACATTGGAAAAGTGGCCTACAAACTGGCTCTTCCAACCCACTCCAAGATTCATCCAATATCTCATTTGTATTATTTGAAGAAAGTCATCATGATTGAAGTGCAAGGTGCAAACCAGCTTACCAAAACTTGATGAAGAAGGATCCATTTTTCTTCAACCAAAAGCAGTATTAGACACCAAAGATCACCAATTGTGTCAGTGCACAATCAGTGAAGTATTGATCCAATGGAAAGACATTCCACCCAAAGATGCCATATGGAACCAACTATTATTCTGTAACAATTTCCTCATATTTATCCTTGAGAACATTATTTCTTTCGAAGGGGGAGCATACTAGGGTCCTACCCTAACCCCCCTACTTTAGGATACCTTCGAGTTACTGAATTGTTGTATGTGGCCATTCTCTTTTAATAAGTCCCATTAGATAGTAGTGGATAGATATTTAATGTAAAAGGGTCCACTTTATAAATCCCACAAGGTAATTGATACCCATCAATGACAAGACCACAAGTAGTCAGATTTTTTTCTATTTAAATTTATTTAAAGAGATAGGAGACTACGGAATGTTTGTCTTGTGTTGTGTATCTAGAGCTCTCCACAGTGAAATCTTACTCCACCTTAAGAGGCAAGTGAACATTGTTTTCCTTCTTGTATTATCAATATACAAGGGTGTCTTTTACAAATTTCATCTTATTGTCTCTTGTTTATGGATATTTTGAAATTATATTCTATATATACTTGGTTTTGTTTCAATTTCAAGGGTTAAGGAACACTACATTTGTTGTCCAAAAAATGTGCATTGCAGATCTAAAAATCAAATAATGTCGAGGGTTGTTAAGTATGTTGATTTATCATGAATAATTATTAGATTTCTTAAATGAGTTAACCTTGAGCAAAGAAGGAAATATAGGGGAAATTTCAGAGTTGTACTAAACCTCCTATTATAAAGTAATTTCTAGATTTGATTTATGAAGGGATTGTGCCATTAGGGTTGTGAATCTTCTCCCCTTTAAGTGCATTATTTCACTATTTTTTTTCTTGGGTTTCCTAGTGAATTTGGTTGGATAGAGGTGAAATAATGTTGTTTTAATTTACATTTAAAATTCATCCATAAGGCTGAAATTTCATAGGAAATAGATCTAAGGAATCTTAAGTATTGGAAAATTTTCAAAAGTGTGTTTTGAAATTTCTACACTATGGTGGATGAACTAAAAAAATACAATAGAGAAAGACATCCTATAAAGTTATTTCTTGAGGAATCCCTGAAGCGATAGATGGATGAGAGGATGGAACATTTCTCCCATATCCTTTGGCAACCCCCAATAGCGATGGAGGAACCTTTGACACACTATGCTTTTAGAAGAACAACACACTTCAAAGTACATGTTAATTTTGATATCCCTCTATGTGAAGGAAATATAGATGTAGAAGTTTTGAAGATATGTTTAGATTAGCTAGAGGGTTATTTCTTTGTTTAGAAATTTTCCAACGTTAAGAAGATTACCTTTTCACTCCTAAAGTCCCTTCACCATGCAAACACTTGTGTGGGGCATAATATGTACAATGTGTTATAGATTATTTTGAAACATATGAGACAAAATCCACTTGGGACACTTTTTTCGATTCTGGAGTATCAACTTGTTGGAAACTATGAAGACTAGTGCATGAGATGGGAAAAATTTTGTTAGGAAAGACCCATACTATGCCTGAGTATAAAAACACCTTCCATACATCGCATGCCAAGCTAGGTATCAAGGAATCTGACTAGAAATTGGTTCTCAAAACTAAATGATCTACACATATACAACCAAATAGAATTAAATTTTTTGGACATCTCTTCATAGGGAACTACTTATAATTATGTCATCAAGATTGAGAAAAAATTTCGACAAAAGGATAAGAAAGAGTTTGGGGATAAAATTAGCAACAATAAAAGAAGGGTAAAAACATAATAAATCTAGGAACAAAGGATAGAGTAAGGATAACCAACCTCAAGAAAACTAGTGAAAGGAACATTAATAAGAAGAATTAGAATTCAAAGGAAAAAGGGAAGTCCTGTGACACCCATAAAATCCCTCGGCGCAACAATTATGAAAGGCACGCTAGACAATAATTATTAGAAACATTGAAAGCCTCGTACTATAATGCATCATTGACACCACCAAAGACTATGGATAAGGAAAAATTTATCATTTACTTAAAATCTAGAGTTATTGTTTTGACCGCAAAGGTCCAATTAGAGGAATTACAATAACCTAGGGAAGGTGGTCACCTCTTACACTAAAAAATGTGGGTGAAGGGGATACAATTGCATTTCATTGTTAACAATGGAAAACAGAAGAAATTGATCTCATCCAAGGTCATCAAGAAAATGAAGTATTACTAGCAATGCTACACCCTAACTATACAAAATTGGTTAATTGATCTAGGGGAAAGACATTCGCATTTGTCAATAATGTCGCTTGCAATATGACATAAATTCATTCAAATATCATTGAGGTATTATGTGAGGTTTCATCAATTTTATTTTTTTATGTTCTTGATGGGATTTTCAATTACCTTTCTAATTTCTCAGAAATACATCTAAAAAGAATGTGCATTTAATTATCAATATGGGGCTCGTATGGAACTTGTGAGTTATCGTGCACTATATATGAAATATAGACTCTACTCTCCCATTGGTTTGATATGTAGTTGTAGTATCAATGATTACATTTGTGGTCAGATTATAGACAATTCTGAAGCTCTGGAAAGGTTCTACAAACTGTGGAAAGTAAATCACACTTGCAGGAATTGAAATATCACACTTGCAAGAAGGTAAACACACAAGCAGGAAAGTAAATCACTCTTGCTAGAATGTAAACACACAAACAGGAAAGTAAATGTCACATTTGCAGAAAATTAAATATGCTAATAATTGTGCTGGAAAGGAAATTCACACTAGTTGCGAGTATCAGGAATATGACTCGAATGTTTCCCTAATAAACCCCAGCTATGTGTAGTAAAATTAATTGCAAAATTGAAACTCTAAATTACTCTTGCAGAAATTGAAATTCACACCACACTTGTTGAAAATAAATCACACATGTTGAAAGGAAATTGATTAACTACTTGCTGGAAAAAAAATTAACTAATTCCTCGAAATCATAGCCTAATCCTTGCTAAGATGATCCATGTCATTACTCCGAACAACAATTGCAATCATTGTGTTAAGCACATAATGAAATGAAATCCTATGTGAATAATCAATTGCATGACTGAATAAGTACAATCCCTCATGAATAATTAGCAACATAAATGAATTGAACCACACAACAAATAATTAACAACTCGCATAATTAAATCGCACAATAGGAAATTAAAGAAAATTACCTAAGATACACAACACTCTTTTCTATTGGAGTGGATCATGCCTCCATAGAAAAGAGTGTTGATATTATTCTATATCATCTCTTACAACATGAATTAATTAAACTAATCAAAAGAAATCAATCTATTACAAATATACAAAGAAAATAGATTAAAATAATTAATTAAATCATACACTATGGAAATTATAAAACTACAATTAAAAAAATGAAATAAAAACTTAATGAATTATTCCATTGAGTCCTTCCTTCCCAAATAATGGAGAGAGTTCTCTATTTTATACATAAATTTAATGGAAATTAGAAATAATAAATATCTAAATAAACTCACTTATGGATTTAATAAATCCATAGTGGTTACAACAATTTCCTAAATAATGAATAGTTTCCAGCTAATAATTATCAATTAATGAATACCTCCAAGATCTTTTGATAACAATTAACAATAAATAACTACAAGTTTTTTTGCTAAATAATTCCAAGATATTTTTCCCAAGAATTCCAAGATTCTTGGTTAACCACTTAAACTAATATTTTGCCTTTGAATCACAAAATTATCTCCATATCTTTAATTTGTTTGTATTAACATTATTGTTGCACATATCCATAATTGTCACGTAGAGTAGTAACAACATGGCTCATGGTTCCAATGCCTCATAGTTATGGTGTTGGCTCACAGCTCCAATGGATCAAGTTTCTAATTGCAACATCATTCTTTGGATGAGTTGTAGAGTAGAATAGTTCCCTGGCAAGTTGCAACAACTGTTGTAAAGAGTTGCATCAACGAGTTGCAGCGTAGAATAGTTCCTTGGCGATTTGCAACAACTATTGTAAGGAGTTGCAGCAACTACTGTAAGGAGTTGCAGCAACTACTGTAAGGAGTTGCAACAATTGATTTGCAATAGCCAGAGTTGTGGCAATTGTTGAGATAGAGTTGCAACAATCAACAGTAGAGAGTTGCAGTAGTGGGAACCAAAATACATCCTATGGTGATATCATAATCTACACAAAAAACTGTCTAACACGTCATCTTTGCAAATTAACTCAAATATAAATGAAAATATAATCTTTTTCTAATTTTTAATCACAAATTCATGTAAAGTACTAAAGAAATGTAATGGAAACACATTAAGTATAAATCTTGCACAATAATGGATTGATATAAGGTCTAGGTAAGCATAAAGGGGTTAAAAGTAGGGAAAATATGGTATAAAAAGATGTCATTTATGGAGTCCATCATCTCCCCGAAACTGAAAAAGTTGCATGTCTTCATACAACACAATACCTCTATATTAGCCAAACTGTAGGGACACTTCTCTTTTTTCAGTATATACCCTTCTCTGCTGTTAACACTTTTTTTTGTTTTTCCTTTAATGATTTGCTTGTTATGGGTTGCTAGGAACCATCCTTCGAAATCATCATTAGCAGCCTGAAACAATTCCAGCAATCTTGTAGCAAATTTGGTGGAGTTGCAACAAACCTACATAGGGAGTTGCAGCAAATTTGCACAGGGCGTTGCAGCAAAACCTACACAGGGAGTTGCAACAAATTTGAAAAAATGTTATTTCATGCAGAGGGTACTCCATATTAAGGATATTTTTGGTGGTTATGTTTATCCTAATTTAATTTCTTTTTCCACAAAAAAACACAATGATATAGTTCACAACCCTCAAGATATAAGAAAATAAGCTACTACACGTGAGTTGCAACAAGAGTTCTGTAGGAGTAGTAGTAAGCTTCTTTAGTCATTTTCTCTCAAATTAGAAACTGCTTTTCTATGAAATTTTGCAAGCATTCTTGTCCTATTTTATTGTTTCTCCCCACCAAAAATCATGACCATCTGATGCACATATCTCAAGATATAAACAAATCAATTTATGCACATAATATTAAAAAAATAGAGTAACAACAATAGTGTTATAACATAAGTAGCAGCAATAAATCATAACTCATGACATGGTGATATTTTGTGACCTGCTACTGGTTCTTGTGTAATAGAAACAAGACTTCCTACTATTGGTTGTTGTGTAATAGTAATAGGGATTCCTTGCATCATTATTGGTGAAAATTATTGTTTTCCACTGAAAAATGAAAAATGTTGTTCTACGTACCCAAACTCAAGGATGAAGACATATTTTTTTGTAGGAATGGCTTATATAGAAGCTTCTTCTATTCTAGGTTCTTTTGGGGAAACTTATTCCTCTCTGGTTGATGATTTTTCCTCTCCCCCAAACTGAAATTTTTTATATCAAATGGAAAGCCAAGAAAACAGTGTTGTTCCAAGTAAGAAATGCACAACAGTCTACCTCTCCCCCAAATTGAAAATATTTCATGTTCTCATGCAACACAAAGCCTGTAGATGGGCTATCATCTACTTGAAAAATATGTTGCTCAAAACCATATTTTAATGTAGTGGACCTGAAAATTTCTCATTGATTATGAAAGAAAGATATGGCATTTAGAAAATGTTGGTTGTCCCATTCAATTGCTTATTTTTTTGTTGTTGGTTCTTGTGGATCAACAACAATACCTTATTTTTCTATTACTTCTATTTCTTGTGTCGCAATAGCAAGGCATTTTATTGTTCTTATTGTTGGTTCTTGTGTAGCAGTAGGAAGGTCTTCTATTGTTCTTACTATTGGTTCTTCTGTGGCAACAGCAAGGCCTTCTATTGTTGGTTTTGTTGAATCCTTCTCATGCATGGATATGGAAGTGGACATGGATAATATGATGAGGGAATGTTGTGGAATGTAAAGGTGATTGTTTCCCCCCCAAAAAAAAAAAAATGAAGACATTGCCCACCCCTGAGAAATGGAAAAACATGAGGAAGCATGACAGAGGCCTAAGTGGTTTTCCAAATACAAATCCATAGCATATAATGAATTTATATTAAATAAAATAAAAATAAGCATACATGCACTTACCTAAGAAGTCCATATTGTTTACAACATCATCCCAAGAAGAAAGAGATCTGATATGGTCCACCATAATGTAACAAACTTTGTAAGAAAAAACAATGTGGAGCTTGGAACTTTAGAGCACAATATGAGTTGTAGACTGAGATATGGAACAACCTTATGATGGAAAAATGAAACTTGGATATATTTATTCATAGAGAAACCTTAATGGAATTGTTTATTTCTTATTTTATTTGGAAACCTCATCCGCCAGCAAGATGGTTTTCAAACAAGATCTATATGACTGCGCCCAAAGGGTTGTCATAGTCAGAATTTTTTTATTCCCGAGGAATTCCCACCAGCAAGTTGGTTTTCAAGAATTCCCAGGGTCTGATGGTGCCTAAGATAGGTTTTCACCATCAAATTTATTAAGGGAAGGGGTAGGATAATAGGGTAACTTGGCAATGTAAGTGGGCCAAGCTGACTTTATTATGTGGATTAGGGGTGGGTGGAGCAAAAAATCAGGGAAGTGATGGAGTGGTGGAGGTTGAAGTTTTTATTTAAGTGTAGTGGTTATATGAATGATATTCAGGTAAAGGTCATTATATTTCATAGATAACCACATAAGAAAATGAGACTTTATGAACTTCAGCATGCATGTGTCATTGAGCTAAGAGGAAGGAAATGTATAGGCATACCATCGGGTTGGTGAATGGGCATGATGATCATGAGATATTCTAGAAGGATTCCTTGGTAGCAATGGCATGGCTGATGTAGTGATGGGGAATGTGGCAATGACACTTGACTTTTGGAATTTTGGTCTTCAAACTTTTTAAATCAATTCTTCATTTGTCTTGTTTTGGATCCATCTATAACTTTGAAAAAGTCTTCTTATTGAAACATTGTTGGGACAAGATCCTAAGGACTGGATATTTGAACATGGAACAACATCTCATTAAATTGCATCTTAATTATTGGATTTCTAGAGAGAATAACCATTTGGCATGAAATTTGTCTTCAAGAATTACTCTTGCACGGATTGACCTCTTAATCCTCTCTGGACCTGCAAAAAAAACAAGCACTTACCTGCAATAAAATGTGAGATCATGGAAGAAGATATGTGTACGGGCTTTATTCATCCAAGGCATATCAAAAAAAACAAAAAGTAGTTATTTATAAAACAAATCCAAGGAAAAATGAATGAAGCGAAATTCATTTGATACCTGTTGAGGAGTGGTGGTCACCTTAGACTACCTAGCAGTATTTTGTTGATAAATTATTTGTTTCTCATATGATTTGAGAGATTCCAAAGCCAAATGAAAACATATTCATAGGAATACTTCCAATAGAAATGGGTTTTAAAAATTTCTTTAGGTGGTATGTTGAATCTGTTGAGTATCATCCTGCATGCTAGTGTTGTTTGTGAATTCCTACCTAGACCAACAGTCACTAAATCGAGTACAAATTTTTCGTTTGTTGTCAGATTGACTTGATTCAAATTGGAGATGAAATCATATTCACAAATGTTTCTCCAATAGAAATATTTTTTGAATCCAAGAATAACTTATGGGTCAAATATTCCAATGACCATCCTAGGAGACAGAGTTTTAGGAGTGTTGATTTAGGATAGGAAATTGGTATTTGGGGTGTAACTTTCTCATATGATATTGAAATGGAGTGATTCAAATTGTGTTGTAAACTATATTAATAGGATAATATACCCTAGAAACATGTTTTCAATATCTATCCATTTAGGCATCCAAAAAGTGGTTGTCCCAACTCTGTCCCTAAGTTGCCTACTCTACACCTTGTCAATGTTTGGGTCATAACATTTTATTTTGAGATCCAAATTGAGTGATTAAAATTGGGTTATAAAATATAATTCAAGGGATATTTAGGATATAAATATATTTTTAAAATATTCCCATTTGGTCTCTCAAAACATGACTATCCTGACTGTGTTTTCAGTGAATTCACCAAGCCAACATGCCATAAAATTCAATAAACAAACAATAGATCCCAAATGGTGATCCAAATAGGTGTGAATGTTTGTAGGAACATAATTTTCAATGGAATATATCCACATACCAAAAATTTCAACAATCAAGTTCCTAGATTGACTTACATAGTGTGTTGCAGCAACTACTGCAACTCCTTAAAAAATGATATGACTTTTGAAATAAGATCTGTATATTTTTTTGGGTGTGTTATTTTCAATGTAATATGTTCAAAATAACCCAAAATATTATATGAAAATGAAAAACAACCACATACCATGATGTTCGTACAAGTATCAAGCTTGACGGCTTCTATATCCCGTTACGATTTCTTCAGTAAAGTTCTCATTCACCAATTCCTTCTTCCTCTTGCCAACTTCCTCAAGAGTAGAGATTGAAACTTTGGCATGTATTCCAATTGGTATTCATGTTGGAAAGAGTAGTTATCATCAGGTGAGCTAGCTTACTGCATTGTTTTCTTCTCCCACTATACATTGTACCACTTGATCAGTATTTTTGGTGCATCCATCATTGTCCCAGTGACATGAATCCATTGTACTCGAAGTTGCAGCAATGGTCAACCATTGGTGTTGCAGCAACATTCAATCATTGGTGTAGCAACATCACAGCTAGTGTTGCAGCAACGTGGTCAATGTTGCAACATCATAATCTGCTTGTCGAATTGCAAACGAGATTAGTACGATGATCGACTCTTACTGCACCGGGTATTTTGGGGGTTCTTTCCTTTTATTCTAAAATCCTAAAAATTAAACACACCCCACAAGATGAAAGGAAACATGTGCTAGAAAACATTCTAAATGCACACTTGTCAAAAAAAAATATGAATACTATAAAGAATATTGCACCATTGACAATTCCTCGACAATAGCACCAAAAATGACAGGTCTTTTTAATTACCTTTCTAATTTCTCAGAAGTACAACTAAAAAGATTGTGCATTTAATTATCAATCTGGGTCTTGTATGGAACTTGTGAGTTATCATGCACTGTATATGCAAACTAAACTCTACTCTCCCATTGGTTTGATACGTAGTCATAGTATCAATGATTATGTTTGTGGTCAGAGTATAGACAATTCTCAACATCCTGAAAGGTTCTACAAACTGTGGAAAGAAAATCACACTTGCAGGAATTGAAATATCACACTTGCAAGAAAGTAAACACACAGGCAGGAAAGTAAATCACTTTTGTTGGAAAGTAAACACACAGACAGGAAAGTAAATGTCACACTTGCAAAAAAGTAAATATTCTAACTATTGTGTTGGA
This sequence comes from Picea engelmannii, assembly GCA_009831015.1. NCBI lineage: Eukaryota > Viridiplantae > Streptophyta > Pinopsida > Pinales > Pinaceae > Picea > Picea engelmannii. The sequence goes on from ML776736.1 coordinate 1,276,509, forward strand.
AAGGAAATTCACACCAGTTGTAGGTATCAAAAATATGACTCAGTTGTGTCCCTAAGAAACCCCATCTATGTGCAGTAAAACTAATTGCAAAATTGAAACTCTAAACTACACTTGTAGAAACTGAAATTCACACCATGCTTGCTAAAAATAAATCACACATGCTAAAAGGAAATTGATTAACTACTTGTTGGAAAAGAAATTAACTAAGTCGTCGAAATCAAAGCCTAATCCTTGCCAAGATGATCTATGTCATTACTCCAAACAACAATTGCTATATTGCGTTAAGCACATAATGAAATACAATCCTATGTGAATAATTAATTGCATGATTGAATAAATACAATCCCTCCTGAATAATTAACAACATAAATAAATTGAATCACACAACAAATAATTAACAAATCACATAATTAAATCACACAATGGTAAATTAAAGAAAACTACCTAAGCTACACAACACTCTATTCTATTGGAGTGAGCCCTGCCTCCATAGAACAGAGTGATAATATTATTTTATATCAACACTTACAACATGAATTAATTAAATTAATTAAACTAATCAAAAGAAATCAATCTATTACAAATATACAAAAAATAGATTAAATTAATTAATCAAATTAGACACTACGGAAATTATAAAACTACAATTAAAAAAATAAAATAAAAACTTAATGAATTATTTTGTTGTCATTTGGACATTTCTCTAAGAGTCCTCCTCGAATAATGGAGAGAGTGCTCTCTTTTATACATAAATTTAATGGAAACTAGAAATAACGAATATCTAAATAAACTCACTTATGGATTTAATAAATCCATAGTGGTTACAACAATTTCCTAAATCATGAATAGTTTCTAGCTAACAATTAGCAATTAATGAATAACTCCAAGATATTTTTCTAATAATTAGCAATAAATAACTACAAGATATTTTGCTAAATAATTCCAAGATATTTTTCCCAAGAATTCCAAGATTCTTGGTGAACCACTCAAACTAATATTTTGTTTTGGAATCACAAAATTATCTCCATATCTTTAATTTGCTTGGATTAACATTATTGTTGCATGGATCCATAATTATCACGTAGAGTAGTAACAACATGGATCATGTTTTCAATGGCTCATATTTCTGGTGTTGTCTCATGGTTATGATGGCTCAAGGTTCCGATTGCAGCATCGTTCTTTGGATGAGTTGCAGCGTAGAATAGTTCCCTGACGAGTTACAACAACTGTTGTAAATAGTTGTAGTGTAGAATAGTTCTTTGGCAAGTTGTAGCAACTATTGTAAAGAGTTGCATCGACTACGTGGAGTTGTAGCAATTGAGTTGCAGCAGCCAAAGTTGCAGCAGTTATCGATCCAAAGTTGCAACACACCAGAGTTGCAGCAATCAACAATAGAGAGTTGCAGCAATGGGAACCAAAATACATCTTATGGCGATATCATGATCTACACAACAACTTGTCGGACACATCATCTTTGCAAATTAACTCAAAGATAAATGCAAACACGATATTTTTCTAATGTTTAATTATAAATTCATGTAAAGTACTAAATAAATGTATTGGAAACACATTAAGTCTAAATCTCACACAAAAATGGATTCATACAAGTTCTAGGTAAGCAAAAAGGGGTTAAAAGTAGGGAAAAGATGGTATAAAAAGTATGGAGCCTGCTAGTTCTCTTCAGACAACCATATATGTAGAATTATCATGTTTCCTTCTAGTGTAGGTCTTGTAGTCTCATTACTTCTACAAGACATAGTGACTATGTGTTGACTACAAAGCCTTGAATAAAATAACATTCAAGAATTAGTACCCAGCCCTCCAAATTGATGATTTTCTTGATCAACACAAAGGCCCTATGTTTTTAAGCAAGAATTATATTAATTTAGGCTATAACTGGGAGGGAATTCAAACAACTAATGTGTGGAAGACAACCTTCAACTCTATGGCAGGTCTATTCAAGTGGTTGGTAATGTCATTTGGCTTGACTAATACACTAACAATGTTCAAGAGGATGATGGATCATATTATGTGGTCATTCACCAATTATTGTGTAGTTTTATAACTAGATATCATCCTTGTCATTAATGTAACCTAGGAAGAGCATCTAAATCACAGTTAAAGAGTATGAGCACCTTAGGGAAACATAATTTATGCTAACTTGGAAACATGCTCATTCAACAAGAAGATAATTCAATATCTCAAGTATATCATGGATGAGCATGATGTGCGTGTGATTCCAACCAAGATCCAAGTTATTCTATATTGGATGACCTTGAAGACAATAATGGATGTTCACGACTTCTTAGAGCTTTCCAACTTTTACCATAGGATTGTGTTTGGATTATCTTACATTGCTTGGTCCCTAAGCCAAGGGACCAAGGGTGAAGCTAAGGTCAATATTATTTGAGTGAATTAAAATTAGAAATCATTCAAGGATGTAAAGAATTTCCTCTCTTTTTTTCTTATAACTAAGCATGGGAAACCCCTGGAGACTTCATTTTCATCGACATGTGGTAACCAGGGTAAACCATTAGTTCTTAAGTTTTAAGCACATCATTTAGAGGGGATCTAGAGAGTCAAACTCGTGACCTCCCCAACTTCAGGGAGAGATCTGAAATCTAGCTCGTGACCACTTGAGTTAACCCTCTTGAGTGTTGTCTCTACATGACACTAATCCTCATTATACTAAATCTACAATAAGCATTCAAAATTGAGATAGACACCTATGATTATGTTGTTGGTGAAGATTATGTTGTTGGTGAAATCCTCACTCAATGTGGACATCCAATGAGCTATCACAATGGGACACTTTATAACATGGTCCATTTATATCCCACCTATGAAAATTATCTTTGCTCCATTATCTAGGTTTTTCAGCAGTGCAAACATTATACTATGAGAACGGAAACAATCATCCACACTAACCACATGCCTCTATAATTATGTAGACTCAAGGTAAATGTCAGAATTATATCCTTCAAAAGTGATCAACACACCTTCAACAATTCCACCTAAACATAGAGTAGAACGAGAGCATCACCAATTGAGTTTCACATTGGCTCAGTTGACATCCATTTGTGTCACTAACCACCATTCCTAACAATGTTGTAGACACGAGACCTTAGAGTGGCCATATATGTATTGTAATAATCATAGTTTTACTTCTATGTTTCAAACATTAGTGGCAAGTAAAAAAGTATTAGACCTTCACCTCTAGCATGGAATTTTGTGACATCTAGGTCATCTCTATGTTCCCTTAGGAAAGTGTGAGAAGATGATTTAGGAGGAACATTATTATCAAGTGGCAGGGTACTTTAGTGTGGAGAATATAATAGTAATGATGAAAAATTACTTCTACTAGATAAATATCCAACAAGACATTATTGTGTATATCAAATTGTGCACTACCTATGTCATCGCTAAACCTACAATAAAAAAGACGGGGAATGTACTCTCCTCTTACACTTAGATAAGCATTGGGAGTCAATCTCCATCAATTTAAAGTCATATTTTCCCTCAACGAAGAATGTCCATGATTATATTTTACATTTGTTGATTGGTTTTGTAAGATGACAATTTTGGCATCCTATAAGGAGAGTGTCTCAATAGAAACTACCATGGTCTCTAATAGGGATAACATATTCATAAGTATGTTTTGGTACATTATAGACACCAAGCTGACCAAATCCCCTATTTTACATCCCTATAGCGATGGAAATAAGAATTTGATCAATAGAATGATTTTACATATCCTAATTATGCACAAATTTAAGAATCCACATGCATGGGAGGAAAGTCGTCCTTATGTTCAACATAACTACGATAATACTCTTCACAGTTTCATCAACCATGACCTTTTTTGGTGTGCCTAGGGTTTCAACCATTAACCCTAGTTGATGTATCTTTTCCCTTTGCATCAACATTGGAAGAGTCATCCCATGTTCATAATGAGGCAAAGTAGCCAAATTCATTGAATGGATCCAACACATCCAACAACAAGTTCATGATATTCCATAGGAAGCCAATGTCAAGTACACATTAATGTGATCAACATCAGGCTCCACACAAGTTTTAGGTTGGTAACAAGGTATGGTTTCATTTATAGAAAGAGTGATTTGCAATCCCCCACATGAAGCTCATACCACTCTAGTATGGGCCTTACACCATCACCAAGGCTATGCATAAGAATCATTTTGAACTAAATCGTACACCCTTCCTTGGCTTACATTATCTCTTAAATGTGTATCTCTTTTGAGGATACATTCATTCCCCTATTGGACACCTCAGAAGTGGAAGAGAACATAGAAACTACAAAGGTCAATGTTTATGACATTGAGAAAGTTGTAGTGGAATAGGTCATGGATAACAAGTTGAGGGGTGCATGTTGGTGAAACATACAACCCTTTCAAGTTTTGAAAGTAGGGGACCTTATCCACCAATGAATGTGGTTTTCAAATAATGAGATCCAACAAAATTTTCCCCACTTTATACAACAACTTCACACAACAGATACCTTTGCTACGGAAGGGGGAAGGATTGATCCATGTGGTCATCTAGATTCATCTCAATAATGGCCCTGATACTTAAAAAATTGGGCCATGAAATTCCTACACGTTTTTAGGGTCTTCTCATGCATTTTTTGAGTTTTTGACACTAAATGTCCTAACATCCAGCTCAATTTGTAAATTATCTTTCCAACCAACTAAATAAGACCTAAAATAAAGAAATGAGTGAAAATATTGTCCCAACGAGGATCCTATTTTTCTCTATAAATCTCAACTTCATCTGTCTCAACATGCTCACTTATTACTAATTTCATGTTCAAATTGTGGTTCATATTAGGGGTTATGCCTCTTATTATTTTTGGCATTATTGTAAAATCTGGTTTCATCCAATCATTATGGTCTTTTTGCAAATAAGTGTATCAGCCACTTCTCTTTTTTGAGATAAGCTACCAAGATTATAGACATTATGTATTTTCATGTACATTATAGTATTTCACCATTGATTATTAATCAAAAATAGTTTTCACAATAATAGTTTTCTTTCATTATTGTTATTTTGTGTTTTTTTCTACAATATTTTTCACTTTGACTTTATTCTCAATCCACTATGGATAATGGTTATGGGGATATTTATATGTATAAATTCCATACATTAAATCATCAACCTGGGGGCTCGTAAGCTTGTGATATGCAAGAAAAGTATATGCAGGATCAGAGCCTTATATAAGATATATGTGTTGATGAAAACAACTTCAAAACAATCACAAAATTAATCCACTTCGAGGCTATGACTCTTAGATCAGGGATCAAGCTAGTAATTGTTAAAACACATTTCACAACAACATTTTGCAACCAATGGTTATTATTATGATAGGTACTTCGTTTGAAATCTTTCATTTTATCTAATTGAGAAATTGTGCTCATAAATGAGGATGTATTTTGTGATAATAAACTGACAGCAAACACAACAAAAAATGAGGATATGATTCTCTGGAAAAAAAAATCTTATCTAATTGATGAATCATTGAGGTGGAATTATAGATCAAGTATAGAATTGTACTCAACAGTACTATGTTTTAGTTCACTTAATAAATTAGATTAAATAAACCCTCGTTCAAAGATATATACAATCAAAATACAAAACTAATTAATGTACACAAGATTCTTTACCTGAGTAGTTGTCAGTCAGTGAAGAACTAGTGACAGGTATTTGCAGCTCTAACAATTCAATGTTCAGAGAGTATCTTGTTTCCCCTTCATATCCAACAACTGACAAAGAAGCATGATGAAATTGTAGCATTAATCAATAACATTCACACTACTAGATAACATTGTGTATACTGCATGAATCAAAATAAAAGAAACTACAAGGATACAATTACTCTACAATCAAATAAAATCACAATATCATAAATACACAAATAAAATGTAACTAAGGTGTTACTTCTCAGATGAAGGGGGCCATGCCTTCACTCAAAAGCATGCATGTCACGCACCTACGAACTCAAACAATCAGTAGTTCATCAGCAAATGGGGTAGAGTGTCTAAAAGATATTCACATCCCTCTTCCTTCATATCTCTAGCTACAACTCCCCCCTCAAGAATGAATGCCTTCAATATTTATAAAGTTACATTTCAACATAAATGAGTATTTCTAGTGCACTTGATCTCATACCAAACCATTATTTGCTAAATATAATCAAGAGGTTACAAAATATGATATGGACAGATTAATGAATGGAGTAGAAATACGTATTTGGCTATCTCTTTATGATTTCATGACTGAAGGCATGAAATCCTAACGAAATTCGCATGATGAAAGATTTGGATGTCTGGGATGTTGACCACGAATAATGGTTTCATCGTTGAAGCTTCAACCAAATTCGACAATAGGAATCCATATGTGCAAGTCCCTTAACAGAACCCATGTGCTCGATTTGGCTAGTATGTTTGGAAAATATCATAACGTTCGAGGTGGTTATGGGATCCTATCAAAAACATGGATTTCTAGGAAACTCCATCTTGAATATCCACCCATATTTCCCTGATCGTACATTTTCTGAAAAAATCCTCCCATACAAAACTCAAATTATCATGTCATGCACAAAACCCATGTCTTGGATTTTCCAAATTCGTCTTCATCTATCCGGAAATGTCATGGAAAAAATGCTTCTAGAAATAGGTTGCTATAGGAATTCTGGTAGCAGGTATGCTCTATATAATTTTTGAATATGCATGCTACCAGAATTCTAAGGGTGGTTGCTACCGTATTTGAACTGAATAAACCATCATTGGCAAGACCAAGTCTAATTCTTTTTAATTCATCCAAAATAAGGGAAATTAGTGAAATTAACATCTAAACATCTTATAAACTTGCAATGGCATTTATCTTGATAAGTACAAGGAATATGGTAAAAAGGAACAATGATGAGGTAAAAGGTATGGACAAAATGGTCAAAATGGGACACATATGACAGTGAAAAAGATACCAAAATGGTGGTTCGATATCTCCCCCACACCTGATTGTTTGCATGTCCTCATGCAATAGAGTAGGCAGTTGATACCTTGAAAGGATCCCTCTATCGAATCTTTGTGACCAACTGAGGCAATTGCAGTTTGAGAACCAAATAATATAGATTTTGTCTTGGAGAACCAGGATGAGCCCCAGTTGATTGTGTGTTTGACTAAGAATAAAATACAAGAGTGATTGAGGTTGGTGATGTCATCGATGAAGATTGTTTAACAAAGACTGATGGTGCAGGGCTAGTTGATGTTGTAGCATATTCTACTATATATTTTTCAGTCATGTTGTAATGATTTTTTGCATCAACTATTGTAGTTACTATGGGCATGGTTCCTGGAGCTGAAGTTATGTTCGTCGATAGAGACATTGTTTTCTGCATCACACATGAACTAGCAAATTCAGTTGAAGGAAATGATGTATCACTAAGACTATATTTATCTGATTTCATTATCCTTGTGACGGATTTTGGAGTGTTACCTTCAACGTGATCCTTGAAAATTTGTGTTTGATTAGTTACACCATCACATGAAATCCCTAAGACAAATTGAGAGCATGTCCCAAAACTCATGGATCTTGTTGAATTTGACTAAGAAGTTGATTAATGATTGTTGCCTGAAGTAGATTGAGACTTTGAAACAAATTCTATAGATGCTTCCACATCATAACTGAATAACATTTCAAGCTTGCGATCAAATTTGAAATCAAAATTTGTCTTGGAAGTATCTAATTTTGTAGTTGCACTTGTATATGAGAAAACAAGATTTGTGTTGGTATTTCCAGAACCAAATTCAAAAGTTGGATTTTCATTACATTTGTAGGCTAACATCTAATGCAAAAGATACATACTTTGGTGTTTGAACATCAAGGGGAATTGTATTGATTTCACTTCCAAGGACCTCATTTTCTAAACCTTGATATTTTCTCTTTTCAAATAAAGAAACATCAACCAAGTTTGATTCATCGCTATCTTCCCAATGGAGAAGAATCCATTTCATACATGGACTAGGGAATCTTTCGTGTACCATAATTTCATACATATGTGATGACTATAAACATTGATGCCAAAATAAGAGGAGAAAACCAATAGCCAATAGAAAATTCTTTCGCCATATAATGATTATAATGAGTGACATAAGTCTTGTTTTCACAAACATAACAGTGATGGAAACAATGCCATAAGAATTCTTGATTAAGGTGGTATCCCTGAATCCTAGAGTGACAACAAGGCATAGAACAAAAACCTAAGTAATACGGGCATTATGATCTTTGAAATGATTGAAGGAAAGGATACCACCCTATTGTGTGAAAAATAGACCTACATGGATTAAATTCTGGGTATCCTTCTAGCATCTTTCATAACCCCAAATTTCCATGTGGGAGATTTGTAGGAACACACTTCCTTTAGCACTAAACACTTTCAGTGAGAAGGTTTGGAGTATAAATATATGGCTATGGTGATTTCAAATGGTGTTGAATTATAGGACTCATTTTTTAATCATGTATGTGATTCGAAATGAGACAAATGAAATCATAGTGAATAAAGGGAAAATATGAAAGAATCAGTGTCTGACTGTGCCAAATCATGCTTGAAGGATCATTGGTTAAGAATGACGGCTAATGGATGATGAGAACATGATAAAGGTATACCAACAAGGTTAGGATGGTAGGATAATAATTTCAAAAGGTGGGGTTTGTAAGAATAGAAGGTGAAATGGGATGGAATTTATGAGTTGAACAAGATTATGGTAGTTGTCATCATAATTTTCCCAAATTTTCAATAAACCAAAAATATTCAAGATTGATCTTACCTCAAATTACCCTGATGAATATTTGGAATGGCGCTTACGGTGTTATGTATGTTGGAAGTGATGCCAACAGAGTGATGTATGTTGAAGTTTATGTGCAAGAGAGGATATTGTTGGAAGGAATTTGTGTTGTAGATGTTGGAACTTGAAATAGTCAATATATGATCCATTTGGATCATTGAGGCTAGGGGACCCCTTATTAATGTTGAACTAGGCTATTGATGTTGAACTTTGAATCTATAAGGAAATATGAATTGTATCATTGCTTGGAGGAATTTGGAACAATCTTTGACATGCCACTACTAAAAGCTATCAAAGATGGTTGTCTCATAGTTGTAATGAGAAAGTGGACTAAAACAATTTCTTCTCGGGATGCTACTGGAACATAGATCTTCCTCTTTAAAACAATTTTCTCTGTTGATTGTTGACACCCCCCTTTTTATTTGGAAAAATGTGAAAAGGTTGCAATTTGTTGTGAATACGATCGAACCATATAGTATTCATTCTTCCCCAACCCCTATGGTACAATATTTTCCATTTGAATGAATGTGATGAGTTCGAACATGGAAAGGATTTTTTGGATTACCAACCATTGATGAATGTCATTAACCAACGTGAGACAACTCACTAGTAATGAAAATGAGTGTCAAGGTATTGTAATGATCCTATTAGGAATGAATGAATGTGTTGAAGTCGAGTAACCTAAAGGATATGAAAGTATCGGTACATTAATGTATTCCCACTTCTATAAGTGAGGAAACTTGTCATTAAGGCATACAAGTTCCAAGGAATTATCAAAATATCTAATCTCGATCCTAGATAAGGTGTTGAGGTCGATGGGACAAGATCTTTTGGAAGGAGGGCCTTAGGGAATCCCATATCATCCAACTCAAGCATCGAACAAAATAATTTGAAGAACTTATAAATAAAATATTGAACCAACAACTGGATGAAGAACTTTATTGTGAGTGTTTTTATCCAAAAACCTGGTTTTCAAGCAAATTTCATGTCTAACTGCACCAAAGTCCTTCTTTTCATAGTTAGACTTATTTTTTCTATTTACTATTTTATTTATTTCTTTATTTTTCTACCTTATCCTAGTCTACTTGAAAGAAAATAAAACCTCTTTCAAGTGTAGGAATACTTCCAATGCATCCATTTATGTAATAGGATCTCAGTTAAAATCACATCCAAATCTGAAAAGTATACCTTGATAAGTACCGAGATATGAGAGACCAGTTTCTCTTGTGGAGATAATGCCAAGAATTGTTGAAATATGGAGTGGTATTATGGCTTGATCACTGTTTGGAACCAAGTTTCAATATAATCTATGTCTCCTTGGCTTCCCTTGGTTTTCATGCCATGAGGTTCTTTTGAAAGCTAGTCATCACACTCCATAATGCATAAAGGATCTGGTGATAAACATGCCAAAAATTCTTCAATATCTGGCTCCAATATATGATCTTCGTCTATTGTGGTCCATGACTCTTTGATTTATTTTATTTGCTCACAAGGACTACTAGAAGAAACTTGCATATCCTGTTCTTGTAGAATATGTTCATAGATCCTTTGTTCCTCCACTTCTTTCTGAAATGCAGACTCATCTCTTGTGGCAATTCTAGAGTGTGGACAAGGATTTGAGATTATCTTTATGGTGGTGTGCCTTCCCTTTCTCAACAAATTCTTGAGAATTATTAAGTTCTTCCTACTAGTTTGGAGGTCCTGCTCATAAAAGGATTAGTATACATGAGTTCTTATTGCACCTAAAATAATTGAAACTTAATTAATGTTAGGAAGAAATATTGTCATTTAATTCCGTTATAGTACTTGCCCAACTTTTTAATTTGTCAATCCGAGGTTCGTAGGCTTACGAAGCACACACACTATATATGCAGGACTGAAGTAGAACTAATCTAATCTAAATTGTTGAAATCAAATTAATCTAGGAAAGCATTGAAAGACTAACTAGGAAAGCAGGAAATTGCATAAGGAAAGACAACATGTGAATAGCAACAAGATGACATAACATATGTGAGCTCACACAATAAAACAATCTCAAATTATATTACAAGAATCAAATGACAAAGCATGAAAGAATAACAATGAAAGAATCAAAAGCTAAGAATCCCCTTCTCCCAATTACAAGACTAATCTATGAATTACATGATCTCTAACTCTAACTCCCAATAATGAATAATGATGCCCTTCATGAAGAGAGAACACTCTCTTATATACATGAGAGTCTTGAAGAGTGTCATAATTACAGATCCACTATTCTCTCAACCATTCTCAACGAATTTCCCATTATTAGAAGATATGATCCCTTCAAATCCTCCCCACATCTCTCACATATCTTAGATAGGATATGCCATCCAAATCTTCCATGATCTTCTCCTTTGAATATGCTTGAATGATTGTCCCAAATATTCTTCAAATATTCAAAGCTTGAAGATGAAATTCGAATTTGAGGCTAGGTGGTAATATTTGACTTTGTTGAAATCTTCACACATGCTTGCACACATCATCAAACTCATCCAACCTTGATATATAATGAAAATATGTCATTTTTCTAAGATTTAATCATAAATTCACTTATAATACTAAAATGAATACAATGGAAAATAATTAGGAGAAACCCAAGTATCATTATGGAAATGGTATGATGGAAGGTTAATGGGACAATGAAATGTAAGGAATAGTGAAGGAAAAAGAGGATATAAATGTGACATTTCTGAGGCCCAACAATCTATTGAAAAAATGAAATGAGATTAACTACAAAAATCCTTCGTGTACTTGAACTCCTCATGTGATTAATACATTGTTGTCACCAAGTTATCCTTTATAATGATTTATTCTTCCATGAATAAAAACACACTCACATAAAATAAAAACTAAAGAATTGAACCATGAATGCCCTAATCCCTTTACTGTCTCCCCGGCAACGGCGCCAAAAATGTGGGGATATTTATATGTATAAATTCCAGACATTAAATCATCAACCTCAGGGATTGTAATCTTATGAGATGCAAGCAAAGTATATGCAGGATCATATCCTAATATAATATCTATTTTCTAATGAAAACAACTTCAAAACAATCACAAAATTAATCCACTTTGAGGCTATGACTCTTAGATCAGGGATCAAGATGGTAATTGTTAAAACATAGGTCACAACAACATTCTGCAACCAATGGTTACTATTGTGAGGGATACTTCATTCCAAGCCTTTGATTTGATCTAATTTAGAAATTGTGCTTAGAAATGAGGATGTATTCTGTGATAATAAATTGACACCAAACACACCCAAAAATGAGGATATGATTCTCTAAAATTGTTTCTCATCTAATTGGTGAATCACTAAGGTAGAATTGGAGGTAAAATATAGACTTTGTACTCAATAGTACTCCCTTTTAGTTCACATAAAAAATTAGATTAAAAAAAAGCCTCATTCAGAGATATGTGTAATCAAAATACAGAACTAATTAATGTAGACAAGATTATTTACATGAGCAGTTGTCAGCCAATGAAGAACTAGTGACAGGTATTTGCAGCTCTAACAATTCAATGTTCAAAGACTATCTTGTTTCCACTTCATATCCAATTACTCACAAGGAATCATGATGATCTTGATCCTACAAAAACTAGCTTCTCAAGCCACACAACATCAATGAAATTACAACATTAATCAATAGCATTCACACTACTCGATAACATAGTATCTACTACAGGAATCGAAATAAAAAGAAACTACAAGGATACAATTACTCTTCAATCAAATAAAATCACACTATCATAAATACAAAAATAAAATCTAACTAAGGCGTTACTTTTGAGATGAAGTGGGGCATGCCTTCACTCAGAAGCACACCTTTCATGCACCTACAAACTCAAACGATCAGTAGTTGAACACACATAAAAACTAGTCCTTTATTTCATCATCAAATAGGGTACAGTGTCTAAAAGAGAATGTCATCCCTCTTCCTTCCTATATCTAGCTATAGCTCCCCCCTCATGCATGAATGCCTTCAATATTTATAAAATTACATTTCAATAGAAACAAGTATTTCTGGTGCACTTGATCCCGTACCAAACCATTTTTTTCTAAAGATAATCAAGAGGTTACAATATCTTATATGAACATATTAATGAACGGAGTAGAAATACATATTTGGCTATCTCGTTATGATTTCATGACCGAAGGCATGAAATCCTAATGAAATTCTCATGCTGGAGGATTTGGTTGTTTGGGACATTGACCACGAATATTGGTTTCATCATTGAAGAGTTGACCGAATTGGACAACAAAAATCCATATGTGCACGTCCCCTAACAGAACTCATGTCCTCGATTTGGCTGGCAAGTTTGGAAAATATCATAAGCTTTGAGGTGGTTACGCGATCCTGTCAAAAATGCAGATTTTTAGGGAAATCAATCTTGAAGATCTTCCCATATTTCCCTAGTCGTACATTTTCTAAGAAATCTACATGCATTTAAATCAATTTATCATGTCATGCATAAAACCCATGTCTTGGATTTTCCAAATGTGTCTTCATATGTCCAAAAATTCCATGGAAAAACTGCTTCTAGATAACAAGTTGCTACAGGAATTCAGGTAGTAGTTTTGTGCTACAAGATTTTTGAAGATACCTGCTACTGGAATCCTGAAGGTGGTTGCTACTGGATTTGAACTGAATAAACCATCATTGGCAAGACCAAGTCTAATTCTTTTTAATTCATCAAAAATAAGGGAAATTAGTGAAATTAACAACTAAACATCTTATAAGCTTGCAATGGCACTTATCTTGATAACTACAGGGGGATATGGTACAAAGGAACAATGATGAGGCAAAAGGGATGGACAAAATGGTCAAAATGGGACACATATGATAGTGCAAAATATACCAAAATGTCGGTCCAACAATGGTGAACTTAGATATGAGATTATAGTTTAAAGACCCTATAAATCTTGTCACTGAGTATTACCCTCCTTCCATTTGACCTCTATTATTTATTGAGTATGTCTACTTCAATTATAGATGCGGATGGGTCCACCATCCAACCCCTATTAGGATTTTTTTTCATATTCGTGGGATACTCACACTAACCCAATGTCCTTCCAAGCATGAAACAATATTAATCAAGAAACATCTATCTAGTTCTGATATTACAAAGCTTACAATATATCATGCTCAATTGACCCATTCTCATACGAAATTTTATGATTGTTCAACTCAAGCCATCCATAATTCAACTCTCAACTATATAATTCTTTCTATTTTCATACAACAAGAGAATTTTTCCCTCCTCTAAGGGTTGACCCTTGATTTTGTTCTTGTGATGTCTCTTCCTTTTATTCTTTTTCATTACTTGGAAGAAAATGAACCATTATTTTTCCTCCAATTGTTCTAAATTTTCCAATTTATTCTTCATTTATTATATTCTATGCCACCTTTGATCTATTTACATCCTCAAATATGGGACCTAATAGTCAATCAACATGTTAACTTCTTTCAAAAACACCAACCTAAATGGATCATCATGTAAGGTGCACTTAAATGGCGTTCAAGTATCCCACAAGATAGCATGAACCATGTTCACCCAATCTCGTCTCTTCAAGTCACATAACATTGTAAAATATTCACATGGTATTTGTGTTATTTGCTTGACCACATGATCTTGGGTAATAAGTGTTTCTATTGTGATGTAAAACATTAAATATATTCATTATATATTTAATTAAGTTCATTATAAAATGTGTCCCCTTGTTCAATGTGATATAAATTAGACAACCAAACCTACAAAACACATTATTATTGAAACACAAAATTTGATGCAACCATTGTTATGTCCTTCCAGAAAAATCTCATTTCTACCCCTTCATAAAAAAAACTTGGTTGCATCAATAATGTATGGTACATGAATCCTCGTCATTGGCACAAAGCGAAAAATATACTCCAATCCCTAGTTCTTGTTGACAATTATTCATTGACGAGGATAAGGAACGTGTCAACCTTTTAGAGATGATTTCCTCTTGGGGGATGAGAAAACACTTTCACTACTTTTAAGTAGGTGTTTCTCCTTTCTAGTGTCCTTGCATGCCCTCCTTGAACATTGGATCACTACCAATAAATGTCTTTGCTTCATTTACAATTTAGATTTACTAGTTTTGATTTCACACATCACTATAAATAGTTCTTCCATGCACATGTAAGTGCATAACTCACATCATTTAAAATTTTAGTGGAGTTTAGCATGCATGCACAATAATCCTTAGCAATTTTTCAACAAGGATTTTCTCACAACATTCTACAAAGTAACACATTTCAGCACTTATCTGTAATTAAAGATAAGTCCACCAAATTGGTTGTTGAAGAGTGATTAACCTCCCAACCATAGAACTCATTGATGGATTCATGTCTAAGCTATACCATAATACCACTAGGGTGAAAAAATCTCCTGTGGGGCTCTATTATCACTTAATCCAATATATTACTCTCACAACTCAACCAATTGGCTCACTAGCACTCAGGACTTGATCCAAGCATCAATTAATGATGGAAATCACTTCCATTTCCCTACACAGCACAAACAAAATCTTCCCTTTCTCTACCCAACAATCCATCAAATATCTTATTCCCTTGCAGTTCTCTTCAAGGTAGGTATAAAGATTCCAACACTAGTGTTTTCCTTCTAGGAATAACCTGAAAAAGAAACCAATTGGCTCCAAAATAGTCTATGAGGATCAATAAGTTGTAAATTTAATGGTGTTTTCTTTACTTGTTATTGATGGGCCAAAGAAGTGTAGCAACAATAAACTTGTTGAATCTAATTGTTACACTTACACTATCAATCTGAGTGCAGGAGCTTCAAGGTGATAATCATTGTATATGTAACCATAAAATATTCAAATGCATCTGAAATGTTATTTCTTTTAATCTATGAATTTTGTGGATTATTAATGCAACTAATTATTGAAAAGAAAATCACACGCTTATGGAAAGTAAATCTAGTATAATTACAACAATTAAATTGATTATGGAAATGAAACGCATGTGTGTGGCATGCTAGATGAGGAATCACACACCACTCAATGCAGGAAATCTATTCTATGGAAGATGGGAAATATACTCTACAAAACATTATTCAAACCAATGCATTGATTCATTAGCCAACCACATGGGTGTGGCATAATGGAAGAGAAATATATGAGTAAGTGCAGCTACAGAATGAATGAAAAACACAAACATACACACAACAATTAATTGTTTAGCCATGGAACATGGCATTTCTTAGCTAGTTGGAGAATCCATGAATTCATAAACAAATGTATCTACAAAATGAAATAAAAATGACTGAAGAATATACAACAAAACATTGAAAGAAATCTACAACCATTAAGAAAATAAATAGCATGGAATAGATCGAGCAATTCAACCACTTGTTGCACCTTCAAAGTAGGCCCTCACTCTAAAGCAAGGAATTGGATTGAATCCCTCTCTAACACTATTCACATAGTAGAAAAATCATTTTGAAAATCATAGAATAATTTATGTATTGTTGAATCGAACCCCAAATGGGTTGAAAATTGATACATTTATAGAAAATAATTATTGGGTTCTTTGGGAACCTAATTGAATTTCAGGAGCCCTTAACAATGAGAACTAATTTCTAAATATAACTCAATTAATAACTTTGAAATTAGTGGATTCTTGATTTAATTGGTGGTTGAAATATGCCTTGAAATATCAAGATGCATAATTCAGATGGACTCTATAGCAAATAAAATATGACTCTGTAGTAAACATGAATCTTATCAACCACCTTCAATTGTCTTCCATGTGCAAGGAATGTTATAGCAAGTAGGAAATTTTTAGATAAATAGGATGAACACCAAGAACTTATCTACAACATAGAACATCAGTGCCTCCAACATATGATAATTGTCAAAACTCGTGTATTTCATTCAAAAAATCCATAAAAAACTATGAAACCCATCAATTTGAACATAGTTACTATATAAAACCAAAATGGATAGAATAGGGAAACATGTGTAATATTCAAGGTACATATGGGGTATCTAAATGTTAAATGATCATGAAATCTGAAAATAAGATGAGTAAAATGTGACATTTTTAGACTCATCATACCCCCCAACTTAAGGATTTCCACATCCTCGTGAAAAAATATCATCCATGTTGTCCTTGACACACCTCCCTAAAATCATAAGTTATCAAAGGGATCTTTGTAGCCTACTCGCAATCATCTAACTCAACTCAATATGCTCTAGTCACCACAAAAAAGAAAATTTTGAAATGAGCTACCACAAACTCTATTCTTTCTTATGCTTAAAATATATGGCCTTAATATCTTGATCGTTGGGTGCACTTGCATTACCAAGCTACCCATCACAAGTTTTCAACTCGATGCTTCAATATACTGTTTTTTGGGTTTTCAATCTAATCTTGGAATTCCTTTTCTTTTTCTTTTTTTCTAGCTTGTTTTTTTTTTTTTCAAAGAGATATTCACATATAATGTGTGTCATCATTCCAAACTTTGAAAATAGATCATCTCTCTGATTTACAGAAATGCTTGAAGTAAATTCCATCATGCTGCAGAATATTGCTGAAAAAATTAAAGTGCTACAGAGTTCTAAAAATAATGCTATAAAACAATGCTACTAACTTTTTCTACCACAAAATAATGTTCTAGAATTTAGTTGTTGAAATTATGTTGAAAAATAGTGTTTGCTGAAATTTTGTTGAAGAATGATCAACATCATAATGGTGTTATAAAATATTTTTCTTATAGCAAATATGAAAATGAATGTGTTATTAATAGGTGTCTCATCCATGATGTGAAGTGTCACATCACACCCCCAACTGAAAATCTCTGTTGTCCTCAAACAACATGAGATACGGTTGTATGGAGGTTGAGTGTGAAAAAGGAAGGAAAAATGGCAGTGAAAATGACAGACTATGATGGAGACAGGTCCAAAGGATCTACAACCAAATGGGTATAACCATAACACCTTGAAAATGATGAAATTTAACATAATTCAAGGAGAAAATGAATGCTAATACCTTTAGTGATGGAGCACAAATAAGTCATATGCTTTCATATATATTGGTAGCATCATTGTGAATAAGTTAACATTAGGTAGGATGTCTTCAATAGGTGAGTATTCATTAGCATTATATTCATAATCCAACAACAACAAGCTTCCACAAACTACCATTCTGCAACATCATGGATTATTGCAGCAAATCATTAGGTATGTTGTTGTTGCTTCATTTGTCTTTTCCTTCTTCTTTTTTTATCATAAGAAGTCCTCCAGCAAGTTGGTTTTCAAATATTCCTCTATTTTGTGGTGCCCAAGGGTTTTCACCACAAGATTATTCTTATTTTTCTCCATAGAAGAACCTCCAACAAGTTGGTTTTCATCCCAAGATTTTAATATTTTTTCTTCATGAGATAGTGGATTGTGTTCCCAATACTCGTGAATTATTTAGCTGCCACATTGAAGGACAGTGCATGAGTTGTTTTAGATGTGATTGATTTTCTATTTAGGCACTTACTTCAACTAGTGTGGCGTCTTTATACAAGTTAAGAGTTATCTAAAGTAACTTGATTTAACTACACATACTCCTTTTAATATTTGTCCCTATCACTGATATCATGTGCATTTCTAGATTCCATAGGCTTATTATGTAGATTTTCAATTTCTTCTTTATCATGCTTACCACCATAACTACTAACATCGGTGTCATTTTTTTCAAATACACAACCTCACCCCTAGAGTACTAACCTCTTTATAATTGTGTAGATGTTGAATCTCAGCCTTTGTAGATCTCTGATATGGAAAATTAAATATTAAAATTTGTTGGTATGTGTTATATTTTTTTCACGACTAGCTCTAGTGTCTAGTACATTACGTCAAGCAGACAGGGTGATTGCCTCGAGAAACATGTCGCATTTTTTCCTCGATTTTCATGTCCATTGTTGGGAGGTTTTTCGACACATGGTTTTTGTCGATGGTTTTCTATTTATGGTTAAGGAATTAGGGTTGTTGACTAATATAAGTCATTGGGTTAGGGTTTTGGATGTCGCTCGCTCCTATATGTATATTGTATTGTAAACAATGTATCACTATGAATGAATATGGAATATGTTGGTTTTCCTGGTTTGGGTTTCCCACGGAAAAATCTCTATGTAATGTGTGTATTTTCGATTGTATATTTTTTGTTCTTTTACTAAATATCTGTTTGAAGTATATAATTGTACAAGGTTAAAATCTATATTTGGTATCAGAGATGTCTTGGCTTCAGGGGATGTCTTTGTGGTCAATGGTTTGGCTCAGGACTATGATAAGCCTTGTTACAGTGGGAGATCTGTGGTATTGATTCTTCAGGTGAAGAGAAATGGAGAGCAGTTTGAAAATGGAGATCGAGAAGTTTAATGGGAAAAGTTTTGAGTTGTGAAAGCTCAATATGGAATATCTGTTGGTGGATAGAGATCAGCGGATCATGGTGGATCCAGGTACTGCACCTACAGGAACTTCAACAGATGACTAGAAAAATTTGGATCAGAAGGCAAAGAGCACAATCTGACTATGTCTCTCAGATTCAGTATTACTGAATGTGTCAGAAGAAGCTACAGCCAAGGAGTTATGGGATACGTTGGGGAAGTTGTATCAGTCTAAGTCCCTAGTAAATAAACTATTCCTGAGAAAGAATCTGTATAACCTGAGGATGAGAGATGGAGACTCGGTGGCTGATCATTTGAATGCCTTCAATACTATGGTAAGTCAGTTAGTATCTATTGAGATTAAAATTTTAGATGAAGATAAGTGTATTAGTTTACTGTTCTTTTTATCAGACTCGTGGGATAATCTGCTTGTGTCCATAGGTAGTAATATAATTGCCTTGAAGTTTGATGAAGTGGTCTCATCCTTGTTGTCGGAGGAGATGAGACGGAATAACATGGAAGTACAGAGAACAGATGCATTATATGCAAGAGGACGTTCCCAGGAAATAAATAGATCTAAGTCCTCAAGTGGGAGATATAAGTCTAAGGAAAGATCTAAGTCTCCTGGAAATTTTGTAAAGGTATGTTGGAGATGTGGAAAAGAAGGGCACTACAAGAAGAAATGTAGACACAAAGTTGAGAAAAATAAGGGATCTGAAGAATCTCGTACAAAAGAAAAGACCTACAAGGAAGAAGGAGGGGATGTGTACTTGGCTTCTTCAAGCACACATGCAGATCATGAGGCATGGTTGGTTGACTCAGGTGCATCCTTTCATATGACTCCCCACAGGGAGTGGTTCTGTGAAGTAATGTTTTCCTAGGTGATGACTCAACAACTAGAATCATAGGTCAAGGAAAATTCAAGTTGAGGCTCATAGATGGAAGGATTAGAACACTACATGTTGTTCTAAATATCCCAGGATTGGCCAGAAATTTGATTTATGTAAGCAAAATGGATGATGCAGGGGTAAAAACAATATTTGAAAAGAAAACATGCATGATGGTTCGAGGACCAATGGTGTTGTTGAAGGGAGTTCAGTTTGGAACTTTGTATAAGTTGCAAGTAAGCACTATTAGTGATGAGTTTAATAGTTCCATTGTTCCTGATATTGGAGTTGAAGAATAAAGAACTCCTACATTCTCTGGAGAAAAGGTTATATTGTGGCATCAACGACTGGGGCATATCGGAGAGAAGGGTCTTCGACTACTACACGGTAAAGGTATGGTTGAAGGTATGTCTAACTGCTCTCTGGATTTTGATTTATGTGAACATTGTGTATATGGGAAGCAAAATCGGATAAGATTCCCCTTTGGTGCAATGAGGGAAGAAGGAAATTTACAGCTAGTTCACAGTGATGTGTTTAGACCTGTGTCGGTTCCATCATTGGGAAAATCTATGTACTATGTCTCATTTATAGATGACTTCTCGAGGAATACTTGAATATATTTCCTTAGGAAGAAATATGAAGTATTTGACAAGTTTTAAGAGTTTAAGGCTCTTGTTGAGAATCAAACTGAACAAATAATTAAGGTGCTAAGGACAGATAATGGCAGAGAGTTTTGCAGGAATGAATTTGAAGAATTATGTAAGAAGTGTGGTATAGCAAGGAAAAAGACTAATCCATATACACCTCAGTAGAATGGAGTTGCAGAAAGGATGAACACGACTCTAATAGAAAATAAAGGTGCATGCTCAGTGGTGTCAGGTTACGGAAAGAATTTTGGGCAGAGGCAGTGGGTACTGCATGTTACCTGGTCAACATATCACCCTCATCAGCGTTGGATGACAAGACTCCACAAGAGGTATGGATTGGTAAGAAACATTCTCTCACACATATCAAGGTATTTGGTTGTGAGGCCTATGTATCTTTATTGGGTATAAAGATGGTCTCAAAGGTTATAAGCTTTGGAACCCAGAAACTAATAAGGTTGTGTATAATTGAGATTTGGTATTTAGAGAAATGAAGGATGTTGTTAAATAGGAATTCCTACGAAGTAAGGAAGAACCAGAGAAAATAGAGTTTGATTTAAAGGATGATGAGTCAGATTCTATAGAAAAACAGGAATGAGAAGAAGAAGATCCTCATACTCCAATATTGAGGAGATTGGTTCGAGAAAGAAGGCTACTGAAAAGGTATACTCCATCTTATTTTTGTTCAAATTTTTCTTTGTCTATTACTAATGATGATCCTAGAACTGTCAGGGATGTAGTGGAATCAGAGGATGGAAAGATCTGGGAAAAGGCCATGGATGAAGAAATGGCAGCCTTGGATAAGAATGAGGCTTGGGATCTAGTGTAGTTGTGTTAAGCCCTAATGTTGTCTCATTACCCCTTAATTGGGACATATTATATTAGTAATTTTATTTTATTTATGTCGGCTTTAGGCCATTAGTTGTAATTATACCTCCTAGTCTCCTATATATACCAAGGAGACATTTTCATTTTGAATCATCTTGTACTTGAACATTTAAGTGGGGTAAAAGGAGGTTGCCCCCTCGAAGAGGCTTATTCTCTGAAATTATCTCTGTTTCAAGGTGTTGAGTACTTTTCCTTAGGTTTTTCCATGCTATATTGATGTTTGGTTCTTAACATATGGAATCAGAGCTCAAGGTCTTGGGGTTTCGTTGCTACATCTGAGACACCGTGGAATTTTCGCTATAACTTTTTTTCTACAACGTTTCAGAAGGAACCACTTGGAGGGTATTTAGTAGACGGATCAAGGTACGTTGGGTTCAAAATTCATCTCCTGAGACCTTATACTTTCGTATATACAGCCTGTACAAGATAGGGTTCTGGAATCATCCTGAACTGAGTCATTGCGGAATTTTCGCTATAAATAGTTTTTTGTAACTTTTCAGACCCTCTCTTCCAGAGGCCATTTACAGAAATTATTAAGGTATCTGTGGTAAAAATTTCAGCTTCTGGGTCATCTTAAATTTGTAGATACACCTTGTGTAAGATAGGGTATCTGACTAGTCCTATCGACTATCCTCAAGAAGGTGTTCCAGGTAAAGCAAGCATAACTTGTTGCTAGAGTATCCAAATTGAGTGGGACTAGTTGCATTGGATCGTGAACAGTCTATAGTATTTTGGGTGTGCGTTTCAGAATTTGATATCAATTATTTTGTGTGGGGCATTCTATACAAGTGAGATCTTCTGGAAAGGCCAAAAATCGGCAAGTTGTGAGGAAGTTACGTAAATTTCACTTGGCACATCCAATTTTGATCAGACCTGTGGAATTGCAGAGAAGAAATATCAGAGAACTACCTAAAAGAAAGTTTCATACCCAGAAGGGCCGAAACTTGGGAGATAGAACAGAATAAATATTGTCTAGCAGAACCACCTC